>OY740774.1:82973744-83573744 GCA_963513935.1 Aphrophora alni | reverse complement strand
AGCGCAAGAGCCAGGTGAGCCATAATTATATGCCTCTTTAATTTATATTAGGGCACATAATTTATTAGGGCATATTATGTATAGATTTAGTATGGATAGGAGACAAAGACTTACCTTGCAAAGTGGTACTTGATATTACCTAGTAATACACAAGAATAGAAATGCACATAATAAAACACTAAAGTTCTGAAATATGTCGTAAACACTGTTCACTTTCTTAATCAGTAGAGAGTATAAAAAGAAGACTAAATTGTGTAATTTGGTTGCAGAGGATAGATCTGTGTTAAGTGTTAACCAGACAATTGTTTTATTATCACCCTTGTTATTGATGAGACAGTTGTTTCTATCTTCTTAGTTGTGAGGGATTTCATTCTAAAGGGAGTATTTTACAATTTTTTCGTAAAGCTGTCATCAAATTGGCAATGTTGTGGGTTGCTGTATGTTGTGCAGTTGGTTTCTCTTTATGCATGATCTTTACATCATGTCTGTGGCCATTCATCCTGATGCTTAGGTTGTCTGTGGTTAGGGCAATATATTGAGCTGGGAAAAACCTACACTGTAGTTTGGTATATAACATTTTTTGTGGTACTTGTGTGATGACCTTCAATTTTAAATTCTTTTTTACTGGAAAAACTATTGAAGTTGTTAGGGGGAAGGTGTATTTTGCATCTTGGGCTATTGCACGGAAAGAACTGTGGCGAAGATTAGGTTGTTTAGGTGTGTTGTGATCCGGAAGCTTGGTGTCCATTTACCAATGCTGTTACTCATTTAGCACCACCCATGGAACGTGTGTAGCTTAAGAAATGTTGTTGGCTATAGTAACTTGTTCTTCTAAATTAAATGTTGGGTTGAGAATTTTTGGTGATCGTCTTTTTCATTTAGAATTAAATTTACCTAAACTTATTGGTTAATATAAAAAAAAAAGTAAATTGAATATGAAAAACACAAACGTTCCATTTTTGTTGGGCCACCCTGTCTTTAAGCGAGTAAGGAAAATTTTGTACAGCCTTGAAATAAACAAGTTACATTTCATTGTAGAAATATATTGGTTTTGAATTTGAACCTTTTTGGGGTTTTAAGACCACTTTTACCAGACCAAAGTTTGGAAAAATCTAAGTAAATATTATTGAACGGAAAAAAACTATTAATTAATTATAATTGTTAAAAAACAAAGATTAGATTTTTCGTTTGGTATATTGGACATCTCTGTGGTGTAATTTTATTTATTTTACTGTACCTTCAAAGTCGGGCTTCCTAGATAGAATCCTCTTAGTTTTGTCATAGTCCGAGATAGCCATTTGTAGGCTAGGAGTGAATGAGTATCCTCCTTGTTTTATTCCTCCATGGCTCATTCAAATGCCAACTTTTGATTTTTTACTGTCCAGGTTCATCAAGCACAACACTTCTGATGTAGTATATCAGGAGTTTCACTATATACTTCATAAATAACCATCTAGTGAAATTATTTTCACAGATGGTTCTAAACTAGACAATTAAGTCAATTGCACATATTACTCATCAGGTCGGATGTATATGTAGTGTATTATCTGCCGAACTCTTTGCTATTTTGAAAGGCCTTAATACCATTCCATCTGGTTTCCATTACTATCTTTTGTTTTCCAATTCTAAAAGTGCTTAAAGGCTATAAAGGATGTGAATTCTAAGATTACCTTTGTTGAAGATATTCTGTGTTCCATACACAGACTTCAGCTATAGGATGTCGGGAGTATCATTTTGCTGGGTACCTGAGTGCTACAGAAACACAAAAGCTGACGAAGTGGCAAAGAAAGGTACAAGTCAGATACCAGTCACACTGTGTGTTATGGTATCTGACTTTGTATCGACAGTGAAATTAGTTTTGAATTCACAATGGGAGAAAGAATGGACAAATATACAGTCCAATAATCTAAAGAAAGTAAAATACTCTGTCTGTCATTGGAATACATCCATACATACCATCGTCGAGAGAAAGTGGTGATTACCCATATTCATATCGGTCATTCCATGATCAGTCATGGATTTCTGATGGAACAGTGGAATCCGGCACAATGCCATTTTGTCAAGGTCTGTTGTCAGTTAAGCACATCCTCATTGAATGTGTTGTTTTAAGAAGTGTGCATCGAACATTTACTCTACCTAATTCTATTCAGGTGATGTTTGGGGATAAAGCTCAGATCCTTGATCAGGTATTGTTCTTTTTGCATCGTTTAAAATTATTGATAAAATGTAATAACAATTTTTTGATTTGATAATTGCAGAGTTTCTTTAGAGCTATAATATTTCGTTTAGGTGTCTAATTAATTTTTTTTTTTAATTCTCTCTTTGTTAACTCGTTGCAGGACCTTTTACCACCCCGGTAATATTTGTTTTTAATTCTTGTTAATTGTATTTACCATTTGTTCAAAATTTTATGTTATTGTTGTAAGTGTTGATATTTGTTAAGTTTTAAGGTCGAGCATCTTCATGCTCTTTTTTTTTAAGCGGATAATGACCGAAATGATTTTTTCACCTTAAAACCTTAAAAAAAGTATATGCTAAGATGGTTGGTTCTGACCCAAGTTAATGCATACAGGTTATGTTTTGTGAGTTTATTTTTTTTTTTTTCATTTATTGTGATTTATTTATTATTTTTTGTTGATACAGATTTATCTTCACAACTATTGTAAGTGGTATGAACACTCTAAAAGAAAATTTCTACAGTTTTCTAGAAGTTTCTTGGTGATTTTTTGTTCAAATTTTTGTGACGTAAAGACAATTTTTCTCATTATTTATTACCTTACTCTAAAATATTTGATTATAGAAAATTTATAAATTCATACTTCAATTCTATGTATTTTTCTGTAAATAATGGTATATTACAAGTTAGTTTATTTATTTAATTTTTTTCCAAAAACAAATTTTTGAAATTGGTATATTTTTTACCACCATTTATTCTTAACTACATTACAAAATATTTTTATATATTTTTAAAAAAAAAATTTTAACATTTTGAATGATGTGTGTGTGTATGTGTTTTGTGAAGTTTTGGGTTTGGTTACTGCACATTTTCTGATTCGTGACATATTAACTTCCAAATGTTTTTTGAGTTTCATAGATAAATTCTATGCACCTTTCTAAAAAAAAAAAAAATTATGTATAACAAGTAGGGTTTTGGGTAATATTACTATTTTTAATGAATTTTTAAAATAATAAAAAAAATTAAAATTAAATTACCAAAATCGGCCTGCCACTATAGAAATTTCTAATAGCCAGTTTCAGGGTTAATTCAAATGTTTTGTTTACGTTATGTTAAACTAAATTTGTAGAATTTCTGCATAGTAGTTAGTCAATACGAAACATAACAAAACTCATTTATCTCTAATACTTTCCCACAATTTGTGTTGTGTAAGGAAAGTTGATGGGTCAAAAAATCAATGTCAGGTTTTTGTCGGGTATATTATTTTGAAATTCCTGAGTTCAAAAAAATGGTTTTAGAATGATGTCTGGTGTACATATAGTAAAATTGCAAAAATTTCAAAACATATGGTCAAAATATCCCACATACGAAATTTGATTAAAATCGGTCCACAGATTTTAGGCTGAGAGTTTTGCACATACGTCAAACTGACAATAGATAGAAATCATTCTAGGCTCATGGGGTCTCAAAATGAATAAATCCGCAAAAACAATCAATGTTTTCTCCTATCACATAAATTTATACCACATTTATATAAAAAATTAGAACTACGGCCGTACCATGCTCTGACTTTCCATGCCTCCATCGTACTTAGAGAACCGGACGACTTCCTAGTCCTTTGGAATGTAAAGCATAGCTAACCTGTGGTATATCAGGTTAACCCCAAGCTTAAAATGGCTCTGAAAGGAACTTAATTATTAGAATATGTAAATCCGTTCTGTACTAAGTATGTTCTATCACTTGCACATTGACTGCCAGGGACTGATGCTCTTTGCAAGGAGGAAACATTTTTATACTCATATATGAATATATCCTCTACCTCTTCACCAGAAACCTCTGTGCTTCATTTGTTTCTGCAGAAAAAAAAATTAGATTTGGATACTTTTTTTGAACAAACCTTGTAAAAATTAAGTTTAAGTTTTTAACTAAGTAGTCAATAAGTCTATAGATCCTGTTATTTTACAATTTAATAAAATCATTTGTCATTTTTTAGTGTTATAAAAATTAAAATATCTTTGTCTGTTTCCATAGAAGTCAACTCCTATCTACAGCATGGCTGCTGGAACCTGCTTGAGTGCTGCCAAGGCTCAACTGAACGCCCATGTCATTATGGAGATATGTTCCGTTGGTGTTCGTAATCAGTGGGATTTAGTTTTGGGTGTCAATAGATAATCCATTTCCTCAGAGTACGTGCCTCGATCATTTCCCTAGTCAGTTGTGTGTATGTTTTCATATATATAGTAATATATATTTTTGTAAGAAATAATTTAACATGTAAAAATTTATAATTTTTTTTTTTTTTTTGTGTACAGTACTATATAATGGTAGATGTTTTGTATTTTATTGTGGCAATTTAAGAAGATTTTAGAGAATATAATTTTTTAAGTGACTAGGTTTTGAGATCTATCGGATATAGCCAATTTGTTTTCTGAATTTATACAATTCTATTGATTTCATATTATGGAAATGAAAAATTGTTAAAAATTAATTTTTATTATCAAAAAATGTGAAAGAAAGGTACATTTACTTATATCTATGTAAGGGAGTTTCTCTTGAGCAAGAAGATCTACCCTGGGTTTGTAAGTGAACAGTAACACACTTTAAATTATATATATCCTTTATTTTTTTTCACATATTTACAACTTCAGATATTATCATTAGTTTTCCTATAAATCTTTAAAACAACTTGTTATGTTTCTTTGAGTATACTCTATTTCATCCTTGATAAGTGGATAATCATGCCATGTGGCTATATGACCATGACAATTAAACCTCAACATTGCAGGGTCTTTATGTCACTGTGACTATACCTTTCTTCTGATGCCTCCAGTGATTTGCCATAAAGTTCTTCAATACGGTGTTCTTGAGCTCTACATAGCAGCCTTGACGGTTAATGGAGGGCCACGATGCTCCTGCTATCCTTGGTTCATGCTATCACTTGAATTTTTATATTCAACAGCTTGAAACAGGTTTTAACATACTTAACTGTATAACCAATATGTATTTGTGTTTTGTCAGGGTAGTGAGGGAAACACAATCATCTGTATACTCCAACTTCCCACTCTCTGTTATAATTTCCCATGAGTTCTTTGTCCATTTTATTCATGGTATTCTTTCCAATAAGTGGGCTTTTACAGTCTATTTTTTTTCCATCTTACTCTTACCCCACTCAGGCTTTTTCATCTTGGCGTTTGAGTGTATGACAAAGTTTGTGTGTTTTTTATTTTATTTTACTGCTGTATGTAAAGAAATCTGCAAGTTTAGCATATCTATACTCATCTAATTTATTACTTGTTAGGTTTTTATTGTAAATAACATTTTATCAAGACAAGTACAAATGCACAGAACTATACAAAACTATGCTTAACTGTAACCATTAAAGAAAATATATTGTTCTTGTAGAAGGTGAGCAACAAAAACCAGCCCACTGAATAAGGTCCACCCTAGCAGCCATATCTCATCTTCTTTCAGGATCTTCCTTCAGGATTGCCCTGTTCGTACTTACTAAGATGAGAAAGGGCCTCTGCTAGAATTCTTGCATTAGAAAACTTATCCCTTTCAGGAGCTCACTATTGTGAGTACATATGTGGCAATCCTGAAGGTCATAGCTGGATTTACACATTTTATCATGTAATCTTGGGTTAAATATCTCTTTTTTTATATTTTCCATCAGATATCTGGACTTTTATCTTCTTGTCTTCCTTTTTAAATAAGGTGAGGTTTTCCCCTTTAAAACAACAACAATAAAAGTAATATAAAACTTCTGAGCGAATATTTCGTGCGTTTTCTTGAAGGATCCTGAAAGATCATAACCTTTGACTTTTGCCACCCTTTTATAATAAAACAATTTTGAATAACACAACTACGGCATTAAATACATTGTAGCGCATTCACGCATTAACTATATTCAACTGACTACAATAGAAAAGAAGTAAGAGAGACACTTTACATAGGGCAGGTTTTATGTTGCTCAGCCATTCTAACATAATCTTTTCTAACTTTATAACATTATTGTCTAGCTGTAGTCTTAGATTAGACTTACAAATTTTCAAACAAGTTCTTATAATTAGTTGATTGACAATCAACAATTGATAATTACTTTTTTTCTTTTATTACAGATCTGTTTTTTAACTTGTACAAAAAATGAATAGCAAAATGAAAACCTAAAGTATGGGAAGTAAACAATTGTACTTTTGAATGAAAGAAGCCGTCTTATTTAAAGAACTAGAAAATATGGAGGTAAATCAATATATGTATTTTATTATTATTTACTTTTGACAGGTACGAGTGCCGGGTGGTTAAATCACTATGAGTTCTTCTGCCTACATACTAAAGAGCAATTACCTTCTCCCAAACCTATCTGTGGCTCTTGTGAACCTCAAAAGTCCAGGATTTCCAACCACTCTGAAGATCAGATATATCAGTTTCACAACAAATATTTCCCACTGGATATGCTCCCAGTCGGGACAATCCTTCAATAAATTACTAGATGTTTTATTTCTTTACTTACTTTTGCAAGACAGCTCAATCCTCCTATCATCTTGAAAAAAACAGACCAATCACCATTCTAACGTCACACCTGTTCAGCCTGTCTCTAGCCTCACTGGACTTATTATAGCCTCCTAGCTTGTCTACAATCTATCATTGGTTTTCTTATCTAATCCCATGCTACAAGTAATTTCCTGAAAATACCTCTGAAGTAATCTGCATTCTGAGTGATCTACTTTCAAAATAAAGTGTGCTCAAATCTTTCAACTTAAGGCGATGATAACCGAGAGGTTTTTCACCTTAAAAAAAAAACATGCTACTGATAATAAAATTTGGTGAGTGGATGGCTGTCATTAGAAAAAAAAATATTAAATATGATTTCTTTAAAATCGACTTTAACGTTTTGATCAATTTTGCTCAAATATAGCCTCTAATTTTTATATGATCAGGATACAGCTGAAAAAGAATGTACTATTCTATATGGTGATAAATAATATTTATAAGTATTACCTGTCATTTAGTCTGCTATTAAATGTTTATAATGGTAAAGAGTTTGTTGAACATATGATAACAATTATCATTTTAATTAAAAACCATATAGTTGTGTGGTTCTAATTATGTGATTAAGAACTTTTGTGTGTTTAAGAATGGTTTCATCAAAACAAGAAGTAGGCCTAAAGTTAATTTTGTTATATTCCCTACATATAAATAGTAGGTAGACGTTTTGGTCCGATCATTACGAATATTATTTTTTATTAGTATTTGGTTTTGTAGTTGAGTATGTAAGAAAGTTAGTGCAATGTTTTTAGATCAGTTATTTTTTATCACTTGAAATTCATTAAAGAGTTCTTTAAATATTATATGTTCCATACTCTTGAGAATCTAAAAACAAATGTCCATTTGATGGATAATGTATTGATGTGGCACTTGTGAATTAGAATGTTATACATTGCCGTTGGTAACCAATATATTAAGGTTTCTTTTTTGTTATGTTTTAAGGCGAAAAATCATCGCAGTAATCATTGCCTTCAGTAATATATTAAGGCTCTGCAGTCCTAACCACCATTTAGTTAGGCATTTCCTAACAAAATAAAATTAGTTTCAACAAATTTAGATAAAGGATAGTGTACAAATCTGTTTTATAGTGGAAGCATGTTCACTTGTGACTATACAGCCTAATGTGGAGGTCAGCAGAGGCTGGATGTTGTTGTTAAACCAATTCCTTTGCAATCTACACCTAAATTTGTAATAACTAAGCATCAGTTGCGTTTCTAGCATATTTAAACTTGTGTTTATTGACTTTGATCAAGAAAGTTTGACTAAATTATGAAAAAGGAGGTAAACAAAATGACTAAAATAAAATATCATTCTTGATTAAAGGGAAAAACCTCTCGGTCATCGTTGCCTTATAAATAAAAAAAAATGGAAAGAGTATAAAGTAAAAACACCTTGCTCTCGAATTCTCTAATAGGTTCAGAGTTGGAAAAGAACAAGAGTTGATCAAGAGAGATCTGATAGGAAAGATGATGGAGAGGGATCTAATGTAAGACTAAATGATAAAAGGTGTAGATTCAGTTAGGTCTCCTCAGGAATTGCCTAACTCAGGAACACTCTACTCACTTAAATGATTTTATAAAATAATCTGAATATATATTTAAAGAATGTAACAAAGATTATACATATTAGACATCATAATTCTTGCATTTGTCACTCATATTTTTGGACAGTTATGAAATTACTGATTATAAATCAAAATAAGAACACGCCAATAAAAACTGAACACTGTATAAACAATTAGATATCTTCTGCTAACAGAATATTGTAAAATAATAAAGCTGTAATTTTTTTTTACAAACATGAAAAAAAGTTGTACACATCACTCATGCAGCTATACTGATATCTTTGTGAATAAAATAGTTCCAAAGGCAAGCGCTTGTAGTTATTTGGAATATAAAAACTACTCCGGAAACATGTACTGTGGGTATAGGTGTATATTTCATAAGACCTTATACAATCAAACTTATGCATCCAAATTAATATTATTTACACCACAGCCTGGGTTGGATAGTCGTGAGTCTACTGTAGTTAGATAAGAGGGGATGTATTTTCACAAAGATCATGTTCACTCAATTAAATTTTTTCACTCCTGCTGAGCCTTAATATTAGAACCTACTGCCATATATAATACTGCATTTATAATAACATTAACACGCCCTTTCAAATAGCCGGACATTAACTGCCTTTATTAATAGCATATTTTTTATGTCCCATTTCTCAGTTGACTAATAAAAAAAATCTGTTTTTGGTAGATATGAAATGTTGAAAGTGATAAAAAATTTCCTAAAGATTTGTGGTACAATCCAAAAAAATAGTTATAAATGTGGCACCTCCATCTGTTCTGGAGTTATATCTTGATTTTTCAAAAAATAAAATGGGAAGTTAGATATAAAATTAACTTTTTTCTTTATTTTAATCTCCAGAATCGCCTCCCAAAGTTTGGCACCCTACTTTCCTCACATTCTGTATAATGATTGGCAACTCTAAAACTTACTGGAAATAAGTTAAGTCAAGCCTCAATGATCATTACCTCTTTAGACTGTCATGATCACACTGTAGATTATAATAACAAAATACAAATAAATTATCATAAAGAGAGTACCAAATTTTTGTTGTAAAACTAATGGTTTCAAGATATTTAACATTAACAAATTTTGGGTCATCTTTTTTTTTGAAATCCCTCTCAGTCATTATTGCCTTTAAAAATAGAAGGAAAAAAAGCATAAAATTAAGACCCTAGAGTAGTCTAATAGTGTTAGTGTCAGAGAGAACAAGAGTTGATTATGAAAGACCTGATAGGAAAGATGAGAGGGATCTAACCCAAAACTAGATGAAGAGGTTTAACTAGAGAGATCTAGGATTGCCTCACCCGTACCTCAAGGATTGCAACACCTGTACTTATTTAAAGTGAACCCCTGAGGGTTGTACACATGTTACCACAACATGAAAACTTATCTTCAAAATTTATTCTTTATGTAAATATGTTCCATAGAAATTGTATTTATTAGAAAAAAAAAACATAGACACTTGTTTCCGGACTCTGGTTCATTTATAACTTATCTATCAAATATATCCACTTACTTCTAGGTCACCCTCTGTAAATGTACCATTGAAGATTTTAATTTGTCTTTCAGCATTTATTATTTACTATCAAAACAGGAATTTTTCATGTAAGTTACTAAATGTTCTTGTTTTTGTAATTATTCTTATTACGTAGAATACAATTTCAACCTTGTCACCCTATTATTACTAGTACCTTCATAACTATTTGGCCTTCTAAGAGTTAGTCTTTATAAGACATCCCAAGCAGAGCAAGACAGTCCATATTTAATTTTTAAAGATAGAGGTACTCCGAAACGTATCAACCAGTAATAATAAGGTGTATTATTAAGTGGCATTATTAATAACAAGGTTACGAACGGGTGAAACTTATACTCACCATAATTGTATAAATCTTAACATGAATACAGAATATTATAATAATTGTAATTATTCTATGTGCCAAACAATAATGCAAAGGCATTTAAATATTTATTTAGTTAGTAATTTATTTAGTTAGTTTATATGGAGTAAAATAGAAATATTGATGCAATTTTACAAGATAATTAAATTAAGAATGTGTAATCTCAGCATAATAATAATAATCCATATAAGCATCTGCAATCATACTACTCTTGTTGAAATGTAATGATACACTGATGAAATAGGCAGGATTTATCTTTTAACATCCCAACTACCATTTGTAGAAAACACAAAAATTTTAATGTTGATAGTGCTAATTTGCATATTATTATTATTACTTTTTTGCAATAGAAAAAATACTTTAAACTGAAGTAGGCTAGTTTAGAACAGCTCATTGTAATGATTTTCTGTTTCCTACAAATTGTAAATTGGAGTTTTCTTCAAAATTTCTGGTTGTATATGTGTGTCTAAAATTAAAAGTATGGTCCTGTAGAAGTAGGATCTTAAATGATTACAATCAATTTTATAGGCGCTGTAAGAACTTATTCAATCCTCACCGAATTGGTCTTTTATCGGATTTTTTCCCGTCTCCCACAGTAACCTGTTTACATGATACTGATGTTAACTGAATATGGTAAAATCACTGATTCAGGAATTGTGGATATTTGGTTTTGCTTATGAAAACCGTTTATGGTGATTTGGTTAATCATAAACATAATCATTGGTACATATTGTATCATATTGTGGGAACATTCGACAATCTAGTTTTATTACAAACAATGTTTATCCTGGTCAGTCTATATTCAACTGCATACTTGTCATTATTCTTTTAATTGGTTTATTTTGTAAAGAGAAAAACTATGTTCGTCATCAAAACCTAAACTAAACAAGAGCATAATATAGCTAACCCTCAAATACTTTAATTGCATTGAAAGAGAATAAGAGATGGTCAAGACCCGTTTGGAAAAAAAAAAAATCTAACCCAAGACTAAATGAAGAAAGGTGTGTATCCAGCTCCCTCGGGATTGTCACTCTTTATTTACTATAAGTGAATCCTAAAGGGCATGTGTAATGGAGACAATAAATACACAATTTTAGATCAGATTAAATGGAACAATGAATGACCTTCAATATGGGTTAAACATTAGGATTCGTTTAAATAACTAGATTCACTTAAGAATTCGACATGGAAAAAAATATGTATCCAATATCTTTTATTGGTTAAAAAAAAAAATCTTTCTTATTTTTATGTCCATCTTGCAAGAAAGCTTCTATTGGAATGGACGCGATGAAGCAAACATACGAGTAGAGGATGGGTATGCGGTGAAAATCCTAACTCAGTTAGTCGATGCTAATTCAGTAAATTTACCATAACAGTAAAAAACTCAAAATGTGAGTAAAGCGAAACAGGGAGCTGTGCTGTTATCCCTGTAATAATGCACATCCTTAAGGATAACACCTAACTAAACTCTCTCTTAACCATTTGTTATGATTTTATATCAACTACAGTGTACTCCCGATTATCCGCGAGTCTTGTGGAAAAAAATAGTAAAAATGATTTTACGGTTCTCTTTACCTGTTTAGTACGGGTAACAACCAGTAAAACTACGATAACGAAGTTGTGCAGTCGAGCTAAGCTTACTGTCTAGAGTGGTTGGACTGTGATGCTAATAAGTCGAGATTCGAGTAACTGACGGACCAAGAAATAGCAGACAAAGCCAGAAGGGGTGAATAAAAAGCAAAATGTAAGTGAAGAGGAAAAAGGAATGTACGTGCATGCACGATTGAAACGTGAAGTGGCTTTGCAACACATCAATGGACTGCTCACTTATCCAGTATTTAGACAAGACGATGACACGCAGTTAGATGAAAAACTGATGCTAAGAAAAGCTTGGTCAAGAATCAAGAGACGGTGTTTTCTCAGTAAGAAACAAAAAACAATGTTTGATTTTTTGAAAACTGTCAGGTAATTAAAACTGCAATACTGTACTAGCGTAGCATAATGTTTTTTCCTATATTGTTGTTTTCTTTTACTACAAAAACTTCTCGTTTGTTACACTTTTTTATTTCATATAAAATGTACATTAAAATGTTTATAATTTATAGGTTTGTAATATGTATTATGTGTTTTAGTACAGTATATTGAAGTCTTTTTATGTCAAAACTATTTCTTTATTACATATTTTCCTTTTATTTTTAGCATTCTTGCTTATTCACGATTTTCACTATCCGCGATGTCTGTGCCACCTAATTTCACGGATAATCGGGAGTATGTAATTGTCACCATAATAATAGTGGGAATTAAGTTATATCTATTATTTGTTTTATTAAAACAGTAATAGATATCACATTGTCCTTTTAAAAAAAATAAAAATGTTGTTCTGATGTACAAGATATAGTTAGAATGACATAGCTTTGATATTTAGAAGAAATTTCACAAAAGTTAAAGGGGTCACAAATGTTTAAAAAATAAAAAAGTGTAAACCACTCTCATATTTAATTAGTTATCAATTTTAATGAAATTACAACATTAGGTTGATTGCACTTGTTTATATCTACGAGATTGTATTAGTCAAATAGGCGAGTCAGTTATAGATTCAAATTAAATGTAAGGGAAATATTCCTAATCGTATTTAAACCTGGTGATATGAAATAATGGAAGACAGAAAAATCTCTTTTTATTTAATTTAAAAACTGAAATACTCTTATTTTGATCAAATTTAAAGACAAGAAATTTGAGAAAAAATAATGAATGTGGTTATTTAAAATGTTTGTATGTGTATTTAAGTGGTATTTGTGATATTTTTGTTAAAAGACATTTTCAAGATTATACAGGTAATATTAGGTTGTACTAATTTTATACTATTAAGCATATTTTTTACTAATTTATTGTTATTTAATTAACGTTTTTTGTTGTGTACAAAATATTGAGTCTATACTTTATATAATTATATTTTTATGTTATATTTTATAAATAATTTTAACAGTTTTTTATTAATACTGGTTCTTACATAACATTGTGTTTAATTGTTTGTCAAATTTATTTTTATAAATACATGTTTCTTTTTTATATTTTATTTTAGCTTTCATTCATATTCCTAACTTCCTTTATTTGTATTATTATGGTTATTGTTGGACCTAGCTAAATGGATATAAATCATAGTTAATAGCTTTAGCAAAAATTGAATATCTCTTATTTATTATGTTGTATACGAGGTGTGTCTATTAAATAACGAGATTATGTTTTTTCTTCTTAGAAGAAGCATTGAGAACTAATTGTGAGCACTTTCGCAGAGATATTAGTTGTATATGAACATGCATGATAAACACTCGCAACCCTTTTAGTTGATTATAAGTAATCATTTATTACAGTTTGTTGCCTCGTTTGAAGGGTAGAGTAGTGTAAAATAAGTGCTAGGTGTGTTAAACTTTGAATATGGAAAAGTTGGAAGAAATTACCACAACTTTTACCTTTCTCCTATTGAGGTATATCAGGAGAATATGTAGTTTGGTGAAGGGTAAAAATAAGGTACTCTTCTCTGGATGAGATTTTGGATAAAAAGGGTTTATGAGGTCTAAATCATTATTATTTCTTCCGTTATTCCTATGAGGACATAAGTCAGCCACAAATCTCCTCCAACACACTCTGAAGCCATTGCATTCACCTCTCCCCATGCCGTTCCTGCTAACCTCAACTCCCGGTCCACCTTATACCTCCAGGTTATCCTAGATCTCCCACTTCTTCTGTGTCCTTGAAGATTCAATTCCATTATCCTTCTTGTAATTTTTTACTCATTTCTCCTTAAATGTGGCCTAATCTCTTTCACTTTGTTCTTATTTCAAATTTTTGAAAGTGTTTTGATTTTTACATCACTGATTTGAAATTACTAGCAACCATCTTAGTCCTACTATAGATCTGGGGATACTTGCTCAAAGATTCCTTTGGCATTTTAAAACTGTTAATCATTTTTTCATCCGTTTCTCTACTACCAGACACACTTATGCTCCCAAGTAGCAAAAATCCTCTAATTGGTCCATTTCTTTTCCATCTATAATAATGCTTCTTCTGATATGTTTTTTATTCTGTGATTTTTTGTTTTTGATTTATTAATCTTTAAGCCACTATACAAGAAGTAATGCTGACCCCATTATAAAATGAATGCACAGCAAGGTTCCCCCTGAACTGCCAAATTATATCGGGGACTAAGCAAACTGTTCTTGTGAACAACTATTTGCCATATCATAGATTTGAACACATTTCATGACCCTAAGTCCTAAACTTCATATGGAACCCTTTCAAACTTAAGGACACAGTTGACATTACTGTACTGCACCAGGCCTAATATTAAAGGGAAACAAAATACAAACATTCTTACATATTTAAACACAGTTTAATAAAATGAATAACACAAATCATGTTAATCAGCATTTCTTTGTATCTTTACAGTCAACTTAAATAATACTTTACAATAATAATTTGAACGATTGCACACAAGGTTCAGTGGGTTTCATCATCATAGTTTGTCACTATCACATTAATTGGCATCAAAGCCTCGTCAGCTGCAACACCATTAGGTAAACACAGTTTCCCAGTCACATCCATTGAGTTTGGTTCCTCCTTCATTTTATTTCTGAAACAATTCATCAAATGTAGTTTGGGGTAATGGAACAACTTGTGTGGTATGATTAAAATCAAGATCTTATCTACCTCATAAATATTTACACTCTCAAAAATTGGCTCCATACCACTAAACCCGAAACAATTACTTGTGAAGAGTTGGATGAAATCTACATTGATTCAGTTTACCAAAATCTACATAAATAGATTTATGAAGAACTTATATAATTATTGTCTGAGCAAAAGGATCACTTTTTTAACTTGATCATTTAAACCGAACATGTTACTAAGTTTTTCAAGCTGGAATGATGCCATACTCACATGCACAAAAAAAAAATCTGGATTCAGCCAATATGGGCACAGGTGTTGCTATACTCTGATATTATCATATGACCATATTGGGTCCCAAATGACATTGAAGCTGGTCTAGGAGTGTCAGTCGCTGATTGATCAACTCTTATCTAGAAAGAATGTGAAACTTGTTTGGGTCGCAAGACATGAAGGGATAATGGAGGATGAACTATATGATAAACTTCCATTAAGAGGCACTGGAGTACCATCAGTAGACCCTAAACTGTTTATTGGAATCTCAAGAACATTTTTTAAAGATATATAAGGGAAGATATTTGATCTGACTCACATATGGTGAGGGGTCAGAGACAAACATATGATTTTGTTGATGGCCTGGATAGACATCTCGGCAAAGAACTGGATCCTAGTAGGTCAGAAGCAAAATTGGTAGTTGGCCTTCTGATTGGCCATAACTCCCTCAAAAATCACCTTGAAGGTATGGGGAGAATGTGGATTCAACCTTCCACATTTTCTGAGCACGGCAACATTGTTGGGACAGCAGTGTTTAGGCACGGTTATCTAGGCACTAATTATATATGAAAAGAAGGTTTTCGAGACCTTTTGTGCCATGTTAAACTGGTTTGATGTGAACCTGGTTCATGGGACACAGAAACTCATGATTTAGGTGTAGTGAGCCTGGCTGCAGGTTCACAACATGGTTAATAATTCAGGCAAAATCCATGTAACAATCATTACAACATTTAGGTATAAGTTTCTTTTCAATTAGGTTGAATAATGTATTGTTGCCATCATATATCTGGGCATGCGGACTAGTGGCCGTCTAATAGATGACAGGGGTAGAGGAGGGTTGATGTGCGCGCCTTCGTAAAAACATCTAAGTAGCAGAAACTGGCTCCTCGGTTTTTAAATGCATGTGATTTGTAATACAGGCTTCAAGCATAACAAAGAGAGAACATTAGTTGTAAACGATGGCTGGTAGATACATTTTGAAGCTTGAATTTAATAAGCTTACACAGGAGTTGATGGACAGGAAATAAAAATTAACTATTATTATTAATTTTGTAGAAAATAGGCAACAGAAAATTATCAACACTTAGTAGCTTAGTAGATATATATAAATAAAGTCAATATTATTTTAGCTTATAAATCTATTTGTTTTTTCTGATTTTTTTCAGAAAACAATGTTGCAATTGTTTTATTTTTTTCTATTGGAAGTAGATTTTGGTTTAAGAATGTTAGTTGTATTATCAGTACTTGGCAAGTCACCATTTTGTTCTAATTCACATGTCTAAACATTTGTTTTTTTTTCTTTTGAAATTTTTCTGATGATTTTTTTGAAATGATGTAAAAACAAGTAATAAACGCATTTGATTTGAATTTAAATCTTCATTAAAAGTTTGTAACTCATTTAGAAATACAGTAGAACCCCTCAAACTCGACCCCCTCAAACTCGACATTCCGTCAAACTCGACAGGGCCAGTGACAAAGAGCATGGGATTTCCAAGGTCATTCACTGCATTGTTTTACGCCATGTGCGCCTGCCAGATGCCCGGAGGTTGAGGCTTGTTACTTTTGTTTATACAGCTGTGAGGGATGCTCCTTTGTCTAGCCACTTTCTAATCCTACTGTATAGTAGAGGCCAAAGTTAAAGATAAAGGGTCCAGGTAGACCAGGACAGCCCTAAACATTTGTTGTCAAAACATTCATATTGTTGTGAACCCAAGCGCCTAACCAGCCGGATGCTACCGGTCATTAGCACCGATTCCATTAAAGTAAGCGGCAAGTCTTTTGTCATAACAATTCAACGGAGCGTCGTAGAACTATGATTCAAGTTTTGTAATAAAGGTCTTAACCATGTGAGAAAAATAATCCGACTCTTAATTATAAAATGCGATCAGCAGTTCAATTTATAGCATTTGTATTGGACTGTGTTTGGTATGGACATTCTTTTTCTTCGGCGACTTCGAGATGAAGCTGCCAGACGTCCAGTCGAAAATGAAAAACAAAGATCAATCAAAAGTTTTTTCAAACAGTGCTAACTTTGCTCTAATGTTTTTTTTTATATATATATATATAAAATTGTTTTAATCTTTAAAAATATTTAATGGACTGTCTGTTTTTTACTGTAGACTTTACTGTAAATTTTATTACAGCATATTAGGATAGGTCTTTTTAGTTTACTAAACCTATTGTACAAGGCCAACACTTTTTAAATTTCATTTGACCGATCGATAAATTTAATTTTAATGTGTGATTGAACACACTATTTTTTTGTTTTCAGGCAGGGACTTTTTTTGCAATAAACGTTTAATCATTGATAATCAATAAATGTACAGTTATTTAAAATAATTTTGAGTATTTGTTGCAAACCTAACCATTAAATACCAAAGTTCCCTAAAACTCGACAACCCCCAAACTCGACAACCTTAAAGTCCACATTGTGTCGAGTTTGAGGGGTTCTACTGTAACATAAAAAATATGTAAAGGTTAAAAATATTATATTCAACGATTACCTGTGTCTTCCAGATACTATGTAGTTTAAATTAAATTACAAACAACAAATAAGTTAAATATTTTAATTGTGAACTTTTGTCAAGGTTTTTGGAGTTTAATGCTAAATAGTGTGTATATATAGCCTATATTTTGAATCTATTAATTTTTTAGTAACAAGTATGAAAGTTGATAAGCGTTTATATTGCAGATATATCGTCTTTCGAAGAGTCGGCATTGTAGACAAAGGTTTTTAGTCATGCTGGTAGCGAGCCGCCGCGCGCCCAGGAACAGGATATTCAGGGTTTTAGTATTTTATTTTCTGTTTAAAATGGCGACCACTCAAAACAGTTACTACAAGTTCCAAGACACGGATCCTCAGATTAGGAATAAAGTGTGTATTCCAAAGTATTAAATAAAATGGTATAAGTAAGATATAACAAAAAGTAGTAAAAAATTGAATTAAAAAAAAATTTGCGATGGGATTTTTACCTGACCAAAAAGATAAAAATTTCCTCATTTAATACTTCTTTAATTTTTTCATTTATGTGAATTAAAACTTTTTGTGTTTTATAGGGTTACAAAAAATATTAAATTACAATCAATCGGCATAACTTCGGGAGGTGATAGGGGACCTAAGAATAAGTAAAAAAGTTCATATGAACATATGGTCAAAAACACTGTTTCTAAAAGAACAGGTTAAGGTAAAGATATGCAATTTAGTATACATTTTAAATTTAATAAATACCAAATTCATGTAAAATTTGAAAATGGTATCTTTATCAGTTTCAAAATGATGATCAGTAAACATTTTTTATACAAAATAACATGAAAAGTGATAGTACAAATCACTGCATGCATCTAAGAAAGAGGCTGCCACTTTGGGCAGTTATTATAAATAGGACATAGCAGTTTTCAACAAAAATGTAGCCCTACTGTATGATGTGTTTTCCAAAAAGTTTACTTTTGTTTTAATAAAATAAAGAATATCATTGACTGTAATAGAGAAAATTTTCATTTTAAAACAACAGTTTTCAAATTTTACATGAACATGGTTTTTATTAAGATAAAAGTGTATATTAAATGTCATAGCTCTACCTTAACACGATGACTGCTAGCGTCCACGATCGTGGACTCAGGGGGCCCTGCCATGTGCGCGCGTCTGCGATCGTGGACGCCATAGTTTTGTTGCTTAGATTTGTCAGTGTGTCTAGCATTTGTGTGGTGTGGACGACTGGTTTTGCGCATGTGGGGAGATAGTTTTCTTCCATTTTTGCAATCATAGTTTTCAGTTCTCATGTTTCCATGGTAACATATGTGTTATGTAGACGTCTCCAGGTGCTCACGTCCACGATAGTGGACGCAGACTAAAATGGCCTAAAATACATTTTTTTGCCCAAATTGTCTTCCTACATGTTTTTCCATCATAACACATCTGATATTAAGTAAAAATTATTTTTTTAAATTTTTAGCATATGCCAACCAATATTGTATGACTTTTAGCAGTCAATGTGTTAAACTGTTCCTTAGCAATAATTTATTTTATAAAAAACACAAACAGGCGGGAAACTAAGCAGTTTTTAGCATATATTCCAGTTTGTGCAAAAGACACCAATTTAAATGCCACTAATTAAAATTGATGCATTGATATATTGACCTCAAATATAGTCTTCAATAACACGCAAACTTACCTTCGTCTTTTTGTACTTGAACAGATATTAAAGCTAGCTTTTAACATCTCTCCTTCCTCTAATGTCTGTGGAAGATGTATGTTTAACGTCTCTGGTAGAAAGACAGAAGCGAAGGCTCCAGCCACAGATAGTGTACCCATTATTATCAGTGGCAAAACTCTACTATATTTAGCCTAAACACAAACAATAGATTTTATTTTATTAATAATGTTGCATTCTGTTTTTAGTTGTGATACTGGTTGAAAACTCATTAATATTACATTTTACAAATAGTAAAATAATCATTACGTACTTTAGAAATAGGCTGACACTATCATTAATTTAAATCAGTAACGTACACGTATACTTGTGTTGGTAAATTTTAGAGATGTAGGCTTAGTTCATAAATGTAGTTTGTATGCTTGATTTTACTAATCGTTAGACAAGTTTTTTAACCATAAAAATTAATAAGTTGCATTACTAAACTACCTAACTTCTTCCTTTAACTTCTCAAGCTTCTTTAAACCTGCTGATTGTAGTGATAGTTATAATTAAAATTGTAGTTTTTAGTTATAACAACGTAAAAAATTTTGATAGAATCTGTTCGGCAGTTTATAAAGTAGACCAACAAGTTGAAGCATATCTTGGATATAGCCTCATTTTGCTTATTCCTCCATAAGATTATTGCCATAAACAATCGAGAACAGGACTGTCAAAATTCACAGTAAACATAAAATAATTACAACATTTTTTTCTTGTTGTTTAAATCAGAAAAATCTCTTAATCATCGCCTTACAGAAAAGAACATAGAATAGAGACCTTAGTCCCTGAATACTCTAATAGTGTTAAAATCAGAAGAGAACAACCATTGATCAATTAAAACCTGATAGGAAAGATGAAAGCAAAGGATCTAACCCAAGCCTAAATAAAGAAAGGTGTGATAAAACTGGATTAATTTGGAATTGCCACATTCATAAATGAGGAGCATGCAACTCGTGTACACGATGTCGTTATATCTTTTTAATTAAATTAAGATATAAAATAATTTTGGCATTATTATTTACAATGATAGTGCAGTTACTATCACTATCCACAATGTTTAAAAGGAACAAGCTATCAAAATGTTTCGTTTAATTAAGAAATAAGTTTATGATAGCAAGAAAATTAACTGAAGCTTGTGTTTCAAGAATATAAACAATGGTTTCTTGTCACCTGTTATCATGACAACAATTCATTATCATATGTTTAAACACAAACAGCTGATTTATCAGCAGTAGTGCTGAAAAGTAGCCGAAAGAAAGTCTTTAAAATATGCTAAAAATGGCTGGTGATTGTAGAGTATCACTTGGGATCTGATAGTTAAAGTGTTAATACCAAGATTGATGTCAGCAAAAAATGAGTAGATACACACATTTTTTTAAAAAATCAGATATATCTACCTATCTGCTGCTTCTAGTATTTTTAAATGGTATCACTATATAATATATTTCTTCACTTACTAGACTAACAATAGAAGGGAATCCAAGTAGACCAATGCCTGCTATGAATGAAGCAATGCCCATAGCTTGACTTCGCAAAACAGTTGGCAACAGTTCCCCAACAAAAACATAAAATACCGCAAACGATGCAGCGATACCAAATTTGCCAATCATGGCTAATGATACTGTGACCCAAACAGCATCTGTAAAATGAACAAATCTTATAAAACTGTGTTAATTTTGATAATAAAACTAAGCGTATAAATTGTTACTCCACCATACAACAACAATGAAATAATGTTATAGTTAATATGTTTCTAACACACCAATACACAAAAACAAATAGTAAAGAAAATGAAAATTATTCCTAGTCGTGGTTCTAAAAATGACAGTTCAATGGAATCATTCAAAACATTGTCGTTTACATCATATTAGTTGGTTATATCAAAATTGACATCGATCAAGTTTTAAAAAAATATGATGAGATCATCCTACACTTTAAAAAATTAACAAAACATAAATTTGAGGTTGCAACAAGAGGTGACATCTACTTGTGCCTCAATTATGCCAACTGTGGCAGAGAAACTTCTCCATTGAATAGAAAGATCCAGAAAGTAATAACCTTCTCAGACTATATCTAAAGACTTTTATGTCCGAATTTGTTTTAATTTGTTTGGAAGTTTGTTAAAGAGAATAATACCAATTTGATTAGCCAAATTTTTTACATTTCAAGTCTACACCCTCTCTGTTGGAAGTCATTTATTTTTCTGGTGTTATCTATGCACTTGGCTTTTGACAATCTGCATGTAATTGTATTTCTAGTACATAATGACTTCCAAGAAGCAGATACATGGGAAGGTTAATATTAACAACTCCTTAAAAGCTTGTCTGCAAGATTCCATTTGTCTCAAGCCAGCTACAAGTCTCACAGCTCTTTTTTGTAGTGTGAAAACTGGATTTACATTTTTAAAGTTGAATTTCCCCACGCTAAAATCCCATAATTCAAATGAGGGAAGACTAGCCCATAGTAGGCCATATGCAGGGTACTAACCATCCCAAAAGTTTTCACTGTCCTCAATAGGTATATATTTGTACATAAGCTGTCAATATGTTCCCTCCAGTTTAATTGATTGTCTATTATGAGGACTAGAAACTTCGTTGAGTGCACTTCTCCAATGGCTATCTCGTCCAATGTAAGATATGGACCACTGTTGTCGTATTTTTTGTTGAGTTTAACGAGCAGTAGTTTGGTTTTTTATGTGCAATCTGTTTTCAGAAAAATATTGACTAGCAGCGTTTAATTCAATAAAAGATTTCACAGAGTATATATTTTATTGTGTTTATTGCGAGCATCTCGTGTTGTTATGTAAGGGCATCAATAAGCATCCTCGCTAAATGGCTACAAAATATAATTAATTCTGTGTCCTATAATTGATTCTAGAGTGACATGTCACTTACATACACTAGTGAAGAAGTGGTTTTATGTCCTCGTCTCAACATTTGGAATAGTACAGATATACTAAATATATTTGTTCAGTATATCACAGTAAGTTGTTAAAAACTTATTTAAATACATTTGGAATAATTTGGCATAACCCTATTCTTAAGATACAGGAATGGAAGATACTTTCACCAAAGGACTATGGTTTTGCATAAACAAGTTATGACTTTACTAACTGGACACAATCACTTCGTAAACATCTGCTAACACTCTGTATCATCAATAGTGAACCTGTTTGTGGGCTATATAAAGAGTCTGAAAAGATTACTAAGCATATCCTAGAATGTGAAAAGCTCAAAGCTATGAGAAGGGCTATATTTGGGGTTTCACAACCAGGTGATGAATCTCATGCTAGCATCGGGCAAAAATTTCTAAACTTCATTGAAGACACAGCATTAGCTTGGCTTGCTAGTAACTTACGTTGATATACAAATATCTTGAGTCCTCATACCCCAATAATATATTCTACCATTTAAGATAAATGAGTTGACCCACAACTCCTAACAGGAGAGGTATGTGAAAAGTTATACATCAGATAATAGAGTGAATAATTGAAACTAAGATTCCCTAGTTTTAGATTTTGTATTTCAATTGTTATAAAAAATATATGTTGCAGAACTTAATAGTCACACTATATATTCAATGTGCCGAAGATGATGCCATATTACTCCTATGAGTAGTATTGGTGAACATTTTATGGTTTTAGAAGTCAGTGTTTTTATAACAGAGGTTGTATATGATAGAAATTAGTAAAATAAATATCAACAAAACTAAGCAGAAATACTTACCTTCAGGTACAAACATACAAGACACACACGCAATTCCTCCAAAAAGCATTGTAAGGCACAACACACTTCTTCTACCCCAACGATCCATGGCATACCAAGTAATTATATAACTTGGTATCTCAACAGCAGCACCTTAATAACAAATTAAATAAAACAAATATTTCATATAATGAGACAAGTTGAAAACATGTAGGCAAATAAAGTGATATGGAAGTTGATACATGAAGATTGAAGAATTGAGATGCAGGATGCTTCTAAAAGGACTTTGTAAATTTATAAAAAATTTATTCGGACTACTTACAGAGCTGATTATGATGATTTTATAGCAAAATACATCAAGTTACCTTATAGTTAGTTAAGTTCAATGTGACTTCCATTGATCATTTTGCAGACATCTCATCTGAAATCGATTTCCTGCCAAACCCACAGCAGTATGTCAGGCATAACTTCTTCAACTGCGGTGTAGATTTTTGCTCTGAGCTCAGTGAGAGAAGCCGGTAAGGGTGTTTCATAAACTTTATCCTTCATAAATTCCCAGAAGTAAAAATCGAGAGGTGTCAGATAGGTGAACGAGGTGGCAATGCAATTGGCCAACCTTGACCCATCCATGTACCTGGAAAGTGATTATTGAGGAAATCCCAGATCTCGGTGAGGTAGTGCGGTAGTGTCCCATCCTGCTGGTACTTCTTCTTGGTTGTCCTTATCAATCTGTGGGGTTAAAAAGTTTTCCAGCATATCTAGGTAGACTATTCCATTTATGGTTTTCTCTTTAAAAAAGAAAGAGGCATACAATTTGCTTTTGCTTAAGGCGCAAAATACATTCACTTTTGGGCTATCACGAACATGTTCCAAAGATTGTGTGGATTTTCATTGCCCTAAATCCAACACTTGTCTGCACAAAACTCCATATGAGCAACCCTATCATTGTCTTTTAGTTCTTGCACCATTGATAATTTGTATCGTTTGAGATCCAAACATTTTCTCAACACAGGCCAAACAGTCACACATGGAACGCCCAGCTCACTAGAAGCACACTAGGTTGATTTTGTAAGACTGTTAACAAAGCTATACCTCATTTGCTCTACAACATCGTTAAACACACAGAGATGCCCTGAGGATTTCTTATGACTTACTGAACACTCAGTTTCATCAAAACACTTGTGCTACTCATAAATGGTAGGCCTACTGAGAGGATCTTAGTAAAATTTAGAGGATCTTTACTAAATTTGGTAAAAAAATTTAGTACCAAGTGTCGTCCCAAAATTCTTCAAGCCTAAAAACAAAGGAGCTCAATCGGGACCAGTGAAAGCAGCAATCTTTGTTACAACTGTTGCTAGTGCTTGCGGTAGTGCTATTTAGTTCTATTCACTATGTGAGTTAAAACTTGATCTATTTTCCTACAAAATAAACACCAAAAGTGGCTCTGTAAATAGTTCGATAGATTTATATAAATTTACAAAGTGATAAAGACCTTTTTGAAACATTCTGTATAATAAAGAAACTAACTAAAGCATAAAATTATAGAGGACTTTGCTGTGTTACCAAATAAATCTATGTCAAACTACTATTACACAAAATTTAAAGATGAATTGAGGAAACAGGGAAGAACAAATTTGGCTTCAGACAAGGAAGATCGACTATGAATGTTAAATTTGTATTAAGTCAGATCGTTGAGAAAAGATAGTGAGATGGTGTCATTTATCAATTTAAAGAAAGATTATGACAAGGTGCAGAGAAAAAAATATATGGATAGGTTTAAGAGGAATTTATGAAGAAATTATAAAGAGAATAAAAAGAAATTATGAAAAGTACAAAAATTGTTGATCGTAGGATACAGAGCATGGCACACATGTACTCTTTGACTATGGGAAGCTTGATTTCAGGAGGAAAATATTTGGGACTCAGCAGTTAGAAATATTATTGATATGGACAAACTTCTGGGATTTGTTAAAGGCACTGGAATTGGTCTGAGGTAGTGATGTGTGAGTTCGAATTAAAATACTCGGTGAATTCAAGCATCAAAATCCTCGGAACGTTTCGATTATTAAAATCCTCGATTTCGGACTAAAATATTCGTAACTAGGAACAAGAAGACGATAGTAATTCGTTAGTAATTCGCTGATTGGTAAAGCTGAGTTCGAATCCGATGTGCAAAATCATTTTGTGCAGATACTCGATTTCGAAATAATAATACGAGTATTGAAATCATTTGAAATCGATTAATTCGATTATCCATTTCACCCGAGTATCAACATCGCTAGTCTGAGGTGTTAATTCAGGGGGTGTATAATAAGATTTTAAGTTCCTCTCTACTTAGATACCTCTAAGATAGTAGGGAAATGAAACCATTGTGTACATCAAAACATGAGGTTCCAAACTCTAATTTCTAATCATTGAAAAGAAAATGGTGAATATTTTTTAATACAATTATAACAATGACAGTTTTGAAAGAAATGACAAATTATTTGTGAAAATTAAAATTAATTATTAATATAAAATGTAATAATATTATAATGAATATATTGACAAAATAAATATTTAAAAAGCTGCCTTGAGTTTTTCCTCTCATCTTCTAATGCTGATTTATTCCCCCCTCCCAATGTTTCTCCTTAAAATGTTATACCTATGCATCTAAGTTTACTTTTTTTGCATATAAACTTACTTATAAAGAAAGCCAGGTAATCACTAACTCCCAAGTTTGTTGTATTATAAGACAAGCCATTATAAACAACTGCATTTGCCACCCAATCAAATGCCAGAATGAAAAACTTGCGTCTTATATTTGGATAGCGTAATATATCCATTGGTGTAGCGGAAGCTTTAATCTTGTCCTGTATATTGGTCTTGCTCCCGGATAGCCTTTGTGTTTCTTCCTGAAATATTAAATTGTTTTAATAAACTTGCACCAAACTCTTCACATAAAGTATACAAAAATGTATTGTATATTACTTATTTTGTAATTTGTAGTTTTAAATATTACGAATTGGTGTATGGCTAGCTCGCTGCAGTTCAGACTTATAGATATTACAAGTTAAGTGATAGGGATGTCAGTTGTACCAACGCTGTTACTCATTTAGCACCACCCAGGAGACACGTGCAGCTTAAGGTTTGCTGTGGACGCGAGTAACTTTGCCTCTGCCTCGGGAAGTGAGAGGAGGTGGAAGTGCATAGAGAACGAATGGCAACACAACAAGAACAAGCCTAATAAAGAGGCTGTTGCATATCTACGCCTTGGCACAGGACATGATTGTTTGGCGGCCCACTTGAAGAGGATCCATGTCCTGGATTCCGATCTTTGTGTGTTGTGCCGACAAACGGGGGAGCCAATGAATAGGGAACATCTTTTGAGGTGCCCCAGGCTTGGTTCTGAGCACCAGATTTCGAAGAATTTTCCTAAATTGTACTTGGATGCCAGGAAACTCATGGGTTGATTCTCACATAGTCTGCCATTGGAAACAACAACAACAACAAAGTGATAGAGATAGAAAAAGAAAGAGCAATTGGGGTTATGGATGGAATCCTGTAGGAAGAGATTTAAAGATTTAGAATTATTGACATTTTCAAAACGATTATATATATTCTGATGTTGAAGTTATTTGGTAATGATGGATTGTTTATATTATTAATATGGTTTAATCGGACATTTTCCATTGTTTTTGTATATGAAAACTAATACACAACTTTTAGAGAGTATAATTCAATTCTTGTTATCAAGTGTAAAACTAGAATATAAATGAGAAAAACACCAAGCCTAGGGCCATGTTGGAAACTAAAACTAAATCTATAATCTAAGAAAAGAAATCAAGCCTAAAACCAGACAAGGCTAAATACAAATGTGATCAGATAAAACCACAATACAGGGATAAAGGGTGGTAAGTAACTGATTGTAAAGAAATGGACCCAAGAGAAAGTTGACTTAACTGTTATCGGAGTAAACAGCCTTTTACCCCCTCTTTCAAGAGTTAAGTCCTCAATTGCGTCATGGATTCCCACTTGTAGAATAAACAGCAAAATTTCATCCTTATTTAACGTAGTGTGGCCCAGTCAAGGATCCCACCAAATAAAAACCATAATAAGTATAAATTAGGATGTAATGGGAAGGGATTCTAAATAATAAAATATGAATTGGCACTTGCAATTTTGTTGAGCAGTGCAAGATCACGTAGAAGGGGGGAGAGACTAGGAGTGGAGGGCTTGAACCAGATAGCCGGGCCAGAGTCTGTTCCGAGAATCGCTAGAAGGAAGTTGAACGGCAGACTGCTAAGGGACGAGGTCAGTCAATTTTCGGCCACGTGCTATATAATTAATCGGTATGTTTTTCGGCCACTATTAAGGCTTTATCTAGCCGTTATGTCTTTTTTATAAATTATAATTATTTCTGTAATATTCTAATTTGGTGCTAAAATAAAAGAGAACATTTAATTTAACTTGCGTTGCGTGCGATTATTAACGTCCTAACCCGACTCCTTGGCCCATCCTGACAAGATTCGACTAAAGTGTATGCGGTCTCCAGCCAGCCGGAGCTTCCAGCTGGTCGAAAGAAGTGGAGACGGTCACAGTAGAGTAATTTTGATCTCTGATTTTAATTTATATTTTATTAATGGAAGACATAATGGCCTTATTTTTAAACTGGTTTGGGTGATAGGATTCTCTAATAGCTTTATATATGAGCCTTCAATTAGTTTTCTTTTATATAAATTTTTTTCTGGTGTATTATTTTTGCCTCTTCCTTATTAAATTTGTGATTTTTTTACCATATATGTTTAACTATTTTTGATTTATCCGTAAGGACTAATCACATGTTCTTAATTCTTATATCTAGAGGTCTTTTTGTCTGGCCAATATATTCCCTGTCACATTCACATTTAATGTTATAAATACAGTTTTTAGTATCCTGAGTGACATTTTTAGATTTGGTTTTTATACTTAGTAACGACATTTGATTTATACTCTCAAAACGCTGTGTATCAGTTTTCATATATACAAATGATGGCAAATGTCAGATTAGACAATTTTATATAATTAGCTCAGAAGTAAACACGTTTATAACACAGATTTTCATGATTATAACACCAAAGGAGCAAATTTTTATGGCATCAGCCACATAAGCTAAATATTTACAAGAAGGTTCCTTTACAGGCTGATGTAACATTTCATTAAACAAATTTCAAACTACATAAGATTAGAAAAATATGTTAAGAGATTTAAAAACAAACTACAACCACTTTTATTATCAGAGTTTTTCTACTTGATGAGTGAATTCAGTATGGTGTGGTATTCAACAAGTTTGTTTCATTCACTCAGTGCAGTCTAGTTTTTGAATATTTAACATTTGTCGTATTTACATCATGTTTTAATGCTATATTTAGTAATGTAATAGTTTAGATTACCAATATTTTCATTATTTTATTATTATTTCTTGTTGTTATTGCACTATTTTGTATTCTGTTTAATCACTGTTGACCAATTTATCATACACTATTTTATAATTGCACTTTTAATGAACGCATTGTAACATTATTTAACTACAAATAGAGCCAAACAAAATATAATTTATCCACGGCCGAAATAAAATGATTTGTAATAGTTCTACAGACATCCAGAAATCTAATTAAAGATAAGCAGGAGTGAACAGAAATTTCATTACGCTAGCATGAACTTCTTCAGATGCCACAAATTCCACATCTAAATTTAGCGCTAACAAGCTACTGTAATATTGTTGTTTTCACAAACTTATAAATAATCAAACATAAAAAAGAAACGTTTAACCTGGCAGACCTTAGCCTGTACAAAATTAAGAAAGTTTATATCAGTAGATGTTAGCTGTTAAATGACATATTATGTAGATATACTCTATGAAAAATGAAAGAGGTTCAATGGAGATAACTTTAGAACATAATCTGCTAAGATGCCAACTAGATCATCAAATAGACAATTATATAAGAAGTGGCTAATATTGACTTACTAGAATATAAAATGATACATATGTTTCAAAAATAAGGATTAATATTTAAGGACTTTGATATGATATTTTTATGTATGATGTTTGAAATGATTTTATTTTTATTTTTATGACTTGTATGTTTTATATTCTATGTAGGAAATGAAGTAAAATGGTTTATATGTCTAGGTTACAGTTTAGTAATAATAATATGAACCAGGAATGTATGTATTTCATTTTAATAAACATTTTTATAATAAATAAAAATTAGACAAGCACATGGGTAGAGTAATAGAATATTCCGCTCTTTGTTTTTTTTTTTTTTTTTTTTGGTTAACCTTCTTAGAGTTGGATTTTTATAACTGGTTAATTGCGAGAGAAGTAAAGTCTATGTTACACTTATTCAGTTTATAATGTCTATAATGTGAAAATTTGGAATTTGTGTAAAATGTTTTAAGTTATAGTTGAATAACATTTTTTAAACAAAGTTTAAGTTGTAAACGAAATTAATTCATTTAAAAGTACGTATAATTTGTTAGTGGAAAATGATTTAAAGTGTTGGTGCAAAAAATCTGTAGACTAGGTTAAAAAGTAATCACACACATTATTGGTAAACTGGTTGCTTAAACAAATGATTTAATAAAAAATATTTAAAGGTTTAAATGAATAAAAGTAGAATATTATTATTTAGGAACTAAAATTAAGTTAATAAAAAAGAAAAATCTAAAGTAATTAATGATAGTTTTTAAGATGTTTAGAGAGAAAGTGTGGTGTCACAAAATCACATAATAGTTAATCCACCAATACCTTTTTTATCATAGATCTTTTCAGACTTTAAAAGATGTAACAGGCTTTAATCTCGATAAATAAATAGAAACGATAAAGCATTTAGTTAAATTGTGTTTTTTATAATAGAAATAACGAATGAGCTCATTAACGTTTTTAATAAACCATGTGTTTTAATAATTGATTTTATGAATATGCTCTTTGTTAATAACTTATGCGTGTTTCTTTGCAGAGAATTTACCTTGTTTTGTTTTAATGTTGATGTTTAATAAATGTGAATTTTCAGAAGCTATATTTTTTGTTATTACAAAGTACATTTTCCCTCAGAACTCACAACCCTAGGATAATAAATTTGGAATTATGTTTCACCTGTCTTTACAGATTATGGCGTCCAAACATTAAAAAAAAATTAATTTCATAAATTCTCTTTTCCTTAGTAGTGGTGAAAAACATTACACTTTCACAATAAATCTGATTTTTTTTCCCGCCATATTTTATCTGGAACTATTAAAAATACCTTCTTTTCCAAATAACTCAACGCAAAATGTGGTCTAGTTTTTTCATGTTTGATATTTACATAATATAAATGACAATAAATTGGAACTTTAAATAATTTTCACCTTTAGCTACATGAAAATGAACTATTTTATTTTATAATAACTAGACCTCATCCGCATTGTTCTAAGCTTTAAAATAATGTTATGTACATCATTATTTAATTAATCTACTTATTTATTTAAGATTGTTGTTATGGCTGTTTGGTTGTTTAGTTGTTTGTTGTTATGTCTACAGAGCTTTAAGATATTCTTGTATATATTTCCTATAAATATTTAAAAAAGTTTAATACTTTACCTTACCCCGTCTATAAAGGATAGAGCAAGTTTGGTAAATCACATAACATTTTGACTTCCGTTTTTGGACAGAGCTTCTCGGTTCATGGCATCAGAAAAAGTGATTTTCAACATTCCGTCCATCCACCATCATTCTATACAATTATAAGGTTCAGAAAACCTGTGTAACAACTGTATTATGAATCGGAAAGTTCATCTGGATTTCCTTCAAAAGAAATTAGGTTTTTCTGCATGTAAGAGACAGTGTTTCTCTTGATGCTGTGTGTTGTAATTATCTAGACTCAATTTTAAGATGTGGCATTTTTCTTCGGGGATTGCTTCAAGTGTTAATGCATAAGAGAATAATTAGAACCATGACAAATTCTACACCATAATCCTCATATAAAAATCTCTTTAGGGTTCTAGACATTTATTCTATGGCTGGTCTTTACATATTTGAAACCTTGTTTTGGGTTCATCAAATTAAAGAAAAAATACCAGCAATAAATATATTTGAACACAGCTATAACACTAGACATCATACACTTTTTAGACTCCCAAATTAACGCCTGAATTTATTTGAAAAAATCACCAATATTTGGGTTTAAAACTATATAATAAAATACCTAATTATTATAAGACCTTTATAGATCAATTTAGAGTAAAAATTAATTATAAAATTATTGATAAGGCTCATACAATTTTTTTGGAAGACCTTATAAATTAGATATTGTAATGGTTTTGAGATTGTTTATAGTCTGTTATTTTGTTTATTTATATGTATGGTTTAACTGAGGATTTTAAAAAGGGTTGCGATTAATGTTAAGATTAATCCTGACAAAGCTCCTGCTATGATATATAAAATTACAGATTGTATAAAGATTTAATGTTATGTGCTGATTTAATAAATTGAAATTAAATTTTGTGCTACTTACTCTACTGGATAAAACCTCTTTGATCTACCAATTCAATTTAACATCTCCTAAAAGACCCAAGAAACAAATTTTTAGGCATTTAGAGAAATGGGAAAAGTTTCTTTACTGCACTTATAGTTAACTATTTCATACTGGTTTATCAGCTTTACATTTAATATATTTTCCTATTTTTTAGATGGTAAATTATGATCTATAACTATCACAATAATGTCTCTTCGGTAAAAGCTGCTTATACCAAAGACTAATCCAGAACGAATAATGAACTTTGATCTATTGTTCAACCTACAGATCAAGTCTTTGAATTATTGCTGAACAAACTGGGTATGTAAATTTTATAAAAATAGTTTTTATTTTTAGTAGTTATATTGCTTCACTCAATTTCAGGAATTTTTTTCAGGTCGTTCATGATGATTATTAAGTCTGTGCAATTCAAATTTTGTAGTTTTTAAACAGCATTGATTCACTGTACACAACCTTCTTTATCAGGTGCAAATGAGTAACTAAAACTTACACATTCACACTGTACACTGTGCAACACACAATATAATACATGACTCTAATCAACAATAATACAAAATATGGCCAGATAGTTATTTTGTCCGTACGGCTCTGCTTCCATTAGATAACTAAAGCTTAAAATAGGAAGCTAGTTTATTGTGCATTAATTTTAAACCGTAGTTCTTTAAATGTTAATTTAAATTTGATATAATATATGAGATTGGATGCAATTTAAGTTTTTGGTTAAGTAGAATGTTTAAGTTATTTTTTTAACTTGAGTAAATTATGTCCTTTAACACATCAAGAGATTGTCTTTTTTTGTTGTTTAAAGAGAAAAACCTCTCGGTCATCATCACTTTATAAAAAAAGGAATAAATTAACATAAGAGACTCCTATACCTCAAATACTCTAATAGCGTCAGGGTTGTCAAAGAACAATAGTTAATTAAGAGAGACCTGATAGGAAAGATAAAGAGAGGAATCTAACTTAAAACTACATGTTAAAAGGTGTAGATCCAGCTAGGTCCCTTGGAATTACCAAGCCTGTACTCACTATAGTGAGCCCCTGATGTTAAATTGTCCTTTTTGTGCTTGAATGGTTCAATTTATATCACACATCAAAAGAAATTCAAGATCTACTATGACATATTAGATAAACCTAAGAATTTGTTTAGTAATTTTTTTGCCTATGATCAGTGATACAGCCAAAACTCTGGAGAGGGGATTTGTAAATTAAAATCCAAAAAATCACTTGTAAACAAGTTTTGAGACTGTTTTCTGTTCATGCAGATTTTTATTTAAGCCTAAAGTAGTTATTGTAAGTCAAGAAAATTAAAAGTTAAAAAATTTAAAAATTACTTTTATAAAATATTATCAAGAAATTTCAGTGGGGTATATTTTACAGTATGTAAACAGCTTTAGCTATTATAATGGTAATGTTATATTATCGTAATTTTTACTGAAGCTCGAGATATGACGATGTTTTACAAATTATTAAGGAATATGTAATGTTATTAAAAACCAAAAATATTCATTGGTTCTACAGATTTTGATAAAATTTTCTGAAATTTATTGATTAGAAACGCAAACAAATGTTGACGAATAACATGCCTTCGAAATTTGTAATCACTGTCACTAGTTTTGCACTGCTATTTCTGATCGGCCATGACTGTGTACAGTTGTCATTATTGTCAGAATATGTTAAATTAATTTCTAAAATGATATGTATGTGATTAACACTGTCATGCGTATCTCAAGCTTATTTATATGATTATGAATGCAGGATGAATAAGTACATTTATTGTTGTACATGTCAAGAGGCCTTGTACAATAGCACGAGGATGACCAAATAAATTAATGATGTGATAGTTTTTATAAGTTTAACCATGCATGATGATTTATGGGTTGGTAGAGCGAGTAATGACCTACCATTGTTTTACTTTAATTTATTAATAGGCTACAGTTTACATTATTTTCTAAATTGAAATCCATTTTAATATTTATTTAGTGCTGTATGTAATCAGTTCTACCGAATTTGTTCAAATTTAGGTGGAAGTAAAGATTAATGGAACCAAACCATTGTGCACAGTTCCAAGTAAAAAATTAAAAATAAGCTCAACCGCTGTCATTTAAACTCGATTTCATCAAATACGATTTACCCTTATGTTAAGTTTATGATAAATGAAACATGTTTAGTCTTTTTTTAATATTACAAATATTATTTATATAAATCTACCACATCGTACGTTTTTCACTTTTTGTCAGACAACTATTGAACTGAGAGTTTGGTGATTAATAGTTTTGTTTGGTCTCATTACTATAAGAAAAATGAACGTATCATATAACTTATGTAGGTGTAGATATGATTTAACACATTAACCTGAGAACATTGTAAATTATGAAATAATTTGTAAACTAACACTTCTATTTGAACAAATACTAAGAGCTATACATACAGAGAAATAAATATATACAAACAACATACAGCATGCAAATTGTATTCAGACCTTGAAGTTACCTGCATTTTTCTCAAAAAATTAGCTGGAATTGATTTCCTGTTTATTTTGGCCATTTGTTGGACAATCACTTCAGCTTCATCAATTCTGTTTTTACTTAACAGCCATCTTGGAGACTCTGGTATGATCCAGTAGTAGCTATACAGAGATAATACTACATTATTTTAACTTATTTTACATTCAAATAGATTTTTTAAAGTTATGTTTTGTAGAACTATAGGTTATTTGAAAATTACTCGTGGCCTATTGAAATGGCCAAACAATATTTGGTATAAGGATGTTCCCATAAAATTGTGTTTCTTTTTTTCTAGATTTTTAATAATCCTTTCGGTCATCAACACTTTGTAAAAAACTAAGATAAGATTATAAAACAAAGACTCCTAGCCTTTGAATATTTTAATAGCATCAGAGTCGGAGGAGAAGAAGAGTTGTTTTAGATAGATTTGATAGGAAATACAAAAGAGAGGGGTTTAACCCAAGACTACATGAAGAAAGTTTTGTTGTTCTAGAACTCTTCAGGTTTTCCACACCCATACTCACTATAAGTGAGCCCCTTAGGTTTCACATTAAGAGTACATTTATATCTCTAAATAACTTAAAAATATTACCTGAACAATAGTAGTAGAGGCACAGATGTAGCTAGTGACAGTGTGTACCAATTTCTTAATATATATCCAAGTAAGGCAAGGAGAGACATAGCCAAGGCAAAAAACATACAGATTACCATTCCTGCAAAAGTACGATACCGAGGACCCATCATCTCCAAAGCTGCGAAAACAATATCAAAGTATTAAACATATTTATTTTATATAACAAGTAATGTTTTTAGTAAGAACCATTTTAAATCACAGGATACTTAAATAATGAACAAAATTTTAACTGACTATACAAACTAAACTATTAAAAAATCTTTTTATGTAATCTCTATGGACTTGTTGTGACGTGACATAAATTTGTTGATCCCTTCATAAAAAAATATACCACTAAAATGTCATCATTTAGGTTATAGTGCTCCAGAAAACAAAAACCAGCGCCAATTGCTTCTTCTTTTTTAATCCTCTATAAACATTCTTGGAAACCACCTGCCATAAAAAAAATCTTCTTATATAAAAGAAGCAATGTTGTAAATTAAAGCTTTTGAAAGTTGAGGGAAGAACTCTTGCATTCATCAATATTGAAGCACCTGTTTTCTGCTTAACGACTTTATTGACAGGTCTTCAGTGATGACAGTTGCCTGTTTGTGAATATTGTGTTTACATCATTAAACAGTCTACATCATTGAATTACATATCCCTTCTTCAAAACTCCATCCCCAAACACTTGAAAAGTTGTTGATGAATTTTAGCAAGACGAATAAATATTGCACTAATCATAGAGCACACTTGTCTTCATACATGAACAAAGAACTAATACAGCCAGAGACTTGAAACACATAAGTAATGATAGAGAGTGCCTAACCTTGAAACTACTCTGATCTGTAGCTTTCAAGGGTACTTTGTGGAAATGGTTCTTACTTAATAAATGACCATCATATATTCTACACTTATCTAATATGTTTATATGTACTAAGTCTGGCTCCTTTTGTTTCATTTATGGTTTTTGAGAAAGAAAATGTTCTTTTTTTTATGTAGATAAAAATTAAGATTTTTATAGATTAATAAATCCCCTTTAAAAGCTTACTTTTAACTTAAATTAACAAATATCTCTAAACCTACCCTCAGTAATAAGGCCTATGTTTAGTTTTGTTGTCTCATCCCTATCTACTTGGGTTACTGTTTTTTTTGATCAATTTTGAATTGTGCTTTTACTTTCTCATATACTAGGTCTTTCAAAAGTAAGCAACAATAATTTTAATTTACTTCAGATAATTTATTTTTTGATAATTATACAATTTGACTCTATATATACTATTTACAAAAAGTGTGATTTGATACCCTTAGTCAAATTGTAACAAAATCATGCCCTATTTGACATTTGTAACCTTAGTGTTCGATATGGCCGTCATGTTGTTTCTGGATAAGTATCAACCTTTCCTGCACAGCGTGTGCGGTATCAACCAAGTTATCAATACTTATTGCTGCTACTTCTTGAACAATTGATGCCTTCAGTTCTTGAACGGTTGTTGGTTTTAAGAGATAAACTCTGTCCTTCAGATAGAGTCAGAGCCAGAAGTCCATAGGGTTCAAGTCAGAAGATGTTGGAGTAAGATACTGCACTCTGTCTTCCAATTACACAGTTTCCAATATATTGTGTTAAAAACGTTTTATCCTGATTGTACCTGCTTGGAGGTGCTTCATCATGCATGTATTATGTTCTCAAGACCATGGGCTTGGAGTTCTGGTATCATGTTATTACGGAATATATCTAGGTACTGTTTCCCTGTGATTGAGTAAACTCCATTTTGAAGTTCTTTACTCATGTAATCATTGTTCAGCTATTTTCAGAGGGTTGGAGCATATACGGCATATTGTGAGTGTTTAAACAGCCATTCAGATGAAAGTGTGCTTTATCGGTACAAAAGATGTTTCCAAGCCATCCTTCATCTAATGAAATTTGGGCCATTGATAATATCAAGTCTCTTAGGCTTATCAATATCTTTCAATTTGAACTTCATTTAAAATGTTTTAAGGGGTACATTTTCAATTAGCTTTTAAGAATATACCATACGGTTGTGTTACTCAAATTAAGATTTTGTTAATACTGCTTTCACCACACTGAGTGTTATTAACGATTTATTTTTATTTTTTATGTAAGACCAGCCACTACAATATTGTCTTTAACTAATGAAGGTCTTCCTGATTATTGTTTATCTTTGACAGAACCAGTGGTTTCAAACTTCTGCACAAGTTTTCTATAGTTAGTTTTATCCACACCGGCTGTTCCTCAAGCCATAGCAGGTAGGAAAATGTTTTAATACTGTTGTAAATTTTCTGCCACATTTATAATAGCTCTGAATTAGTCCAATGTGTGTTTTTGTTGGTAATACCATAATAAAAAACATACAACAATAAATAACTAGTGTGTTAATTTAATTTTAATCTCAAGTCACACTTTTTACGTGTATAGAGAGTATATACAGTAACTTCAATCAAACTCCTTGCAATGGTAACAATGCAATACTTATTCTTTTATTTTTAAACAGCTGATTATTAAATCCCGAATATCCCTTCATTGAGGGATTTTTTTTGAGATTGAACCAAAAGTATTTCATTTTTAATTGACACTTACTTTTGAAACTCCCAGCATATGTAGTATAGAAAACGTTTTGTGCTGGTTTAAAACTTTTTCTACCAGCACAAAACGTTTTTATCTTTGGGGCTCATTTTGAGCTCTTCTGAGTTGGATGAGTGGTTTTTAAAATGATGTTGTCTACTATACAGTATCATAGCCCAAAGATGTGAACAGATTTTAATCTAACTTGGTATATAAATATCTTGAGAAGGTTTTTCATTTTTTTTTTTTTTTTTTTTTTTTTTTTTTTTTTTTTTTTTTTTTTATAAATCATAATTTGGGGGTAGCTGTTATAAAAAAAAAATCAGTTCTAATGATTTTGATAATAATTTTGCTCAGATTTATACTCTAGGGACTCAAATGAAATGTATTTGGTTGCTATCTCTCAAAAATGCTGATTCATGAATTGTAAGTAAAACAAAAAATCAGCATGAAGCTGTTATAAAAGGCTTAATTTCTCAAAATCAATACTACCAATTTTGATCAAATTTTTGTAAAATGTGAATTAATAACCAATGCCTGTGTGTAAAATCCCAAATAAAAAAGTAACAGTTCATAAATAATTGTCAAAAACAAATATGAACCTTTATTGTCATCAAAAAGTTTATTTTGATCAAACAAGATTTACGTTGAGAACGTGTTTATTGCACACATGCAAGAAATTCATGCTCAATTTAAGTATATAAATAATTTTTCAACGACTGTGTGTTCATTGTCATTTTGACTTTTTGACTGACATTGACTGAACTGTCATTTTAGATGAGAATAATTTTAGTTGTTTTTTTTAATGGTTTAGGGAAATGAATTAAAGAAGAAATTTGTGTGATGTTTTTGCACAGTTTATATATAATGTAATTAAATTTAACTTCTGTCCTTCTATAAAGTGTATTTAATATTATCAATATTTTGAAAACGCCATTAAAAAAAAAAAATCTATCTATATATATAAACTAATACATTTCTTTTACAAAAGGAGTGTTAGAATCTAGCATTGCCTTATTATCTTTACGGACTTTTTCCCTATCAAGACAAAAGTTCCAATTGACTTCATTCTCAATTCAGACAACAAAGTGTTGTTGTTTCTGGCTGCTTTCCATATTGTAAGGTCTATTTTTATTCACTTACAAATCAATGGTAATTTTCCAGCAATACTTTTATTGAAGGAATTGTTTATAACAGAGGCAAGTCTTTTCTAATGGGATGCTCACAAAATCATCATACATTAAAAAAACAAAGTAAATATTTGGTTTTGTTTGTTCATATTTTGTGTTATCTAGATCGTTTGGCATTTTGTATGTATGATTCTTAGTATGTTTGTTACACAGTTAATGGCCAAACATTATGAAATTTGTTAGTAAGGTTTTTGTAACTACGACAATAAAAGTAAACATTTCTTTTTTTTTTGCAAGGCATGGACATGGATGTATTTGATGAGAAATACAGTCTATTTTTCAAAGTATTAAGCATAATCGCGTTAGCAAAGCATAACGAACAATTATACAAAAAATAAAATTTTAACCGTTTTGTAAAATCTTCTTGGAAGAAGCTTTTACATAACTAAAACATAAAAAAATCGTCACTTCTTTATTATGTGTTTTTTTAACTTCCTTGGTTATTACTTTTTATGTTTATAGTAAAATATAAAATATAAAATATAATATATATATATATATATATATATATATATATATATATGTAGGGTGTTTTGTTTTTTTAAACTTGCATCTTTATTTACCAGAAAACTACTAAAAACAATTTATGAGAGAAGAACAGTTAAATTTTAACTGTTAGTATTTAATATTAGTAATGATAGTTCATAACATTTAAGATTCCATAACAGCTTATGTGCGCCCTCCTTATTTTAAAATATTCCAAAATATCATCTGAAAATAGATAAGAATTAATAAAAAGGCAGATGCTTAAAAGATTACTGTAGAAACATCTTAAGAAAATTTACTGTGAAATTTTTGAAAAATATACAAAAATGTGGTAAGTATAATGTTACAACCAGAAAATAAAAATGTTTGTTAATTCACATTATAGGTCCATTCTGCATTGCTAATAATTAATAAAACTTTATATATTTGAACTAAACTCTTTACCCTAAAAATTTGTTTTTACCTAACATAAAGAACTTGAGCAAACACCATCACAGTAGCAAATATGTGTAAGTATAAAGATCGTGTAATTTTTGAGAATCGATTATACAATTTGATTACTTTTTCAAAGAAAAAAAATTTTTTAAACCATTTAATTAAAGGTGTCACAAGGGGTAGGATTCATTTGAAATTTAAGTTGGGGGTTCCATTGCATTTGGGGTTAATGAGGTGAGAATGGGAGTGTTACTTAGATTCCACAAAAACAGTTCCCCTTGGGTGTATTAACATTTCTCACAAACCACACATTTATGTTTCTTTTAATTTTTTAATAAATCAAGAACCGGGTTTAATGAAAAACACCCAGTATATATATATATGAATTAAAATCTTTTAGAGTTTCATAGATTTATAAAAATATTAAATAAATTATTATTTATTTTCAGTTACACTCAACTTTCATGTAATTTGATTATGCATATCAATTAATTAAATTAAAATATAAAAAGTAATCGGATGTTCTTAAAACAGAAACCTCCAAGACTTAATTAAAAGATGGAAAGATTAAACAACTAAAAAAGCAATAATTAAATAATGTCCTTCTACCACAGAATGAAAGAAAATTTGAATGGAAAACCATATGAAAAGATATCAAGTCTTTACACTGAGGTTACAGAACTTGCAAGGAGATCAACAAATATTAATTTCTGTTTGACCACTGCACGTTAGCAGGATCATCCTCTCCTCTGAGTTGTGCACACTTTACAAATGCTCTGGCAGCAGGATGGACAAGAACCATCTCTTGGTCTGCGAAAAATTGGATGCATAGAAACGGAATAGAAAAAAACCTGCCTGGTCTTTTTTGAGAAAGTAGATCAAGAATGGTATAATGTTTCCCATTAGAAACAACACAAACAGTATTTGGATCGTTTATGTTTCCAACCAATTGGACCAGCCACCACCAATCTCATCAGTGGTGAGAGTGAAGGTTCAGTTTCATTTAAGGCTGTCACCATTCAGGGTGATTAAAATAGGTGGGATTATTGTTTTATTGATAAAGTTACACACAACACATTTTAAAATGTAACCCCCAAAATTTTGTGTGTTTAAACTAGAGGTATTAAAAAAAATTCATATCACCCACCATTTTTCCAATATGGCGGTCAGCTCTAAATTTTCTTATAGGAACCCTTATTTTTTATGAAGATTTTGGATAAAACAAATTATTTTAAGACTTTTTTTTTTTATTTTAGGGTATTTTTCTATATTTTTAACATTTGAAAAAATAATAATCGCCTATTTCAAGGCCTAAGCCTGCTACTTTTGTGCCATAAACATGAGTGTAAATTATATTTGATTAATATCTAGCTTTTAATTATTACTGTCAAGGTTGAATTTTTGGTTATTATTTCTGAATTTTAATATGTGTTTACTTGTGATTACTTGTGATTACGATTTTGGGTCATCAATCTTCATATTTCACTCAAATATAAACAAGATCAGTAGAGGCAATTTTGAGAAATTACACATTTTATAACAGGCCAATGGCTTGTTTTTGAAGTTAAATCATGGACTATCATTTTTGTAGAGATGGCGACCATATTTGAGTTTTTAGAAGCTACCTTGAGCAAAATTTGATCAAAATCATTAGAGCCAATTTTAAGAAACTCATGATTTTGTGTTTTTTTATGGCAGCTACCCACAAATTTTGAGTTATTAAAAAAATGGAAAAAAAAGTTTTGAGACATGGCCAAAATATAACCACAAACCAAATTTGATTAAAATTGGTCTATACGTGTGTTGACTACATGTTGGTCACTACGTTTATGTGAGAAAATAATTTACTAATTAAAATTTCTAGTTGTATAATTTGGCCAAACAAGTTTCACTTCACAATTAAGCCACTTTAAAGATTTAAATTTAGTTGCTGACAAAAACTAACAATTAAACCTTATGCTCTTGAGTTGATACAATTAGTTTTACATTGAGTATTTTAGGCCTAGGGACCATGTCAAATTAGTCTCAATTATTATATCATGATTCAGAGGTCTGACGTATGACATAAGAGCTGAGGCTATCCGTCATGTCCTAATATAGTAGTGCAGCTTCTGCAAATGTTGAGGTTATGTGGAACAACATTGCAACCAACTACCTTATATTGTTGGTGACTTGGAAATTGGTGTACAATCACCAGTAAACCAAACACGCGAATAGACAGAGATGTCACGTACATTGCCAGAAACTCGACATTGACCTAACGAAAGAGGATAATCTAAACCAATTTTACTGGGATGCCAGAAAGCTGGTGAGTCATAGCTCAAGCTTGTCATAAGCAACAACAACAACAATATTCATTTAACTCATTGGCACGGACTGTTCCAGAGATTTTGTGTGAGATGAATTCTGACTTACCCAACCATTCCGTGTGCTGTTGTTAGGTTTATATTATTAGCTTACTTCCAACATTGTTCGTTAAAACATACATAAATGCGCTTATTATTGATGAGTGAAACATTTGTCTTCAGATTTCAAAAGAATCGTTTATTGATAAAATAACAATGGAAATTGGTTTCTAATCATTCTAGTGTGAAAACACTCTGAAATTATATTTGTTCTAAAACAGCGTTTAATTTTTTCCATTATTTTTTTTTTGAGACTTGCTCTTATTAGAATGATGTGAAGTTCTTTCTGAGTGTCTTACGTTTTGGAGTATTGTTATAGTGTAAGAAGGAAAAAAATCATAACTGCAATGAAATGTTGTCTTTATTAGTTAGTTATTTAAGAAAATATGTCTACCCATAATTATGAAAATATTTTGTTGTGCCATGTTCTGCTAGAGTTTAACAAAACCCTTACATTATCGACAGTCATAGTTGTTATGGCAACTAGGTTAATAAGACCAACTAGGTTAATAATTAGATAATTAGATAATAAGACTAGGTTAATAATTTAACTTCCTCAAGTAATTTGTAATCATTAATTATGCATGCAAAGTATAATAACTATTAAACGACATGAGAATGTATGGCCAGGTTAACAAAAATATACTGATAATGACCACTGACATGTTTACCACTATGTACTGTACTGAGAATTGAAAACAAGACTAGAAAACTACATCCTCAATACTGTCAATCTATAACTAATTGAAGTGTCCAAAATTTATTATATGCCATAACGATTCATGAGGATGCCTTTTGGTGTCCTATATGATAACACGAGGCACTCTTACTAAACAATAGTATTGATATTCTTTAATGGTTGAATTGTTTCTCAATTTATAGTATTTTCTTGTTGTTGTTGTTGTTTGTAGAAAGCTCTGGCTTTTTGACATCCCAGTAGAGTTGGCTTAAATTCTTCTCCTCAAGTAGATGTCAAGTTTCTGGTAATGTAGGAGATGCTCCCTGTCCATTTGTCTTCGGTTCATGGTAAATTGGACATTCATCTGAGGTGGTGATATTTATTCATTTAAGATGAGCAGCAAAGCATTCGTGTGCGATGCTAAGGCGGAAAGAGGTTACAGAGACCTTACGCGGTTCATTTTTTCTTTGTTCCCATTAGTGTCTATATTTATCCAGGATTTGTCAGCATTACTTTACATAACTGTTAGTTTGTGGTTCTAATTTAGGACTTTTTTTAAAGATGGTTTTTACTGTTTTAACTTCAAGTGTGTGTATGTTTTGATGAAGTATTGTACCTTTATTTGCAAAGTTATCCGATTCTTCATTTCCAGCAATTCCGTGTTACGGAATTCACTACAATGTACTGTCTGATAAATTTCTGGAGTCTATTTATCATGTAATGGATTTCCTTGAGTGTCTTGTTTGTAGTTGTTGCTTTATGACAGAATCCCTGGATTACTGCTTTAGAATCTGACTAAAGATCTATTTTTATTTTTTTTTAATTTGTGGTTATAGTTCATTGATTTTAAGTGGGTGTTTGAGATTGCCTCTGTTTCAGCATCAAAACTAGTTTTATTGTGGCCTACTGGGAAGAAATGCTTGAAGTGCATGAAGTAAATTCCTACTCCAGAGTTTTTTTCTTCATCCTTCGATTAGTCCACGTATATTTTCAGCCAGTGCTTTGCTGGAAAGCAATTTCAAATTTTCATTGCATGGAGGTGTTTGAGACCAGTCATTCTTTTTAATATCTTCTAGAAGAGATATGCTATAGCTAATTTCAGGTCTAACAAAGGGTTTAAGTTGATTTTTAGTAAGAAATTCATGGATGATGAAAAGAGAATTTGTATGTAATTTCAAGTTGCTGACTTCATTTCTTTGTAAAAATAAATAGTTCATTTTTTTATTGTAGGATGATACATGGAAGAATCACAACTGGTATACATAACTGCCACTATCTTAATACAAAGACAACAAATATATATTTACAAGTAATAAATATATAATTTGAAATCGTATACTTACTTAATATAAAAGGTATCTGATATATAGCAGGGAAAGATAACCCATTGATTGTTCTCAGTACTGTGTAGACAAAATAGTTGCGAGAGAAAGATGTCATAATGGATACACAGACCATGAGTAGAAGTGTACTCATGAAGGCAACCCTTCTTCCCCATCTGTAACAACAAAATATACATGTCAATGCAATCAAAATAATCATATAGTTGAGATAATAAAACACTGTTGTGATGCTCAAATTTGTTTTTAACTCTGTTACATACATGTAACCTAAAGTGTTTAGTATGGCTACCATTTTGCTTCTGGATAAGCATCAACCTTTCCTGCACAACGTGTGCAGTATCAACCAAGTTATCGAAGACTGTTTGCTGCTACTTCTTGAACAATTGATCCCTTCAGTTCTTGAATGGTTTTTGGATTTAAGCAATAAACTCTGTCCTACAGATAGCCTCAGAGCCAGAAGTCCATAAGGTTCGGACTCCAAGTCAGAAGATCTCGGAGTAAGATACTTCAATTACATGGTTACCAAAATGTTGTGTTAAAAACTTTTAGCCTTATTTTAAGTGAGTGTGTTCCATCATACACGTTATGTTATGTTCTCAAGACCATGGACTTGCAGTTCTGGTTTTACGCTATTACCGATCATTTACGTTATCATAGTATTATTCCTGTGATTGAGACTGCTTTTGTTACTCCATTTGAGCTTCTTTAAATAAATATGGACCAAAGAGAAAATTGACAGAGAAACCTAACCCAACTGCAACGTTCAACTTGTGTAATCTTTTTGTAGCTATTTTCAGTGAGTTGATAACGGACCATATACAGCAATTGTGAGTGTTTACACACCCATTCAGATGAAAATTAGTTTCATTGATCCAAAAGATCTTACCAAGCCATCCTTCTTCTAACTAAATTTGAGCTAATGATGATAGCAAGGTAAAATCAAGTCCTTAGGATTATTAATATTTTTCAATTTGAACTTCTTTTGGATTTTTTTTTTAGTACATTCTTAATTGACTTTAAGAATATGACGTACAGTTGTTTTACACAAATCAACATGTTCAGCAATTTTCTTAACACTTCTTAACACCATATTGAGTTTTATTAGCAATTTCATTTTTTGCAAGTAAGACTTCGGTAACAGAAATATCGTCTTTAATTATTGAAGGTCTTCTTGATTTGTGTTTTATCTTTTAAACAACCATTGGTTTCAAACTTCTGTAAAAGTTTTCTATAGGTATTTAATCTACACAAGCCATCCCTCAAGCCATTGCAGGTATCTTAATGCTGTTGTAAAGCTTCTGCCACATTCATAACAGCTTTCAATTAGTCCAATATGTGTTTGTGTTAGTAACAACATAATATAAAACAAACAACAATGAAAACAGAGTGTTAATTTGATGATAATCACAAGTCACGCTTTTAACCAATGCAGAATGAAAACAGTAACTTCAAACAAACTCCTGGCAATGGCAACAATGCAATACATATTTTTTTAAACAACTAATTAAAAATAAATCTAGGTCTGTGCTTATGACCACACAATAGAATTGAAAACTTCTAATTAAGAATGAAACAATAGCTTTATGGAAGCTGAAATATGTAATAAATATTTTAGATTCAAATTTTAAATATCTAAAAAAAAACTCCGTGAAGCGTTGTTCCGAGATATTTATTAATATCATAATTAACTTATACTAATTGACTATGCTATTTTTTAAGTACCGGTAATGTGAGAAGTTACTTTGGTGCGAAATAAATTTTTCACTATTAGTAAATGCAGCACAAATTGTAAACACTTTAAATATTACAGTGATTATATACAATAACAATGGAACTATGCACTTCTTGTCGGACAGTAAACGTGGCTGATACGACTGGAGCCGAGTATAGATGATTCAGTGTGTCACCAACTCGAGCGCACTTAATGTCGAGTGGAGTCGAATAAACCCGATTTAGCGTAACTGACCCAAGCATGACGGTTTACTTATGTTCACTCCTCAGCACAAACGCGCCAAAGGAAGTTTTCACTTCAAAAACAGCTGATTATTAAAACATGAATATTCTTCTTAGAGGTTTGTAATTTGTTTTGAGTTTGAACCAAATGTAACTGTGCTGTAATCATTTTAAATTGACATTTACTTTTAAAAGACCTGCTACGTGTGGGAAAGTAACAAAAAATTCACATGGTTCATATTTGCACACTGAAAAGTTCTACAAAGCTGTAAAACTTTAGTTTTTTTAAATATCTATTTGTATAAATAATTTGTTTACTATTCATATAACATAAATGAGTTATTTTCCAGTATATAATATCTTTTGTGCAACAAATATTTATACAAATCTTACTTTGAATAATAACAATTATAATTTCGTGATACATTTAAAATCAGATAAAAATTACATTTGCTAGAGAGGTAACACAGAAATATATATAAAGTATATTCAACACTGCCCATTCTGTGCTGTAGTGTAAATAATATTAATATCAATCCACAAATTTAGTCTCATAAAATTGTTAATTTACAATAGCTTTCGATTGCAAGGCCTTATGAAATATATACCTATACCCACAGGACAAGTTTTCTGTACAGTTTATATATGCCAAGTAATTACAGGTTCTTGCTTTTTAACAAAGAGATCACTATAGTTGTGTAAGCGACACATATTTTTAGAAGTCTGTACAAGAAAATTAAGTCCCTATTATTTTACAGTACTTGCCAAAAAATATCTAACGTAATCCGTTCTTTATACATCATTCAGTTTTTATTGTGTTCTTATTTTGATTTATGATCCATTGTGTCATTTTATAATTGTTCGTTAAACATGAAATTCAAGAAATATGTTGTCTGATTGAAACAAAGTGCTTGTACAAGTTATGACAACCAACGACTGTACTATCAAACTACTAAAAATAACTTTATTTCTTTTTAACTATTAAGTTACATTACATAATCTTACATTGAACTTCATACAAAACTTGTTACTCCTTTTACAACACACTATTATATCTCTTCACCTAACTAGACTACTTAACTAGATCCACTAGACTACTTTATTGCCTACTTAACATTTTGACTATATATGATATAATATATTTTGATTGTTTCACTACACTGATGTTTGCAATCTTTGTTACTTTCTTTAAATAAATGTTAAAATTGTATATATATATATTTATATTATTTAAGTTTTCTTCCATAATTAGTTCAAATTAAAAATAATTCTTTTATCCAATTCTATAATGACAAGTTTAAATATACTATGAAAGGTAACTGATTTTTAGCTATCACAAATTTGTGTGTTGATTGCAAAAGATCCTCAACATCCTGCCTATCAGACTTTTTTGTTATGCATCTCAACTGACCCGGTAAATTAGGCTAGATACTTGCGGGCCTACTGTATATAAATTTGAATGAATATCAGTCATTTTATCGCCTAAGAGAGGTGCTGATTACACTCCTTCACTCACAAACTGGTTGCCAGCGACTGATACTCTCTGTATCAATTCAATTCTCTAACAAATTCAATTATCCACTTCCCCACTAAAAGTCATCTCCAATGCATCATTTGTTTCCATGGGGAAAATTTAGATGCTTTTTAAGTCTTTATATGTAGAGCCATTGACGAGAATGGAATCCAAAACTAATTAAAACATTTTGATTTGTATGTAAACTCATGAATCATGATTTTGATTCTCAGTAGGTTAATGAGAAACACTAAAACCCAGAATTTAGTAATTGAACACAGAATAGCCATTTAATGGAAAATTGTGAGTAAGGATAGACTTCAGTTCAATGTTGTTCACTCTGATTTATATAAAAAGAAGTGAAAAAGTATGGTTCATCATACAATCGAGAAATAGAGTAGAAAAAAGCTACTCAATGGAGTCATTGTTTGTAATGGAGTTCAAAGACGAGAATCAGAACTTTGATTTATACGTAACATTTACAGAAGAAGTGAACTCATGAGAAACTATGGTGTTGAGGGTAATAACAGCTACTTAGAGTAGATGTTGGTAAGGATAGATACAAGATGATGCTGTAACTGGAATAGAACAGTGTTTATTATGAAGAAATAGAGCAGAAAAACATCACTTAAAATTAAAATTGTTGGTAAGGTTAGAGTGCAACACAGAATTGATCCTTAATAAATAGAAAACATTGATTAGATTTGGAGTTGTAAGATGATTTACATCTAAAGTCTTTCTATGAATTTGAATGAGAATGAAGTCTACATCTTTAACTAAAAACAATAATATTATATTTGTAACTGTATTAACAACAACAGAATATTACATAAACTGAGTTAGTTATATAAAGTGTTGGGTAACTTACTTATCAGCAACCCAACCAAAGACTACATTGCCAAATAGTGAACCCAGGTAGAAGAAGGTTGTAGATGTAGAAGGCCACCAGCTATCATCACAGACCAAGTCTAGCTAAACAGAGAACAAAGAGTTAGATCAAGGTTTAGACTCTTTGGAGATAAAATTACATAATACATGATACACAAACGTATGTATTAGAGTTGGGATGCGACAATATTTTGACTTATTCTGATATAGAGAAAGTTATGTGACGAGTCAGAAAATCAATACAGAGTTTTGAGCTCCCTCAAGTCCAATGAGTGATTTTTTAAAATGTTGTCTTTCATTTGTGGACTGATTTTAATCAAATTTGGTATTTGGTCATATTCTAGTCATACCTAACTCGTTTTCATTTTTTTAATAACTCAAAATTTGGTAGTAGCGGTTAGAAGGAAAAAGAAATTACGATTTCTTCCAAATTTACTCCAACTACATTTATTAAATTTTGTTCAAGTTTAGTCTAAAAAATAAAATATCGGCATAGGGCTGTTATAAAACACTTAAATCCTTAAAATCAGCTTTACCAATTTCGTTCAAACTTTGTTGAAATGTGAAGAATAATGACCCAAATCTGCAAACGCTCCTTCGTAATAAATACAGAAACCATCAGTAAAACCGTCATTACTCTACTGTAATTAAAAATTTTATATTAAATATCTTCCTTCTCTCTGCATAGAATTTTTCTGATTTTATAACTCTATTCATGAAATAAAAGTATAGCTGACATAAAAATTCCCTAAAAATGATATCATATAATGCAAAATTAATTAGTTTCAACAGGGTTGCAAACCGTTTAATCATGAGTGATTGTACAAGTCTGTAAAATAAACCATTTTTTTGGTGCATTAACAAAAAAACCCGTTATTAATATGAATCTATATTCTATAAACTTATTAATGTTTGCAGGTTAATAACCCAAACAGATATATATATATATTTAAAAAGAAAATTACAGCTTGGAAGTAATTGGCAAAAAAACAAAAAAAAATACTTGACAGCCTTCAATGAAATAAGCTGGCAAGACTGAGTAGCTCAATTAAAATGATTTATTTAATACGACCTCCATTTACAATGTTTGTATCTTTGGTACAGATCTGGCAGGCCTCATAGTTGTTCATATTTAAATATGGCCTTCACTCATTTGACTCTTGTTGGTTACTACTTAGTGAGCCTTGAAATTGTTTACATATTTTATCGCCGATTGGTTAATTTGGTTTAATGATTCATCCCTCGAAGACCTTGTAGTTATTATATGCAATGACTACATAAATACTATAAGACACGACATGGCCATGTTAAATATTCTACGCTTTTTCTTGAGTTGACCAATACCCGCTAGGGTGTGGAGCTGTCGCTCTGCTAGAGAATCTGAAGTTGATGTGACTGGCGCTAGGTGGCTCTACGGTCAAACAATGTTACAGGCGGGTAAGAGAAAACGCACTGATGCCACATATGGGACCAGAGATGCGAGGGAAGGTCGAGAATCGCTTATCTCAGCGCACGAACTGACAACACTGACTATGCTGACGGAAGTAAGTGAGAAGGTTTGTGAGAGAGAGGTCAACAGTTGTACAGTCTCAACCAAGTGGGATGCGTACAGTCAAGCACCTGCTGCTAGCGCTTTCTGATAGCTGTGTGTCAAACTTGTGACGAACAGCACCCGTAAAGCGTAGACTATTTCCCTATCCTATGTCTTGTCTTATAGTATTTATGTAGTCATTGTTATATGTAAATATTGCGTCAACTCACTTTGTTAGTGTTGGTGTTTATCAGTCTTCAAAGGTGTTTCCTTAGTAGCAATAAGGTATCGCTAGTTCCCCTATGGCTTCATAATGTAAAATAGGCCAAGCGTTTCTTGTATAACTGCTAATTTTTTAGTTATATACGTTTTTTCTTAAACTATTCCTTCATCTACACCATCACAGCAAATATAGAAAAAATATAGTAATATATTTTGTAATGTTATTTTTCTGACCAGAAGAGTGCTTCTATCTTATAAGCTTGGGACTAAAAGAAAGTTAAAAGAGAAGATAACGACCACTTATTCAAATTTTTAGATCTTATATTAACAAAATTACTACACTTTCACAGATATTATTGGCTATCATTGATTAATTGTATTGATGTTTATAAATGTATTATTATGATAGTAGATACATTCAATACACTCTTATCTTACCTCACCACCATTTCTTTATTAATTTGTATTTATTAATTGCTGAACTTTTAAAATTATGTATATTAACTACGTTCAAAGTGGAACTAATTTTCTTTTTTGTTTTATCACATTATTTTGAGATAATTACCATTTTTAGGTAGTCAAATTTATCAAGTAAATCATACACATAACAAACAGTAATGTAGAAATATATTGCAGAGTAAATAACTTAAAACTGGCAGCAAATTGACATTTACAATTGTGTATAGTGATATTATTATTCCTTGCTATTGCTGTCAGTTGAACCTTGTTAATCCTTTAGAAGGCTATAATGTGTTGTGTTGTCACGAAATGCCATATTTTATGCAACTAATCCGATTATTGAAATAATTTAAGCTTACATTTGTTCAGGATCTTTCAAGGAAACACAGGAAATATTTGCTGATATTAGAGCAAGCATTAGAGCAAAGAGTAGCATTTAAGATTTGATTATAAAATGACATACTACAGGATTTGTGACAAATGCAAAATAGAATAAGTCAGCTTCTGTTAGGCAGAGATCATAATCGATAATCAACACAGAATTTCTGCAAGTCTGAAAAAATCAGTATGAAAGTTATCATAATGAACTAGTGTAAAATACACATCATGCCTAAAGATATGATATTGTTTAAATTTCAGTTCATATTATATTTGTACAATAACTGAAGGAATCCTCAGGGACTCACTAATAGCTAGTGCAGGTGTGGCATACCTGAGGACTCTAGCAGGGTTTACACCTTTCTTGAAGTAGTCTCCCTTTACACCCCTTTCTTTCATCTTTCTAATCAAGCCTTTCTTGACCAACTCTTGTTTTCTTCCTACCCTGATACTATGAGAGTATTCAAGGGCTATGGGTCTTTCATTATATTCTTTTTTTATATAAGGCGATAATGACCGATTAGTTTTTTAGCTTTAAACAAGAAGAAAAAACAAAACAAAACCGAAGGAAGCACATACACCTAAAAGCTTTAATAACTGTACTTGGCTTCTCATTAAAATCACTGATTTGAGTTAAACCTAATCCTATATTTTGTGATTGACAAAGAAGAGTTCCATCTTTATAGGCTTGTAAATTTGTGAACAACCATTATTGGTCTGCCTGCAGCATTAGAAACCGCTTCATTATGAGTAAATCAGTATGTGGTAAATCACTGTTTCTGGTAACATACTATGAAACCAAGATTTTTTGACATGGTTGTCAATACATGTGTATTACAATTTTTAAAGCTCCACTTACTATTAGTGAGCACTAATACTGAATCTTTAATAAAATAGAGTGACTTGTAGCAGGTCTCACAATTCAATGGCTCATGTTTACAAGTCTTTAAAGAAAAACAGTTCATCAACACATGCGGTCTGCAAGTGTCCTGGATTTGACTAATTGTGATTTTTATCTGTAGGACTTCTTGAAGGATACAGATAAAAATCCTCACATTTCTGATGAACGAAAGAGGTTGGAAGGTTTGCCTATGGTTTACAAAAATACCTGAATACTAACACTGCTTATAGTACTGTAAACTGAATATAAATATTAATTGAGGGAACTAATTGGCGTCCTTAGAGGCCAACTTATAGTGAGTACAGGCATTGCAATTCTGAGGGAGCCTAGCTGGATCTACACTTTTTTATGTAATCTTGGGTTTAGATCCCTCTCTTTTGTTTTTTTTTATTTGGTCTCTCTTTACCAACTCTTGTTCTCTTCTGACCCTGATACTATTAGAGTATTCAAGGACTAGGGGTTTTTATTTTATGTTCCTTCTTTTTTTTTTTACAAGTCATAATTATTATGATCGAAATATTTTTTGCTTTTAAACAAACATGGGAAAAAATGTCCCATTTTATTTATGTTCTGGTTACAGTAAATTTACTATTTTTTTTTTTTTAATATAAGCCACTAGTAATTGTATAACAGCTCCTGAAAAGACTGGCATGTTTATTATAGTTGGAAAGGATACTGGTTTGACTATGGTTTAAAAAAAAACCTGAATACTACACACTGTCAATAACACTGTAAACTGAATATACTTGTTGATATAAATATTAGTGGAGGGAAACTGCTTATTAATATTTATAATTAAATACTCTCTTGGGAAAATAATTAAATTGAATTCTGATCATAAATTGTCTTGGGCATAAATTTTCACTCTTTAAGCAACTTCAAGGAGTAAGTTCTCATTGAACCCATATTTTCTAGCATTCTTATATCTTATTTTATTCAATATCTTATCTATTTCAAAAGTTATATATATATTTTTTTAAACAAAATGGTGGATAGCAGTTAAACAATGAGGAATTAGAACATATTTTCTTGAACATTAATTTTCTATTATTTGGTGTGTAGAATCTGAATATATATAGTCCGCTATGGTTTTTGGTGATACTCTGTCTGTATACATAGTGTAGAGTTAAGAAATTGATGTCTAGTGTTTTGCGGATATATCCGATTTGAAATTCCCTGAGTTCAAAAAAATTGGTTTTTTGAACAATGTCTGTCTGTCTTAAGTGCAGTGCTCTACAGCACCAGATTTTGGTCATATCTTAGGACTTTTTTTTTTTGATAATTCAAAATTTGGTAATAATTGCCATAAAAAACACATAATTATGATTTTTTCAAAATCAGATCTTCCGATTTTGGTTAAATTTTCCTCTAAGAACTCGACCAAATGATATTGGGCGTCAAGTCTCCAAAAATGCCCGTTCTTGAGTTATAAAACCAAAAAACTAGGGGGTGTTATAAAAGACATGATTTCTCAAAATTGGCTACACCGATTTCTTTCAAATTTTACTGCAATATAAAAGATTGATAACCCAAATTCGTGTGCAAAATTGCAAGTAAAATATATTATTGTTTAAGAATAATCGGCACAAAATAAAAATGAACCCTGACTTTAGTCATTAAAAGCTTGATTTTAATCTAACATGATTTTACACTGAGAATATGTTTACAGCAGAAACAAGGCAAGTTTATTCAGTATTTTAATATTTAAATATTTTTTTATGACCACATCCATGGTTCATTTTTACATTTTGACTGATAACTACTGAACTGACAATTTTGTTGACAAACCATTTTTGTTGGTTTTTATATGGTTTTGGAGATATATAATTAAAGAAGTTTGTGGAATATTGTTGCACCTTTTATTCTTGGATTTTCTTCTTTAATTTACGACTCTTAAAATCAGCTGGAACTCTCTCAGTCTTGCACCACTGACAAACTGCACTACCAAAGAAACACTACACAGACACTGGCTTCCCCCACTATTGTGTTAATTAACCAAGCCAGTTAATTGCAAGCCATAAATAACATTTAATTATTTCTGACTCCAACGTTCATGACCTCCACAATTTAACCAAGCGTGGAATTTACAGTTTTTGTTATCTTCCTGTCGTAATGTTTAAATTTCCCTCAAAGCAAGTTAATAGTGTGAAAATAACATGAATTACTGGTCTAGATTATTTTAACCAATCACCTTCTGTTTTGTCTTTTATTAATTGTATTCATAAAACTCATATACTGTGTTAATATATTGTCGAAAGAAAAAATATTATTAAGACTAAAATAAATAAATAATTAATGGTATATAATAATACATCAGATTCTACTATTGGTTTTTTTTCTACACAGTTGCATGAATACATTTATTTTTAAAGAATTATATACAATTTGTTTTAGAGTAATATGTAAAAAAATAATAGGTAATAATAATAAATAAATAAACAAAAATTAAAAAAAAAAACTGAGCCATCGCTTGATGCCTGGCAGATGAAACATTAAAATTCATTTTTATGAAAATTATGTACAAAAGAAAAAAATTGTATTTGAAGGAAATATTAATGAAAATAAACAAACGTTTAGATTTTTTGTAAATAAAACGATTACTGTAGGCCTATTATATTTTTACAAAAAAGAAATATATTATTTTGAATATTGTCAGGTGTAACGTCAGTAATAGTAACTGTCGATGGTGTCAAAGTGACAATTGATCTATGATAACTGAAATATGCGACTAAAGTGTTATAACATCATCAAGGTATTTAATGAATACTGCATCTATTGTCGGTCCATATCTAATTGTAAATTCTCTTGGGTTTTTATTGATGTGCAACTGAAATTCTTCTTTAAGGAATGAAATCAATGGCATTGACATATCTTTTGGAAAATTCACATTAAAGTGTCTGATATAGGCAAAATCATAACCTAATAAAGACGTTAGGCCTAAGGGTACTTACGTATTAACGCCACCGCGGCAGAAGTTGTGTTAATGCGCATGCGCCAATAAAGAGCAAACTGGTTAAAGGGAAGCATATATATAATCACCTGGCCAAACCTTTCGTAAGTTTATTGAAGTTAATAATTTGAAATAAGATCATGGATAAACATGAGCTTTAAAAGTGAAGTGCCGCCAATCTACATTTAAAAATTTTGCAACAAATCATAAAATGAAAGTATATGAATCTCAAAAGCTGAACAAAATAGAATTCTGCTTCCCTTAAACCAGTTTGCTCTTTATTGGCGCATGCGCATTAGCGCAACTTCTGCTGCAGTGGCGTTAATACGTAAGTACCGGCCTAAGTACTTTGGTTATTCCAACACCTTCATCTAATAGTTAAGTTCATTTTGAAAATAACATACAATAATATTAATTAAAATACTTACATATTTTTACACATTTATTCGTAAAGAACAAACAAAAATTCACATTAAAATCTAAATATTTTCAACAATGCAATTTACACTGTACGCTACTCGTGGCGCAGAGAGGAACTACATTGAACGTTTGACCATCCGCTACACAAGGGTCGCTCTTACTCTCGTACACCCGCGTTAGATATTTCACATCAAAAACAAAGTTGCTCTGACTATGCTGTTGTTGAGTATTGATGGGGGGGATTTTCATTTACAGCGATTGTCATCCGTCATATCGTGAATATAACTAAAAATTTTTAAATCTTTATTTTGATTATATTATACAAAGTTTTTGTTTCCTGAAAATGCAGCTCATTTAATTTGTAATAATAATAGTCAAATGTTATTTATATACCAGGACTATCCAAAAAATAACAGACGTTTTGAAATAAAATATAAACAAAGTGAAATTTTTTTATTATATACGTTTTGAAGGTAAACTCTTAAGCTATTTTTCTACATAATCGCTATATAAATTAAGGCATTTATCATAACGTGGTACAAGCTTTTCAATGCCCTCTTTGAAGAAATCTGCCGCCTGCGAGTTCAACCATTGGTTTACACCGGCATGGAGTTCAGCGTCAGTGTCAAAGCGTTGCATAGCGAGCCATGTCTTCATCACTGGGAACAGATGGTAATCGCACGGCGCCAAATCCGGGCTGTACGGCGCGCGGCGGATGATTGAAAACTTCCCATCCAAAACCGTCCAAGACCTCTTGAGTACGCTTGGCCCTGTGTGGACGTGCGTTGTCGTGGAAAAACAAAACTTTTCCGCTAAGTTTTCCCCGACGCTTGTTTTGTACCACGCACTTCACAATTGGCGGGATTTTCAACCACAGCGCTCATTTTAAAACTCCGTATAAAAAAATACAATAGGAACGATGCTCTAGCTACCACGGCTGGTTGCGTACTGAGTGTAGAAACATTCTGACGCCAAGATGGCGGCGCTAGCCCCGCCCACTGCCGCGCCAGGACAAAACGTCTGTTACTTTCTGGATCGTCCACGTATATATACAATCGGTATGATATCACTAATATAAAAATCTCACAAAAGCAATTGATGGTAAATTATTTGTATTTATTATCTAATTATAATTGAGAAAGAGGCGGCGCTCCGCGGTGAATGTACAGTCTGAGCGCAGCAGTAGTGGGTATGCATCGCGTCCTGGATTTGCAAAACTATTGCCACTAGAACATGTGCAGTTAGACTATATAGTTCCCTTTAAAACTGAATTTGGCAAAAAGCTCACTGGATTTCATGGAAATCTCAATTTTGTAATTTCATTAGGAAAAATATATTAGATAAATGGAGAACAATATCTGATAGAGTTTTTACAATGCGTGCACGTGTGACGTCTGGGTTTCCATTCTTTGGAAACTATGTAATTAATCCATCTCACCTTCACTAACACTCGAGTCCAACTCATTGACATTAATAACCATGAGCTCAACTGCAGTGTTCAGTACATATAATAAACTTACATTAACACACTCATTACAAATATATTCTAGTTGGACAATACACAGTTTCATAGATAAAATTAAACTCGAACACAAGATCTCACAAAAATTACGTTTACTTAATCAAACGTGTTTCAACGACGAAGTCGCCATCCTCAGTGATTCACAGTTTCATATTAAGTTATAATTTTTAAGATTTCTTCAATTTTATCCTGGGATAGCAACCATTCCGTCAAATTCTTAAGGAAACTCCTTTTTTTACGTTATTTAATATTTGACGGAAGGATATTATAAATTCTACGATTAGTGAATAGAAAACATTTTTGAAAAAAGTGTTATATTTTATTTAGAGGATATCGTCTTGTAATAATACAGTAATTATAATTTTAGGGACTCTCCCCACTTTTATATCAGTCTGTCGTCTGGGCAGCGCTACAGACCAACTAACTGGGAATGGGACGATTGGCTCACATTTTTGGACCTTCTGCCCATGGCAGTATTGACACAATCATTAGAGCGGAATAAGTAGGGTCAACTCGCCTGCTTGGAAAAATTAAGATTGGCACAACCGCTCGACCAGGTAGACGCCATCGAACGAGGGAAAACGGGAATTTTATAATTCCCCGTCAACTCTGCACGACAGTCATTTGCCGTATATCATTTTATTTGTATATTTTTAAAAGTGGCTTTGTCCATAAATAAAGGAATATGATTATAAACATGTTTAATACTGTAACGTGCATTTCAGTACGTATTAAATTTTTATAAATAGATTGTGTACCAAAACTTAAAAATTGCTTGGTTAGGTTAGGTTAGGTGAGTCTAAAGTACCAGTCAAAACAATTCCCATTTCCCCGCATTCTAGCTACCTCGCTGCTACTACCTGGCCGGGCGGTTGTGCCAATCGTGTCTTTCCGAACCTTACAGGTTGACCCTTCTTAATCCCCTCTAATGATTGTGCCAGTCGTGCTATTCCAAATCGGCTAAAAATGTGCCATTCGTTCTACGGCCGACCAACTAAGGGACCGATTTTTATCAAATTTGTTCTGTGATTTTTTTTTTTTTTTTGTTATTGAGATCTAATTTATGAAAATCTGTTTTAGCGGATGAATAATGAATAATGAATGACACAAACCTGATCTCAAGTAAGAAACATTTCGGTTGAAGAATCATTAGAATAAACAAAAATTAAACTTGTTCACATTCATTATACAACTACATTTTAATAAAATATTATTAACGTTTAAAGTAAATTTTCAACAAAAGGTAAAGCCTATAAAAACAATTCACAGACGGACATTTCTCATAACTTTCTCTGCACTACAATGATATAATGATCTGCTGACTAGATAACAGAACCACAGGACCGTCACTGCCACCTTGACATTGTTTCGTCACTACTATGATTATATAATTATTTCCAAGAAGGGGGATCTGTCACTTGTTGATTTATGTTTGTAGCCCTTTAACTTTTGCCGGCACTAATTTATAGGTTATGTTCGTTCATAGACCCGTCTGTAGTGGCAGTGGTTGCTCAATAGGGAAAACATTTCATAATATTAACTTAAGTAATGAACAGGAATTGCAAGAACTCTTTCAGATAACGCAAGTTGTCCGCTGTTATTCTTGTATTATCAAGCGCTTTTCTGCAATACGAAATCATTTCCCCAATCCATTTTTCTTGTTGCTTAAACCTCTCAGTCATAATCGCGTCTTGCAAAAAGAGAAAAAAATAATATAAAATAAAGACTCCTATGCCTTGAATATTGTAGTAGTATCAGGGTCGGAAAATAACAAGAGTCGGTCAAGAGAGACTGGATAGGAAAGATTAAATAGATGGATTTAATCCAAGACTACATGAAAAAAGCTTTAGATCCAGCTAGGTCCTCTCAGGTTTTGTAAGTCCGTACTCACTAAAACCGGCCCCAACCAATCACTTCCTCTCTCGTTGTTTGAGAGCTTACACCATAATGCATTGTACAACCAATCAGACAACCAGAGCTGTAGAATATTGGAATTCTTTTAATTTTACCCTAGCTTTAATTGGCTCCGGATACAAACCAGCTCAATTTTCAATTTACAATTTCTACTACCATGAGTAACTTTTGGAGTTACCTACCAAAATAAATTGTTTAGCAAAAATGTTTTAAAACAACCTGTAAAATGAGATTATAAAGTTGGTCCGACAAAATACAGTTTCTTTCAAAAGTAATATAAAACTTTAAATGGTTGTGGTTTCGTTATTTGTTGTCCAAGCCGCGAGAAAAGTTATTTATTGTATGCAGATACAATTGGGATATACAAGTAATTAAGAGAAAACACTTTGTTTATACTACGTTTTCATGGTGAGTGAGCTATAAAATATGTTATGGGGATTTCGTCTATTATTAATTTTAAAAAAAAAACAAACAAAACTCTGCTACTACCTTTATTTAATCATGTTTATGTCAAACGTAGATTTATATTAGTATAAATTCCATTTGTTTTGGTTCGTTTCTTATAAAGTTTGAAAATGCTCAATATGAAGTCAGCGCAAAATAGTGGTACGTTGTTCTGGCAATTAAAAGTTTTGTAAGAAAATCTCAAAAACAGCCAAATTTCCTATTTAAAAAAATCTAATTAAAACCATTTCATTTTTTCGAAGGTAGTCTACAACGTTGTGTGTGATTAAAATCGGTCCACAAGTTTGCGATGTAGAGACACAGACAAACAATCCCTATACAGGGAAGTAAGGTAGTCATTACCTTTGTATATACTAAACCCATGGTAACGCTCTGTCACAATTCCCCCAACCTCTCAATTGACTTCACTTCCCGTCATGTGACTATACCGCCATATTTCATGAAGGATGGGGCTTTGTATCCCTGTTTAAAACTATTCAACAATTCTTTAAAATCAAACTGAATTTAAAATGTTTAATTTTTAAATTTTCATAGACGTAATATAGAGAGAGTTATGTGATAAATTTAAAAAATCGAGTATCCGTCCCCCCCCCTTGCAGTTTAAATGCGAAAAACCTTTCAGTTATTAAAAACAGAAGGTAAAATAGCGACCCTTAGTTCCAATAGCTCCAATGTCGAAGACAACAATTGTATTTCCTTTGAAAATTGTTAAATTAAGTTTACTTAAAAGGTTTTTGATGAATTAGTTGTATATTTGTTGATTATAGTTGTACACAGTTCCTCCAATTTGTGATTAGCAGTATTTTGGTTTCAAAAGGTGTATTTACGAATTTTCCTTTAGACGAAGGTAAGCGTTGTATAAATTGTCTTGTATAATTTATTTTCTAAAAGAAAATCACTTGTGGACTCTTTTACAGGGCACTTTTATCACAAAGAGTGCAACACCACTTACTTTCATTGTTCCTATCAGATCTCTTGACTATACTATGCGGCACAAATCATGCCCGTTGAATAATAGCCAGGAGAGCAATTCGAACAGCTACCTGCGATAGGCTAACCTCCGAGCGAGGCTACCGACGACTTCCAATGCTAATAGATTTGCGTAAATAAGTAGCTACATTTTTTATATTTTAAAAGTAATAATAATTTTCGCTGTTATAATAGTAATAACCCAGTACAAAAATAAATATCATCTTTTGCAATTATTTAAGGGGAAATATTTATTTATTTAGTTGGAAAAGCATTATTTTTGTTGAAAAACTTTTGATGATTGTTTACAAGAATGGAAAGCAGCTATGAATGTTTTTTTTTTTTTAATGTTAATTAAATTAAGCTCTTTCTATTTGTGACGAAAAATGAATTTTCTGAGGGCCTTAAATGAGCATAACTGCAGAAAATTCACGGTGCTAAGCGCTGTTGAAACGGGTTCCAAGTGCCGTCACACCGGGGTAACGAGTTGACAAAACTGCATGGATCCTATAGGTTCATCAAGGTCAGACTCCTCCCTCAACTGACTTGACTTGTGACAGCTTGTATACTGTAATTGTTATTATCTCTCGACACTGACGCTATTAGAGTGTTGGAAAGCTAGGAGGTCTTTCCTTCTTTATTAAGCGATGGCGGCCGAGAGGTTTTTCGTTTTTAAACAATAAAGTAAAAAAATATATATATATATATTTTTTTTAATCAAGTACAATTTATGTTTAGGGCTAGTTTATAGTAGAAACGACGCAAAACTAAATTGTAAATTGATAAAGAAGGACGCTTCTATACGAACCGATCTCCAAAAAAAATACACCTGGGGGGGGGGAGGTAATACAAAGTAAATTACGTCTTTTATTTTCTTTCTCATGTATAGTATAGATATTTGCGTAGAGACTGTGAATGGGTGTGTGGGAAAGTTAGTGCAATGTCTTTCTCTTTTACAATGATATAATAAAATAATTCATTTTAAGATTGTCATAACTTACACACACAAAAACTGCAACAAATTGACTGCGTGGTGGTTCAGCTGATTTATTAGGCTCTCAGCTTATAAATAACTCGCCAACAGCTGGTGCGTTGACGTGACGAGACGAGAATTTTGTTTTAATGATACCGGATTTAAAGACGAACATTTGGTATTTCTTCTGTATTTTTATTTGCGTGTTTGGTACACACTTATGACGGAATGGGTCAATCAATCATAGAATTTATGTATTTGAGACATAAACTTGCTACGCTTGAGCCATTAATAGACCCCAACGTAAATAATATTAGGTTAAAATTGAGCTTTTAAATGACGGCGAGAAAAATTAATATTTTCCCAGTTATTCCCGAACCGTAATATTTTTCTATTTGTAATTTTCGCGCGCGGTTTTGGTTTATTAATCACATTTAAATTCGAAAGAAATCCCCAGAGCCAATTATGGACTCTATTAAAGTAAATTATACATCGTTTGGTCTTGTTTTTCTTGTAATGAAGAGTAGAATAAAATATATTATAGATTTTATTTTAAAATATCAAATTAAATAAATGAAAGTTTTATCAAGTGAAGCACAGTAGGTAACTCCTGTGGATGGCCCATGGTAAGTGCTAATACTCTACGCGCCTGTGTGTGATGGCGCGTGCGTTAGAGTAAGGCGATCCTTTCGTTCAGCCGCATTCTCCATTTGATAATAGTATTGGTATAAATTGAAAAATTATCAACCTTTCTCCCGATATTTTATATTTGTTAATTTTAGTACATTTTACTATAAAAATACAGGTTTTCAAAAGACTTGAAAAACAACATCTTTATATCGTCTCGACTGTGTAGAACTGTTTATCGTGTGTGGTTTTAAGTCATATTTGGTATTCTATTTTATGAGCAAAAACACTAGTATGTAGGGAAACCCCAGCTTTTTATTTTCCCTTTAACCGAGCTGCTGGTAGATGCATTTCAACACGTAACCAGAGATACGTGATATCCAGACCGTACCGCACAGGTGGGCGTATGCGTTAGATGGACATGTGCCAATGTTTTTCATTGAATTAAGAACAGGTTAAAATAAGTCGCCACAACTCTGACGTAGGATGTAGGCTACTGCCTAAAGTAAAATTATAAACACGATCAAATGAATAGTATACCGTGTGTCCCAAAAGTCCAGGACCGGTTCAATAACTTTTATTTTATATGTGCCTTCTGGTGATAAAAAACTACTTTTTGGTAAATGAATAAATGAAACATTTTTACCTGTCAACAAAAATGGAGGTTTGGGGGGGGGGAGGCAACTCAATAATCTTAAATGGAAACCCTCATCGCGTGACCTTAGTAAAATAAATAAATACACCATTCTGTATATTTTTTCAAAGTTCTGGGGTTTTTTTTTAAATTCAAAAATAGTAATTATGATTACAACATTACATTTTTTAAATACATTTTGATCCTATATTCTTGCCTTCTAATTAATACTGAATGAAATAAATAAAGTAAAATAGCCGTTTCAAATATTTAAACAGTCGCCATTTTTCATAGGAGCAAGATATGGACCTACTGTTTGTATACTTGTTTATAGACTGTTGTATGTTACATGAGGGGGTCACTCGATGAGGGTTTGAATTTAAGATTATTGAGTTGCCCCCAAAACCCCCATTTTTGGGGAACAGGTAAAAATGTCTCATTTGCCAAAAAGTAGTATTTTATCACCAGCAGACACATATAAAATATCTGTTTTCTATTTTTTATGGTTTTTAAGTAACTGAAATTTTCCGGAACTTTTGGGACACACGGTATAATACATCTAAATATTGGTGATTACTGACTGGTCTTGTAATAATAATTAGCAACGAGATTTACAATTAACTTTTAAAGTTAATTACAACTAACTAAAATTTGTATACCTATATGTACGAAAACACTTAGTCTATAAACCATTTTGTGTTAAATATGTATGTTGTAACGAAATAGAGAGCTCCCAAAAGGTCAGTGCTCGGTAGGCCAGAAATTGTAAAGAGTTGAAAGGGTTGACAGCTAGAAAAACTATTCTAACATCAGTCACGGATCTCAAGGAGTCAAATAAACCATTCCAAAAGTCAATGCCTTCAACCGAAAATGTTTGAAATGGACCAATGAAGGAAATTGCGTCAGTCTTGAAATAACGTACAAGATTTAAAATAAGCCAATGAAGGAAGAGGATCGGAAGAAAGCGTTTGAAAGAATACGTTATAAATAGGGGTGGAAGAGAAGCACACGAGGTTCTTTTTGGTTGTTAACTGATTGAAGGAGGGAGTTCCGGAGCAAGTGTTTCTTGAGTAGAAAAGAAAATCGTTGTGAAAGATTTAGCCGAGATCAAACGTCAAAATTAAATAGTATCTGCGTCGTTTTTTTGTATAAGTATTTAATAATAATCTCCGAAGAATAGTTTAAAGATAATCGTCGTTTATAAGTTTAAAAGAGTCGTCGTCATAAAAGTGAGTGAAAAATTTGCGTCGTTATAAAAGTGTTTGAACAGGAATATTAATACAATAAATTAAAAGTAATCGTCGTCACAAAAGTGTGTGATGATACAAGTGTAAGAAGAAAAGAAGATTCGTCGAAAGGATCAAGGCAAATCGATCCATCTACTGGCAGTCTACACGGGAACCACGTGCAAGGAACCAGGAACATCGGAGCTGTGATAAAACTTCCAAGCCGATAAGTACAAATTAATGGACAATCTCAATTAAATAAACTACCACCAAATTCTATTTTATATGTAAATTATAGTCACCAAAGAATCACGAACCCGTAAAGAGAAAATAAATAAATAATACATTTCAGTTAGCCGGAGCAATTTTATAATAATAAATTAAAAGTAAAATTATGATGCACTCTTATTTCTTTATTTTAGGTTAAGACATTGTAGAATTAGTAATTTATATTTAACGATGTACTTAGAATAAGTAGTAGGTTTAAACATTAATTGTATAAGTATTAAGTGCATCAGATTTGGACAATAATTGATTTTATTGTAAATGATTTAAACTTAATATTATAATTAAAGAAAGTTAAATTCTAAATTTGTTAAGGTGGTATTTGTTATAATATATATATATATATAAATATATATATAAATATATATATATATATATATGAGAAGTAATAAGATATTTACTTCAGATTAAAACTTAAATTAATGATCTCATCAACAGGTGGATATAAATAGGCTTGAATACTTGGGACAAAGAGGCTTTGTGGACACGTCTATTAGTTCCTTTATTCTATAAAAATTATGCTAACCTAACTCAAACTCATTTAATAAAGACCTAGTCGCCATATTGGATTTATTTCCATAAGAACAATGAATAGGCGTGATGGAACAATAGTCGTGAAAATTATACAGAGATGTCATTTTAAAGGTTATGTTAAAATAAGGATATGTTCATATTTTTATTTTCGTAACTGTGATTAAAAACATTGATGGATAAAATAAAGCAATAAGCTAAAGTTTCAAAATTATTTATTAAACATCGATGTCTAGTTTTTGCTGATACATCCGTTTTGAAGCCACCTGATATAAAAAAAAAGAAGATTTTGAAATGAGGTTTGTCTGTTGTATGAGGAGTGTTATACAGTACAAACCCGTAAGTTTGACATGTAGGCTTATTTTGGCATATTTCGGGAAGTTGTTCATAACTCATATTTTAAGAGTCGCTGTCATAAAAAAACCATAAAATATTCACTAACTATCCCACTCACCCATCCTAAAGTTGGATAGGTCGTGGCAGTAACTTCATGGACTGTCCTCCAAGACTTGACTGTTTGTGGTTTTTTCCTATGGGGCTTTTTGAAAGAAAAAGTTTATTCTAACCCTATATCAACAGATGATGAATTTATTAATGAGGCTGATTTAAGAGGAAGTTGATACCTTTTGACTTTTTATTTGTTTCGTTGCTATCAGTGCTATTGGAAATCAATTCCAATGAATGTCAAATTTGGAACATTAATAATTTATTACTGTTATTTTTCTTTACTTTCATTTAATAAGTTTTACACATTTCCATGTTATTTGCACACAACCATTTGTAATGGTTAAGGAAATAAAATCGTTTTGAAGAAAACGTACCATTATTTTGTTAACGCCATTTTGTTTTGATTGGCCATACAAAAATGAAACTTTATAGTAACATAACTGTAAAGTGTCAAGTTTGTAGTGTTCCAAATTTTAAAAAAATAAAAAATAGCGACCTCATCGTGGGACACCCTGTACATAAGGGTCCTCAATTTTTGCTCCACTCTGTATCTAAATATACATAAAATTGTTGTTTAAATTTAACTAATACGTAAAGTAAATAAATATTTACCTTGAGTTGGGAGATGTTTTCAAAGTAAAATAAAACTGTTTGATTTATTGTAGCTCATGTATCACTGAAGATGACGATATTGACGTTGAAACGCGTTTGATTTAATAAAAGCATTTGCGAGACAGTGTGTTCTAATTTTATTTTAAAGTTATTCATAATAGATCTATTGACCTTTAATTCCTTTCGGTTGGAGAAATTAAAGGTACTTACAACTTGGATTGTAAATATGAAATTGTTTTAATTTAAATAATAATACAACTTACAAGCATATTATTATATTATTTCCACATATTATCTATCTTATCATTTGATATTTAAATATTTATTGACGCATTTTTTAAATAGGCCTACTCTTTATTGTTTATTTTTAATTTAGAAAATAACATTTATTATTGCATAACTTTGTTTCCTATTGGTGGCTGCAATTCTTGAAACTATATCAAACTTTCGACTTGTTTTAGAATTAACAGTGTAATCTAATTAGTAGACAATACAACACAAGCAGATCATCTAAATGGTTCAAACATTGGTTTTTTGTACCTTCTAGGAAAGGTAAATATATCCAGTAGGGTAGGTTTTGTGAACCTTGTAATTATATACATCACTACTTTCTTGACGTTGGCTTGTCGAGTTTCGAAGTCGTGTAAATATTAAAAAGTCTCCACTCGCTTTGCTCGTGCCAGTGTCTCGTCCCTTGCAGGCCTAGAAGTACATTTCTGAGGAAGCTTTCACTCACTACGCTCGTGTCGATAACGCGGCCTTGCCGGATCTCAACTATACGAATATCACATTTCCTTGGGAGATCACAATAACTTCGCTATTTGTCATTGTAAATAGGGATATCAGGATTCTAAATTATATTTTTCAAAATATTGTCTTTGTCTGTAATTGTAGAGCTGTGTTTTTACCTATTTTAATGTTGTATAAGCAGAATAAAACACGAGATATGAAGAAAACACTGTTTAAAATATCCACCATTTTGAAATTTTCAAATCAATTTTTCTGAATTTTAATAGGATTCTTGTAAGTCACCTTTACTAGATTTTAAGTTTCTATCTTAATTTTAGTGGCCGCTAACATGCTTACGTACTGACGACAACGACGACGGGCGGACAGCATTTAAACAGTTTCCTGAGGTCATCGTGAAGATCCGTCAAAACAGAGGTCATCGTTTTAACGATTATAAACCTACTGCAAGTAAAAAGTTTATTTAGTTATTCAATAATTTAGAGTTCAGAGGTTTACAGTCCTGCTAAATTAATCCAATTTCCATCAGCTGATATGATTATTAGTGAATTTAATTAAAACAATTTTTTTTTAAATACACTACATCGGAGCATAAAAGAAATTCAACCCGTTTCTATTATCTTCTCTTCTCAAAGTGGTTCTCGATAACCTGTTTTTGTCATATTATTTACCATTTCTTGTTGAATTACCATTAAAAACCGCAACATAATTGCAGTTAATCTCCTTATTGAAATTCATCTGTGTAAGATGACGCGAAATGTCGCACTACAGGCCAATCAATTCAAATGTTATTCATAGATTACTTGTGGATTTACAGAGCTCTAGTAGGTAACGGTCATCCTGTAACGTAGACATTTTTAAAATTGTGATATAATTTAGTATGATCCAGAACCATATTATAGTTATTCGATAATACAATTTTGGGTGTAGATCCTATAAAAACGATATTACGATTTTATAAAAATCGGCTCTAACGATTTTGATCAAATTTTACTCATATGGGATCTATGTTTTACCTCTATAGGGACATATGTTTTACCTCAATAGGGACATATGTTTTACCTCTATAGGGACATATGTTTTACCTCTATAGGGACATATGTTTTACCTCTATAGGTACATATGTTTTACCTCAATAGGGACATATGTTTTACCTCTATAGGGACATGTTTTACCTCTATAGGGACATATGTTTTACCTCTATAGGGACATATGTTTTACCTCTATAGGGACATATGTTTTACCTCTATAGGGACAAACAAAACGAATTGATTATCCATCACTCCAAAAAAGGCAGTACGGAGTTTTCGGTAAAAAAAAGTCTGTTAATATGGATTTAAAATAAATAAGTTGCAGAGCTAATATAAAATATGTCAACCCTTTCAGTTCCACTTTGCTTAATGATGTTGTATATTATTTTTGGTAAGGAAACCCCAGAAGTGATATTCGACTTGCTGGCCATAATAGTCCCATATTGAAATTCAGAAAATCGAATTTCAAATGTCAAAAAGGCGGCCATTTAAAATAGTTTTTTGTTCGTATTACATGTGTCATTCAACTAATAAAACGCTAAATTTAATAAAATTTGCAGATTTCAATTTTGTATGTTGTACCGGTACTAATTCAAACTCTCTGATGAAAAATGGCGAAGTTATTGTGAAAATTGTAATTTCGAACCCTGACATTTAAAAAAAGGTGCTATTCGTACAATTAAGAAATACAGCAGAGACAAGTCACTGACGAGAGCGCAGCGAATGGAATATACGGGGTGTCTCACGAATACGTCGCTATTTTTGAATTAATATGTCGAACTTATGGAACACTTTACAAACTTGACATTTTACAGTTATGTTACATAGATAAGTAAAAAAAAACAGAAAAATACTCTTGAGTTTTATTTTTGTATAAACAATGGTCAAAACAAAATGGTGGAATGATAAAATAATGGTACGGTATGTTTTTACCAAAATGAATTTATTTGCATAAACATTACAAATTGTTCATTTGCAGATAACATGAAAATGTGTAAAACTCAATAAAGAAAAATAACGTTAATAAATTATTAATTATACAAGTTTCACATTTTGTTCGAATTGATGTCCATTAATAACAGACAGCAACGGAACAAAAAAGAGTCTTAAACGCTTTTTAAAAATTTCCGAGGTATCAACAGTAATCCCTCTTCAATCAGCCTCATTAATTCATCATCTGTTGCTATAGGGTGAGAATAAATTTTCTTTCAAAAAGCCACGTAGGAAAAAATCGCAAACAGCCACGTCTGGGGATCTTGGAGGCCAGTCCATGAAGTTGCTGTCACGACCTATCCAACGGTTAATACGATCTCGATCTAAAACTGCTTTGGCCACATTAGCATATCCATCCTGGTGGGAAAAAAGTCACTAATCTCCGGCTGAGTACGATGAGGAACTATGTGATCGGTTAATATGGTCGTAGAACGATTGGCACAATCATTAGAGGGGATTAAGAAAGGCCAACCTGTAAGGTTCGGAAAGGCACGATTGGCACAACCGCCCGGCCAGGTAGTAACAGCCAGGTAGCCAGAATGCGGGGATATGGGAATTGTTTTGTCTAACCTAACCTAACCTAGCAATTTTTAAGTTTTGGTACGCAATCTACTTTTTTAAATTTAATACGTACTGAAATGCACGTTACAGTATTAAACATGTTTATAATCATATTCCTTTATTTACGGACAAAGCCACTTTTAAAAATATACAAATAAAATATAGTCTACAGTAAAAATTAATTCTAAGTAAATTTGAAAATACGTGATATTACGGGCCATTTGATTGTCGTGCAGAGTTGACGGGGAATTATAAAATTCCCGTTTTCCCTCGTTCGATGGCGTCTACCTGGTCGAGCGGTTGTGCCAATCGTGCCTTTTCCAAGCAGGCGAGTTGTGACCCTACTTATTCCGCTCTAATGATTGTGCCAATACTGCCATGGACAGAAGGTCCAAAAATGTGTGACAATCGTCCCGTTCCCGTTAATATTGATGCGTACCTGTCTTCAGTCATTGTCTGGATATGTCATATGGTAAAACACCATCCTTGGTGACGACAGCCCAAAAGTTACAGTCTTTGATTCATGGTTTCGAGGTTAGATATCACACATAAATTGATTGAACACAACTAACAAATTGTTTCATTATGGTGTGTTAACGAAACAACAGCTGATCGAGATTCAACAGATGGCAATGCACATTGCATTGTGGGAGGAAGTGGTTCTTCTATCCAGAAGATGTTCTGTTATTCCGCCATTTTATAGACTATACAAAATTGAAACTCAATGGTACTTTTTATTTCATATGTATGTTACATAACCTTAAAGCGACGGGTTTGTAGAATGTCCGGCATATTCATTAAAAAATAGCGACGTCTTCGTAGGACACCCTTTATGTACAGCTTCGAGATTCGCCAGAGCCGAAACACTGACACGAGCGAAGCGAGTGGAGACTTTTCAATATATACACGTCTACGAGGCACTTTAGGGTCTTGTCAACGTCAAGAAAATAGTGATATAAACACTACGAGCTTTAGAAAACCTGTGTAACAAAAAGTTTAAAATAACTTACCCTCCTGGAAAAGACCCCTTGATCTAGCATTCCTTACAGTGCCCAAACTAACTTTCGGCATTACATTTAGAGATCATTGTACGAAGGGGCTTGGTAAGCACCATGATTGCGCTCATCAACTCTTTTGGTTTATAGATTGTGTAAGTGTTAATTATATGTATGTTTATTTGTTATTTAAACTTGTAGGATTTAATTTCAATATTACTTGTAGTGTAAAATAAACAGGCGCTCTCTTGTTTTGAATTTATTATTATTATTATACGATTTACACTAATGACCGCAGGTAGAACTCCATTTTAATGAAAAAACAAACACAATATTTAGTAAATTCTACAATTTTATTGAGTCTTGCCGACCATGGTTTCGCCAGTAACGGCATTTACAAGGCAGCTTAACAAAGACTAAGGAAGATATTGAAACCTGACATATAATAATACAAATAGAAGAACAGTTACTTAGCTAAAGGGGGGGAGAAGAAAGGAAACATGTGCTCATAAGGAAGACAATGGTTTTAACAAAGGTGAGTTTGACAAAAATTCTACCAGTTTGGAGTCTTTACAAAATATAAAATAAAAGACTCAATAAAATTGTAGATTTTACTAAATATTGTGTTTATTTTTTCATTATTATTATTAGTTAATTTGTAATATACATACATCGATACCAAGGTCGAGATGGCCGGATACATAAATAACAAAATCCGTTTCCCCATCACGTTTAAAACTAACAGCTGCAAGGCAAGTATTTATAGATACGCAGAAAGAACGAACATGTTAAAATCGTCATAAAGTAGCGGTGTGATTCTTTAACTCACGCCGACGTAATAAATCGAGAAATTCTCGTTTATGACCCTGCAGTGAAACTCGGTCTTCCAGTTTACAAGCAGTTCACTCTGTCGAAAGCCTCAGAGTTCAATTTCACACCTCGTCGTTGTACAACAAAAATTATACAATATTGTAAGTGTTACAGGAGACACGGTGTATATCCGTTAATGTAGTGTACAGTGTGAGAGAGATAATTCCGCTTCTTTTTCTTTTCTTTTTTTTCAAAGGTGAAAAATTTTCGGTTATCATCGCCTTATAAAAAAATAAGAAGAAGAAAAGGTAAAATAAAGACTCCCAAGCTCTTGAGAATGCTCTAATAGTGCCAGGGTCGGAAGAGAGACCTGATAGGAAGGATGCAATATTGAGATCTAACACAACACTACATGAAATCCAGGCTCCCTCAGGATTATCACGTACACGCTAGTTCGAGTTTTTTTTTTTTTTTTTTTAAATATCCGACCTCAATTTTCCCCACAATAACAAATGAACCCCCTCTGATGAGGAGGTGGAAACCTTCATGTGTAAGTGTGAATTGTTTACCGCTCCCAAAGAGCGTCAGTCGGTAGCAGTCAACTTGTTAATTAGGACAATTAAGGTAAGATTAGGTTAGGACTTGAATTTTCAGCGAAATTACGACCCTTTCATCAGCATTTTCAGCTTGAAGAACAATAATAAATAAATAAAATAGTTAAACCTTAAACCTCAACATACAGACAAATAGTTTCATTTAAGGTTAGGAAACTATTTGTTGTTAACTTTCATAAAAAAATTGTTAAAAATTTTCATACTGTACGATTTTTCTGTGTTTATTTAATTCCTGTTTAGCTATTTTTTACCAATTCCACAAATTATTTATTTTACGTTTAGTCTTGTGTTGGTGTTTACACTTCCTGTACTATTCCTAATTATGTTTTTAATTTGATTCAACAATGAAAAATACAAAAAATCGCCTATCGAAAATCCATCACACACACCCCCCCCACACACACACATATATATATATATATATATATATATATATATATATATATATATATATATTTTAATTATACTTACCTATAACTCCTAAACGAATAGGTTTAAGAAAATATTACAAAAATTTTTTAAAAAGTCTTATAATTGAGTGTAGAAGTAGAAAACACATTGAAATATTAGGGAGTTCCACAGTTCCAAATATTTGTTAATGACGGTTTTTTTTTATAAGTTTGGACGAATGTTTAATTATCATAAAAAAGTAATGATAATAAATAAAGTACCTGGTGAGAAGGTGAAGGGAAGCTTTATGTGTATTTTCAGCTAGCAGAGAGCGTCAACTTCTAGTAAGTTACTACAACTTACTAGTAGTCAACTTGTGAGTAAGAAGAGTAAGGTTAGGTAAGGTTAGGATTTTAAATTCCCGCGAAATCAGGTCTTTTTCAATAGCGTTTTAAACATCAAAAATCATAAGGAGCCATGTCGGAGAGTAGGGAACTTGATATTCAACAGGTATTCTGTGTTTGGCAAAGAAACTCTTAATTAGTTATATTGTTGTCATGATGCACAGGTTCGATCTTTCACCTTGCATGGTATCACAAGGGTAACGATTTATTTTTTTCTCACTCTTGTTATTGAAAGGCGAAATGCTTTTCGATCATCATTGCCTTATAAAAAAAGGAAGAAAAGAATATCAAATAAAAACCCCCTAGTTCTCGAATACACAAATAGCGAGAGGGTCAGAAGAGGACAACAGTTGATAAAGAGATGTTTGGTAGGAAATACGAAAAGAAAGGGGTTAAATACTCCATGAAAAAGCTATAGATCCAGTTTAATTATTTATATTTTTTTTTATAAACCGACTCATTTTGGAATTTCAAAAAATTGACCTGCGATGAATTTTTAGTAGGCAACTTTTCATACTTCCCATTGTTGAATCAAGTTAAAAATTTCATTAGGAATAGTATAGGACGTGTAAACACCAAAACTGGACTAAACTTAATAGATATTTACGTTACAAGTGAGGTAACTGCTTCTTTGCATCACTCGAAGGGGATGCTATCTCCTGTTTTTTAACGTACAATATTTTACCTAACCCCACATCTTACAGGGTGTTCTATAACTTTGTACTATTAAATCCAATCAACAAGTCATTTTAACTAGTATATTATTTTATTATTAACCCAACATTGAAATTAGCAAATGAAACACATTTTTACTTGGTTAAATGTTAAATACGCGATTGTTGCATTTCCCAAAGTATACATTACATGCAGTAAATGTAGTTGAAGTTAACGACTTTTTAATGAGCTTTGGCTTGTCTAACTTAATGGCGCAACTTGCTCCTCTGTGGTGTCATCTGTCACACTAGTTGAGAACTCCATTGTCTCTTTCAGGGCCGGGTCAGTATTGTACCTCACGGTGCTGACCACTAACACCGGGTGGTTGTGACTACCCTATCCCATAAAGAAGAGTAATGGTAGTCGCCCTCGGAATAGATGTGAGGTAAGGTTCGCGTGAGCGACCTGACGGCGACTCTTCAAAAGCTGCTTGGGGAACCTTGCTAACATGAGTATAGGAGAAAATGGAGAGGGTCCTAAAATCGGGTCGTGCACGATACCCCACGGTGTCGTCCAAATAAAACTGGGGGACAACTTTTTAGCTTCTAGGATCGTCTGGTGGGCTACCCAATCCCATGTAGGTGGGCAACGGGCGCCGCCCCTAGTAGGTGATTTCGTGGGGGGAGGGTATCGCGCAAGCGACACGGCGGTGACTCATCAAACATGGCTAGAGAAATCTTGCCGATATAAGTACCATGGAAGCATGCTCAGCCTGTCCAGAGGTCTCGACTTCTGGGAGCGTGCGTTTGAGGAATGGTTTCGTGGTGGCAGCGGTGTGCTAGTAGTGCTCCCCGTTACTCTTTCTGCCGGAGTGAGAGTATGGTGCGTGCCGTGAGGCTCTACATACGCCTACCCTTCCAGTTCCTCGGAACTGGTCAAGTCTCGTACTTGAACTCTACAAGAACCTGTCTCTTTCAGGAAAGATTGTTTGTTTTCATAATTTCCAAAAATTTGTGTTGAACTCTTTCGCTTGTTTTGGATTGAGGAATCAATTTATCCTTCAGCTACCGTCCTTGATTTCCAACTGCCAAGTCTGCCAACAATGTCGTTGATGATCGTCTCTAGCAATGTACCCTGTGTAGAGATTGGGATCCTCGAGCTTAAAGTACATGGCAATTTTTGGGGGCAGACTTCCAAATGTGTTTATTCCTATTGACTGTTTAATTCGATCAGTCACACTTATATGTGGATAGTGGTCTCTGTACGTATTTGCGGCCAGGTCGCTGTTCTTTTGATATATAGCCTACCTGTTTATAAACTACACAGCTGATAATGTTGGCCGCCATATTGGTTAATATCAGCCACTTTTCAAGTTTCAAAAACGGATTTTTAATTACCAACACTAATGAAAAAGTAATGAAATTTCCCCATTTTGTCAGATCAATAGTTTATGAGATGCCAATGGTGGTAGAGTCAAATTATTACATTGTACAGTAAAAAATAATATTTATATGATTTCACAAATCTCTAATCAAACAAGCACGAATATACCCAATCGGCTCAACCTAGGCTAGATTCTCGAAAATTTGAAATTGCATAAGTCAAAATAAGCCTGGAATTCCTACCTATATTTAATTTTAATAATCTGCTCAACGCCCTGTCTCCCAATTTCTTAAACACTTCTTTATAAAACATAGAATCTTTTAATTGTTTTGGTATGTTACTAATAAGATATAATAAGTGTCCTCAGTTGAGAATGTTTGATTAAATTTTTGGACGTGCTCTGCATCGATTGATTCTGTCTAGTCTAGTACAGGTGATTTAATTTGTGGAATATATAATTACGGCAAATAAATAATTAAAGTTTTTAATATAAAGTTGCACCGGTTTCTTCCAAAAGTCGATTTAATGACAGCCTTCTGCCTGGGTCGTTATTATAGATATCAGTACAGACATATCAGACCCACCCCATGCAATTATACCTCCTTCTAATAAAGAATTAACAAAATTAAGTATAACCAATTTTACGGAATATGTAAATAAATTCATTTACGTTGTTAAATATAATTCTCAAGTAGCCCTACTTAAAATTATGTATTATTTAAATAGCAATGTTTAGTCTATCACAAAATGGCTTTTTTACTTTTTCTGTAATCAAAGGATAACAAGGTTATCGACAAAAAACTAAAAATACAATAATTTATTTGCGATTGTCTACAACAATCAAAATTAGTCCAACACCAACATATTTATGAATTATGTTCATTTGTATCCATGGAAACCTAGAAAATATACTATTATTATTTAATAAACAAATCAATTGACAAGTTGACTTTTTATTTTAGCATTAATAATAATGGAAATATGACAAATAACGCACACTGTGACACAAATCACAATTGGGTATGAGGCACAGCTACTTAAACTGCACATAACAATTAATTATAAAATAAAGAAATGTATTACTAATTCAGCAAACCATCATCATTACAACATTTAATTTATGTTTTCTTGGTTTCCATGGCTACAAATGAACATAATTCCAAAATGTGTTGGTGTTAGACTAGTTTTAATTGTTGTAGTAGATATTTCCAAGAAATTGTATTTTTAATTTTTTATCGATAACTTGGTTATCCTTTACATCCACAGAAAAGGTAAAAAAAAAGCCATTTTATTTGTCGTTAGGAAAGAAAAATATTTTGTCTCTTGTGAGTTTTTTTGTAAAGTTAACGGTATTTGAGATATCTTTCGTTAATGATTTTTACTGGCTGCCATTTTGAAAAATATTTAAAATAAAGTCTTGGTGTTTGGTACATTTGTAAAACATAACATACAAAATACTTATACTAAATTTGAACTCAATATCTTACTATTTCTGCTGTTATAATGTTTTATTTGAAAAAAAGCAAAGTGGTGGATAGACGGAAAATGAAGAGGAATTCGACTACATGTTATTCGACATTTTTTATTGCTTTTGATGTATATAATCCGAAAATGAATAAATAGCCAGTCCATATTTTTCGTTACACCCTGTACTGTACGTGATAAAATAAAAAGAACAGGACCCAAAGTAGTATCTTGAGGCATTCCATATAGGTACTCTATGTTTTCGAGAGTACTGTATTCAGTTCTGCTTCTTATGAGATAAATAACTATGAAACATATCATATGCTTTATTATAAAGTTATTGATGAATGATTACATTGTTGTCCATGCCAAGAAACCCGAGGGGGGTGCTTAAACCCTATTATCTCCCACGTGGCTTCCCCACTGTAACCTTCAAATTGATACAAAACAATATCCTTCGCTACTTTACAATAAAGATGACGCCATGTTAACTTTACAGCCAACAACGACAGACTGTAATGAAATAAACAACATAATTAACATTGACACTTCCACTGATAATACCTGTTCCTTACCGCTTCAATGGCGGCAGTGTGTGGGAATGTCAAAGTGTGAGTTGTCACACTCACTCTCAGGAATCGGATTCTGCCATGTGTAGGTGACTCATTACAGACGACAACAACTTGTGTTTATGTTAATAAATAAGTCTATGGGGCCATCGTGGTACTTACCCAGTACCATCATACAAACAGATCTTCTAAAAGTAATGCCCAAAAGTAGATCAAAGAGTAACCCATCAGGATAGCTTGTTTAAAACAGTTGCTGCACGTATTACACTACTTTCTCGACGTCGGTTATATACTAAAAACGTTTCAACTCGCTTCGCTCGTGTCACTGTCTCGGCCATTGCTGGTCGCGAAGCTGTGACTACATGAATAAACCTTCACTAGCCAATGCTGGATATCGTTACTATTCGAATATCATTTTTTTTTGGGAGGTTAGGATGTGAAATTAGATTTTTAAACAATAACTCCGTTATTTGTCATCGTAAAGCTGTTGGGTTGGTACCATTTAAATCTCTAACTTGTTATCTATTTTAGTTAGGTTGGTATAAGTTGAATAACACACGAGATAAGAACAAAAACTGTTGAAAATGGACAACATTTTGACATTTTCAATTCGATATTTTCTGAATTTCAATAGAATTCTATATGGACACACTATAGTTTATACTGGGTGTCCCACCTAAAATGTTCCAATAGCTAATTTTTGGACCGTTGGGAGTACAAATAAATTTTAATGGGGAACTCAAATTTTGGGAAAGTGACAATTTAAAAAGCCTCCAATTTGACCAAAGAATGACTTTCCATTATAAAAATTGAGGTTTGCCAATTTAAAAAAATCATATCCCTTTTTTTAATGAAAGTTAGCACTTTTTTCAAAATTGATTTCCATGTCATTTTAGAGCTTTAAAAAATAAGGGGAGTTCCTCATTAAAGTGCCTGTAATTCCTAAATGGCTAAAGATTTTAAAAATACTCGAGAATAGAACATTCTTAAAATATTGCTCTGGTGTAATACTCCAGGTGTAAAACTGGTGTAATCCAGTTTTACACCTGGATTAACCATAAAATACAGGGTGTTCCGTAACAAATTTCAAATTTGGCTGTCATATTGGAAAATGACGGCAATTTTTAACATTTTACAAAGTAGATTTTTAAACTTCATTGAAAAGAAAGGAAGGTTCCCCATTTAAAGTACTCTGTGATATTTATAATTCAAAAGTTAGCTATTGTAACATTTTAGGTGCGACACCCAGTATATGCAGTTCCTATCTTAATTTTTGTGATTGCTAACGTACTTACGTACAGACGACAACAACGACAACGGATGGCATGTCAATAATCGGAGGTCAATATTTTTTCCGATTACCAAACTTACACTAATCTGGGATAGTAAACTCGAATCATTGTACCAATTTCTTGGCGTAGTGAACAAGTATTCATGCTTGTTGCCCTACTATTCGTATCAGAAAGGAGGAAAAAGTGATGGATTATTGATCTCATTTTTTAATTAAACTATAGACCTACCAGACAGAAAGAAATCTGCGCAGAACCGTTATCTCGAGAGTGGCTCGCGCACGCATGTAGGGGCAATGGCGGGGGGGGGGGAATTGGAGCGGTGATGGGGATAAATTGTTATATTTTTGCCATAATGTAAAGGAATTTAAAACCTATATTTAATATCTTTTTACGTCTTTTACTTTGTAAAATATTTAAATTTACTAATTGTAGTTGTCAGGAACATAAACGATACACATTCACAGTTTTTTAACCCTGTAGTAAGTTTGAAAAAGAAAATATTAAGCCCTACGTAATGTAGTAGGGCGGGTATGGCTGAACTAACTCGGGCTCTCCCTCTCCCACAACAGTTCTACCGGCGCGAAGTGCTTTTCTAAGGGATACCCCTATAGTCGTCACCTATGTGCAGTTATACGTTAATAACGGGTTCGGTTCCTGAGATGTCATAAAATATGTGACGTCTTAATATATTGTGAACTGCCTACTCAGACGTAAAAACCTTACAGTAGACTATTAAAACAGCTCTCATTACAGCAACATCTGTTGACCTACCCAACAACTGTAGGCGAAGTTCTGCGAGTTGTAAATCCACCCGCTCAATTCGCGGCTGTCATTCCTTTACACCATTCAAAATGTATATACATATATAACACAGTAATTAGCATAAATCATATACATTTTAATCCTACATAGAAATCCTACGTAAAATGTATTATTTGCTAATTTCCTCATTGCATGACCTTCCTTCTTTCTCTTTATAACACTCATAGATCGTTTAAAACCAAACGCAGTGGTCAGCCAGACGAAGCTTCAAAATCTACACAACTGGAGAGTTGATCATTTTCTTTCCCTTAAAACTTATATAATTTCTTGAATACATTCTTGATAATTTAATGAATTTGTATTTACTCAAACGTAGTATGATCATAAAGTTCAAGCCCCTCTTCTATTTTTGTTAACAGTTGAAATAATAGGGAATTTTACTCTGCTGTTGTATATAATAATCCCCTCATTCCTCCTGGTGGGAGATGACATCATTCCTCTGAGGAACGTAGGGCCCTCCTCAGCACACTCTACTCTCGGTTTGACGTTCATCTTTCAGTATGTGTCATACAGGAGAAAGCCGAATTACTACTCAACCTGTAAACTTTACGGTGTCAAACGTGTGTTGGATCAGCCCAGTCAGTTGCGTAGCTAGCTAGATCTTTCTATGAGCTGAAACTCCCATTTGATTTACATTGTTGCCCGTACTGAAAGGTGAAAGTGGAAACAACTGTAGATAAAGCCATCATATTCACCTCTCCCCTCGTCCTTTCAGCCAACTTCAACTCACCAACCACCATACGGTCTCCAGGTCACTTGGATCTTCTCCACGTTTTGTATTATCGAAGATTCTATTCCATCACCCTTCTTGTAATATCGAACTCATTTTTCCTCAGCATGTGGCCTATCTATTTCCTCTCATTTTTTTAATTAATTTATTGGTGCTTTCTCAAAGCTGTCGATTTGAAAAATTTCTGATGAACACATTTTCCTCAATATAGAAAGATTTCCTTGTAAAACTTAAGCCGCTTAACTCCTTCCAGATCATACAGCTGTACATCAGAACACATGATATTTGTCTCATAGTTACTCTTAGACACAGTTGGGTCGACCTCCATATTGTGATCAGCTGAGCAAAGTTGTTGTTTACAAATCTGTTCCTTCCCAAGTAGCAATGAGCCTCTTATCGTTCCGTTTCTTTCCCTTCTATAAATAATGTTACTTCAGATCTACTGTATATTCGGAGATGTGTGGTTAATTTTTTTTACAAATATTTAATGCGCTTTTACTATACAAGTTTGTTAATCGTAAAAAATACCGACCTCTGTTTTTACACTGAACTCGACGTTGTCGTAAGTACGATACGACCATACAATTCAATGTAAGGGATTATTCAATTTGAAATTCCGAAGAATCAAATTAAAAACGTAAAAGTGGGGGGCATTTTAAACCGTATATTTCAACTTATAGCACACTAAATTAGATAAAATTTTTAATGTATTGAATTGTGCGTCTATGTATAAGTATAATTCATCTAACTGTATGAATAGAAAAATATTGTGTTTGTTTAAATTTATCATTTGAGAAAGATTGTATTTATTGTAACGGTCGAACTTGCTCTGATGGTCTCTAAGTGCCTTTGAATGCATGTTACTTACCCAGTATACAAATTATAGGGTTAGTTTGAAACATCAAAAATTATACTTTCATTATTGAACTGATATTCACGATTCATAAGTCCGTCGTTCATTGTCCTCTGTACGTAACGATAATAGCGGCCATAAGGTTAGTAACATGAAATTTAAAAGTCAAAATGGTGGCCATTTTAAACAGTTTTTGTTCACATGTGCATTATTCAATTTGTAACACACTAAATTATATAAAAATTTGTAGATTTTAATTCTGCATGTAATGGTACCAACCCCCCACCTCACTACGACGACAAATAGCGAAGTTATTGTCAAAAATGTAAATTACAACATTGACTTCCTTAAAAAAATAGTGATATTTCTATAAGTTACGAAGGTCGCGTCACAGACACGTGTATAGTGAGTGGAGCTTCCATATGTACCTCCTAGAGGCCCTCAGGACAGAGACACTGACACGAGCGAAGCGAGTGGAGACTTTTTAATATAGCCTATACGCATATACGAGGTCCATTGAAGCCTAGCCGAAGTCAAAAAAGTAGTTGCATAGTTACTAGGTTCAGAAAACCTTTGTAACAACTGTAAGACCAGGAAATGTGCACCGATCCCACACTTTGAAATAGTTTGACAATAATTTTGGACTCACTGTACCCAGAGTCTTTCAAAATCCCACGACAATATTTTGGGAGCTGATTTTAATTCTGCATGTATGGTAGCTACCAACCCCACATCATGGCAAATAGTTAAGTTATTGTCAAGAAGGTAATTCTTAACCTCCGGAGAAAATACGAGTTGTGTATAGTTACGAGAACCGACAGGGCTGAGTTACCGAGACAAGAGAAGCGAGGGGATGTTGTTTCACATTGGTATAGGTTAGCTTCTAGGCCTGCCAAGGCCTTGGAGACTTTTGCTATACATACACATCTACAGTATGCTCAAGGTAGGAATGTGTCTGGGGTGGAGAGGAAAAGAGGGGCCCCCACACTTCGTTTGTTGCGTTTGCTTTCAGCGGTACAACACCAATAAAAAATATAGACCTCAAATGCTTCTGTGTAAACGCCTACCCTACTTTCGTTTCTTTTTTCGGTGTAAATAAGAATGAAACGTTTACAAAATTAAACTTTTAAGAATTAACTTGTACTTAAACTTTAAGAATTAAATGTAGCTAAGCAGTAATTTGTGTACCAAATTTATTTGGAATGGGGTTGTACCGTCAAGTCAGGTTAGGGAAACAAGTAGAATGGAGGACACGCCCATTACACCAGACACACTCCTAGTGTGAGGGTACTGTACTTCGTTAGGACCTAACCGAATTAAGAGATTCAGAAAATATGTGTAACAACGGTTTAAAACAAACTTACCCTACTGGGTAAGACCCCTATACAATTTAACTTTTTCTGAAGTAGAAACCAACTTTTGGATCATTACATTTGTAGTTTCTGCTTTTATTACATTTTATTATCGGGCTGTGTAAATACCATGATGGCGCTTATAACTTTTTAAAATTCAAATACTTTTTATTTTCAAAAGATCTATGATTGTAAATATACAAAATAACTTTTGAAATTAGTTTTCCCATGGTCTCATTTATAGTCATATTCTCATAAATGATGACTGATAGATTTTTGCCTTTGAACAATAAAGGGAAAAATCCTTAATTTAGAAAATAGAATCATGGTTTGTTTTACTATTTCTTCCCCCAAAAAACACACAAATTATACATTTTTCGAGGCATTGGTATTATTAGTGTACATACATTTGACTTACATCTGTAACGAGAGTACTGTCATAGTCCTTCTTATCATAATTCCATCCATGAGTACATTTGACAACAGGCCACGTCGGGTCTGGAGTTGGCAGACTGTCCAGCTGTGATACGTTGTTAGATCTCAGCCAGGATGTCAGGTTGACATTGTACATAGAGCAACGCTCATATCGCCTCTTTCCATCTGCCAATAGTTTAAATGGAATTCCTATACTTCGTTGTTGTTCCACGTTCAATGTGAGCTCGCCTGAAACATAGTTTATCATTAGTTGATCTTACTTGAATAAACAAGTTTAAATTTAGACAGTTATCTAAACTGATTCAAAACAGTTTTTTTTGTATTAAAACAGAAATTCTGAGAGTTCGACGGCATCGATTGGAAGTATGGTACTGTTTTATCTGGACCATTTGGCATTTCGTCAATATGTTGGTGGTGCAGTTACAGCAAAACATTACAAAGTATGAAATGTAATGTATTCTATAATAAGCGACGTTTCGAGACTATAAATCAACTATCGTCCTCAAGTGAAGCTTATAAAACAGAAAAACGTCAACATGCCTTAGGCCATGTTGTAAACTAACGCTAAATCTACAACCTGAGAAAGAATCACGGGTCTAAAGCAGTCAACACTAAGGCCAGAATTTATGAATGATACTTAGGACTTTCTTAAAAGACTCTAAGGAAACACTTAATTAAGGAACACATAACTGTTCCTTTATACTAAACGACTTCACATTTTAAAAACCTTCCTTAATGATTTCTATTCCTTTACTAAGTTATCCTTTATAAAGAAGCGATTACTAAAGGAACTTCGTCATAAATATCAATTACGTCATCAACGAGAGTTCAGTAATCACTACAGCTGATGTTTGTTAATCGCTAAACAGCTCATATCAGCCTTTTTTTAGTGATTTTTGATTTATTTTTATTCCTTAGACCATGAATTCACAATCTCAAGGAGAAGGTTAGGTTAGGTTAGAAGCGATTAATAAAGAAACCTTAATGTGGAACTACATCATAAATATCAATTACGTCATCAACGAGAGTTCAGTAATCACTACAGCTGATGTTTGTTAATCGCTAAACAGCTCATATCAGCCTTTTTTTAGTGATTTTTGATTTATTTTTATTCCTTAGACCATGAATTCACAATCTCAAGGAGAAGGTTAGGTTAGGTTAGAAGCGATTAATAAAGAAACCTTAATGTGGAACTACATCATAAATATCAATTACGTCATCAACGAGAGTTCAGTAATCACTACAGCTGATGTTTGTTAATCGCTAAACAGCTCACATCAGCCTTTTTTCAGTGAGTTTTGATTTATTTTTATTCCTTTGACCATGATTTCACAATCTCAAGGAGAATGTTAGGTTAGGTTAGAAGCTATTAATAAAAGAACCTAAAGGAACTACGTTATAAATATCAATTACGTCATCAACGAGAGTTCAGTAATCACTACAGCTGATAAATGTTCGTTAATAGTAAGATTTGATTTATTTTTATTCGTTAGACCATGAACTCACAGTCTTAAGGAGCAAGTTAAGTTAGGTTAGGTTAGGTTAGGTTAGAAGCGATTAATAAAGAAACCCTAAAGGAACTACGTCTTAAATATCAATTACATCATCAACGAGAGTTCAGTAATCACTACACTTGATAAATGTTCGTTAATAGTAAGATTTGATTTATTTTTATTCCTTAGACCATGATTTCACAATCTCAAGGAGAAGGTTAGGTTAGGTTAGGTTAGGTTAGAAGCGATTAATAAAGAAACCCTAAAGGAACTACGTCTTAAATATCAATTACGTCTTCAACGAGAGTTCAGTAATCACTACACTTGATAAATGTTCGTTAATAGTAAGATTTGATTTATTTTTATTCGTTAGATCATAAATTCACAGTCTTAAGGAGCAAGTTAAGTTAAGTTAGGTTAGGTTAGAAGCAATTAATAAAGAAACCCTAAAGGAACTACGTCTTAAATATCAATTACGTCATCAACGAGAGTTCAGTAATCACTACAACTGATTGATGTTAATCGCTAAACAGCTCTCATCTACCTTTTTTTTAGTAAATTTTGATTTATTTTTATTCGTTAGACCATGAATTCACAATCAAAAGGATAAAGTTAGGTTAGGTTTTGTTAGGTTAGGTTAGGTTAGGTTAGGTTAGAAGCGATTAATAAAGAAACCCTAAAGGAACTACGCCATAAATATCAATTACGTCATCAACGAGAATTCAGTAATCACTACAGCTGATTGATGTTCATTAATAAACGATCTGTTTATTTTATTTCGTTTTGATTTATTTTTATTCGTCAGACCATAAATACACAATCACAAGGAGATAGTTCGGAAAAGAGGATAGGATGCTGCATTTTTTATCTAGACAAATAAATATGTGGTTAAAAATGTAAAATATGTATTTAGAATAAAAAGACAGGGAGTGCAATTTTGAAGGTAAAAAAATACAAATAATAATTACGCATTTTACTTTAATTGTCTAGCCTACCATACTACAAGAATGTTCCAGTTTCAGTAATTTAGTTTTTCCCATATTTAATATTTTATACAATATCTCCATTTCCTGCTACTTTTATATCATGGAACATTAAACCATCTGTTTATTTTATTTCTGACATTTTATCGAAATTAACGGAAGCATACAATAACGGGAAAATATGATATCGAAAAATGTATTAACCTATAACCTTTTACACATTTTTGATGTTCATCGTAAAAATCAAATGTCTTTTCAGCATCCCATCTCTGATTACTAGTTGATACCTCATTTACACACAAGAAGAATTGTAGAAAGTCGTCTTGATCTTTCATCATATTTGACAATATTTAATAACAAACTAGACCTACTGTTGAGTGTTAAACAATATGGTTTAAGGGTGGTTTAAGGCAGCTCTTGATCATCCTTACAGTTAAGGAAGGATAACCGGTAAAATCGTTAAGGAAATCCTTGGAAGCAGCATAAGAGACAAAGGAAACGTTCATAAACACTGTCCTAAGATTACGAGGTTGTATAAAGGCAAAAACCGTTCGATCATCATCAACAAATTTGTAAACCATCATGGTACTTACCCAGCCCCATCATACAAGCAGATCCTCTACATATAATACCCAAAAGTTGTTTTTTGGGGACTTGTAGGAAATGTTAAATTGTATTCGTAGATAAAGGAGTCTTATTCCGTAGGTTAAGTTTGTTTAAAACAATTGTTACACAGTTCTTGTAAAACTCGTAATTGTGTATATCACTACTTTCTTAAAGTCGGCTTGGCATTATTGCTGCTCGTAGATCTGTAATAATAAAACATGTCCAATCGCTTCGCTCGTCTCAGCTGGCTTCGATGTCGTAAATATGTGATGAATTATCCATTCGCTTCGTGTCAATTAGCCCCACCGAGTCTCTTTCTATGCGAATATCACATTTTATTGGAAGGTTCGAAATTACATTTTTGACCATAATTCCGCTATTTATCACCGTAGAGCTGGTGTTGGTACCATTGCATACAGAATTGAACTCTGCTAAATTTGATATAATTTAGAGTGTTTTACGTTGAATAACTAACGAGATATGAACAAAAACTTGTTTACAATGACAGCCATTTTGACTTTTTTTTTTTAGATTTTTCTGCATGTCAATAGGGTTATGTATGAACATAGGTATAGTCTCGTATAATAAATTTTATGTTCTTATCTTAATTTTTGTGGCCGATATGGTGCGGCCATTACTTTTTGTGTTTACTGAGGTCGTGAAACGTGATGATCAGTCAAAAAATGGAGGTCGAATTTTTGAAGGTTACCAAATTCACCGCATAAAATAAAGACACCTAACCTTCTAATAGTGTCGTCAGGGTCGATAAAGAACAAGAGTTGGTCAAGTGAGACTTGATGGGAGAGATGAAAGGGAAGGATCTAACTAAAGACTACTTTAAAAACCGAGAGATTCTTTAAAAATCAAGGAAAGCGAAAAATAATTAAATCATTTCTCTACCTATAGTGAAGCTAATTGGAGTTTTATTCTTATGACGTCATCTAAAAGTTACATCTATACAGGGTGTAACGAAAAAGATTGGGCAGTTTATTCATTTTCGGTTTATATACATCAAAAGCAATAATAAATGTCGAATAACATATAGTCGAATTCCTCTTCATTTTCCGTCTATCCGTCACTTTGTTTTTTTTCAAATAAAACATTATAACTGCAGAAATAGTAAGATATTGAGTTCAAATTTAGTATAAGTATTTTGTATGTTATGTTTTACAAATGTACCAAACACCATGACTTTATTTTATTAATTTTCAAAATGGCGGCCAGTAAAAATCATTAACGACTTTACAAAAAAACTCACAGGAAACAAAATATTTTTCTTTCCTAACGACAAATAAAATGGCTTTTTTTTACCTTTTCTGTAGATGTAAAGGATAACCAAGTTATCGACAAAAACTAAAAATACAATTTCTTGGAAATATCTACTACAACAATTAAAACTAGTCTAACACCAACACATTTTGAATTGTGTTCATTTGTATCCATAGAAACCAATAAAATATAAATTAAATGTTGTAATAATGATGGTTTGCTGAATTAGTAGTACATTTCTTTATTTTATAATTGTTAGGTGCAGTTTAAGTAGCTGTGCCTCAAACCCAATTTTTATTTTGTCACAGTGTACGTTATTTGTCATATTTTCATTATTATTAATGCTAAAATAAAAAGTCAACTTGTCAATTGATTTGATTATTAAATAATAATAGCATATTTTCGAGGTTTCCATAGATATAAATGAACATAATTCATAAATATGTTGGTGTTGAACTAACTTTGATTGTTGTAGACAATCGCCAAGAAATTGTATTTTTAGTTTTTGTCGGTAATTTGTTTATCCTTTGATTACAGAAAAGTAAAAAAGCCATTTTGTGACAGACTAAACATTGCTATTTAAATAATACATAATTTTAAGTAGCCCTACTTAGAATTATATTTAACAACGGAAATGAGTTTATTTACATATTCCGTAAAATTGGTTATACTTAATTTTGTTAATTCTTTATTAGAAGGAGGTATAGTTACATGGGGTGCTTCTGATATGTCTGTACTGATATCTATAATAACGACCCAGACTTGGCTTCTTCGTCAAGTTTTTCAATTATCTTGGAACAAAATTCCACTCGTCTGTGTGGGTCATCTCCCAGCAGTCCGTGAACCACATATGTTGTATAAAGAATTATTTTCTTTTTCTTGACTAATCTTTGAACTGACGACTTTGGTATCCCATTAGCGTATACTACTTTTCTAAATTAATTAGGCCTGTTTGGAGATATCAGTAAAGTAGCACATTCAAGTTCTTCATTTTTTGTGTTAGAAAATCTATGGTATTTGTCTGAAACTGGTCCTATTTCTTTTCTAGTAGCAAAGTTTTCCATTTATGAATTGATTTTTTTGATGGAGGTGGGTTCTTTGAAAACACCTTATCGCTTCTAAAGCAATAGCATTTTACGTTTTGTTCAATTGACAAATTAATGTTTCGAGATTAGATATAACATAAACTGATTGAACACAACTATCAAATTGTTTCATTTAACACACAACAGCTCATCAAGATTCAACAGATAGCAATACATATTTTAATTGCATTGTGGGAGAAAATGGTTTTATCCAGAAGATAAATATTCTTTTAGTTATACCGCCATTTTATTTTGATTGACAATAACAAAATAAAACTCGAGGATACTTTTCTTACATATCTATATAACATAACTGTAAAGTGTCAAGTTTATAGAGTGTTCCATATGTCCGGGATATTAATTCAAAAATAACCTCTTCGTGTGACACTCAGTAAATATAGGGTGATTCACAACACAACTGAGAAAACTTGCAAGACGTGTTTTACTGGTAAAAATAAAAAAGAAAGTTCGTATAAACATTGGTCAGAAAATGCTTAGTCTTTTGTCTATCCTCCATTTTGTGTTTCACAAAAAACAATAAAATTTATGTATATGATACTGTAAGAGTGAATAAGATATTTATTTCAGATTAAATATATGAATAAAACTTAAATTGATGATGTCATCAATAGGTGGATATAAATAGGCTTGAATACTTGGGACAAAGAGGCTCTGTAGTCACGTGGTTTTAAGCATTATTTGTTTAGTCTATGAAAGTTATGCTAACTCAACTCGTTCAATAAATACCTATTTTTTTATCTGGAATGTTGGCATACACTTCACTAACATATTAACATGATTACAGTACTTTATATCGTCGGTTTACTGCAAAAAGTGACCAACTAGCAAATTGTTAATTCTGAGAAAACCATGTTTTTATTTTTCATATGAGTGTTTAAATTCCAATCATCAATATAAAATCAAGTGATCTATTATAATAGTTATAATATTATTTACTTAAGCAGTTTTAGCAGACAATTCCTAACACCTCAATAAGCAGTATTACATTACAAGCTTATTTTTAGAGAAAAGTGCACTTGCTCACTTTTTCCAGTAAACCGACGATATACACAATACAATACACAATTACAATAAGGATTGTATCCGCATATTGGATTTATTTCCATAAGAACAATGAATAGGTGTGGTCGAATAATAATGCTTAAAATTATGCTGACATGTCATTTTAAAGGTTATGTTACATTAAGGATATATTAATATTTTTATGTTCGTAACTGTGGGTAGTAACTGTAGATATATCTAGTTTTTGTTGATATATCCGTTTTCAGGTCTCCTGAGACAAAAAAAAAGTGATTTTGGAATGAGGTTTGTCTGAAGTGTTATACAGTACAACCAAGTAAGTTTGACATGTTATGGCATTATCTCGGAAAGTTTTTCATGTTTATTCATAATTTAAGAGTAGCAGTCATAATAAACACGCATTACTGTATGCACAAACTTTCCCGCTCACTCGTAACCAAATAATTTCTCCAAAAACAAATAAATCTAACCTAACCTAACCTAACCTAACCTAACCAAATAACTTCTCCAAAAACAAATAAACCTAACCTAACCTAACCTAACCAAAACTAATCGTCACTAAAAATGTCGGGTCTGTTCATGAAGAGGTGGCACCCAGAAAGTTTCCTAACTTAACCAAACTTTATTCATAAGAATAGACACATTATTGTTCTGGACATCATTGTATATTGGGCTCCACATAGTGTCGGACAGATATCATTACGTAATTTCACATAAATAGGAATCAAACAAATCTTTACTGGTTCCACATTCTTTCTGTTCCTGGTAAAAAAGCGTTTCAGCTGTTCTGTCTGTTCTATTTATGCCAATATAAAATTGTTTACGAGTGGTGGTCCTCTTCTTGAACACACCCCGAAATAATTGTTAATCAAAAAGAGAAAATGAACTATTTGCGTCGATTTTGATTAAAATATTTATTTAAATAAGAATCTAAACTTGCTGTGCTAGTGCCATAAACACGTTTAATACACGATTGGTATTTTCCAACTGTATTGATGAAATAAATTTAGAAACATAACTGTGCAGCTTTACTTTGTACCTTTGTCACTTTGAATCACCACACGATTCTGGAAATGAACGTGTTACATAGCCTACATATACCTTACGATAGGTCTCGTTCACGTACTTGTTTAGCCCCTACAACACTGTTTGTACCTGTACTAGCAATAACTATCTTATAAGATAATTATCGCTTATCCCTTACGACTTTAAGATCCGGGTCGTATCGCTTACGGCCTTGTACAAACACTATACTTATTATCTCTCAGAGGAGTCGCATTGGCTGGATTTGACAATAAAATGACACATGCTTCTCTTGTCAGTTTGCTTACACAGTAACAGATCTAGGCCTAATGTTAGTACAGTAACAGAAGCCACAACAATATCATTTCTTTAATAACTTGTAGTGTTTTAATTTAATCAATAATATTTGAGATTGTGGTTAAACTATAATGCAATTGTTTTTAGTAGAAAAAAAATGGGACAAGTTATTTTGAGTTAGAAGTAGAATATTTAATTTTTGTAATTCCGAGGGACCTATCTACACCTTTTTTTTATCTTGTTTAGCTCTTTCATCTATCTATCAGGCCTCTCTAAACCAACTCTTGTTCTATTCCGACTCTGACCCCATTAGAGTATTCGAACTCTCTAGGATCATTATTTCATCTTCTTTTTTTACCTATTTAGTATACAAAGTATAGATATTTAGTACTATTTAAATTAAAACATTGTTGATTTTGGGTTTATAATTCAGAAAATATTCGTTGTTTGGTCTCTTTTTCAAGTAATTATGTGTAGAATAAAATTAGATTATAGATTTTATTTTCAAATATAAAATAAAATAAAGTTTCATAAAGTGAAGCACAGTAGGTGCTCATACGGGTGGCTTGGGGGTAGGTCACTGGACACCCTAATCCTCTGCGCTTGTGTGAGTGAAGTACCCACCCTTCGTTCAGCCGCATTTCCAATTTGATAATACAGTAGTATAATTTACAGATATAACATATTTAATAAGCTTTATTTTTATGAAATAGAACTCTGGCTTTATAAACTTATACAGGGCGAGATCGAAGAAAAGGAGAAACCTTCAGAATATGCTCTACTGGTAAAATAATGTACTCTACGCTTAGTTTTCGTCTATCCGCCATTTTGTTTTGTTTTTTTTCTACAAAAAACATTATAACTTTGAATTCTTATTTGGTACACGCATTGTAATGTTACCCTTTACAAGTGTTCCGATTGATTTTGTATATTTTCAAAATGGCGGCTTTTAAAAATAATAAACATCAAATATTTCAAATACCGTTAACCTCACAAGGAACAAAATATTTACTGCTTTTAACGACAAACAAAACAGTTTAAAAAAAGAAAAAGTTATGTTGAGTTATCAGCAAAAAACTAACATTTTAATTTTTTCGCAAAGGAAAAATCATAATTCAAATTCCTGAATCTAAAATACTGTGATTTATTTATTCATAATCTAAAATAAAAATATTCGGGTAATAAATTAACAGAACTTGAAATAGTTTTGTTTTTAAACTATCTCGGGTGTTTTAGACAATTAACAATTTATTTATTTTTTTATTATTTTTTTTTTTTAGTTTTTGTTGATAACTCGGTTATCCTTTGACCTATAAAAGTTTTTGTAATGTTAACGGTTTTCGAGATATTTGACGTTAAACATTTTAAACAGCCGCCATTTTTAAAATTTACAAAATGAAATCTTTGTTTTTGGAACCCTTGTAAAATGTAACATAAAATGCATGTGCGAATTCTGAACTCCATATCTTATTTTTTCTAACAAAATGGCGGGTAATCGGGTAACTGCGTTTTCTGGCCTATGTTTACAAAAACATTTTTCTTTACTTTTACCACTTCTTGACTCATCCTGTATTATATTTACAAAACAAGCCACAGCAGGTTTGACTGACTTACCAAAAACTTGATGTTCCAGACTGGGGATTCGACACCAATGTTCCGGCGAGGCAGACACAAAGACCTGACTGAAGGCAAGAAAAGCTGCAGGTATGGTGGCAGGTATACATAACAAATAATATATGATGGTTTGATACCTTCCTCTCTCGCCGATATGTATCAGTACATCGTCGAAATCGATTGTAGACATTGTTTAGATTAGCGTCTTAACATTATCACTACACTTGCACAGGTTCATTGTATTCTTCACTACACTTTGACACTGACAACTGTTTACATCATTTCTTATCTATAAACACAAGAAGCAATTAATGCACAATCAGACAGACATACTATCAAAATGCAAACATAAACTATGTACACGTGTTGTAAATAGTACACACAGCCATCTTCAAAAACAAACGAAACTTTCTGCTTTAAAAGTTATTTGATAATATTGGATTGTTGCTTTTAATTGGACATTTACCATATATAAAATCTAATACACGACGGGCGTTTCGAGAGTTATAAATCAACTATCGTTATCAAGTGAAAAACCAAGAACATAAAAGTTAAAAACACTTAGGACGATGGTAGAAACTACATCTATAACCCAATAAAAATGCTTTAGGTTTTTTACTTGATAACGAGAGTTGATTTATACTCTCGAAACGTCGTGTATTAGTTTTTATACAAACATTTAGTACAGTGAAATTATAATTTTAAAGTGTTGTATCAATTAAGTGCATTTTGTTTTTTTCGATTTTATGCATAAAGATAAGACGGTAACTAATTTTGTGAGTTTTTTTGTGCATGGCTTCGCGAGAAAAGTGGCAAAAACCGCATTGTTGACGTTTTTCGAGTGCATCGCTTCACTATTTATTTAATATCTCCGGCACCAGGGGTCGTGGAAAAATTAAAAAAAAATGGAAAATGACCATGATGAAATAGACTATCGATCCATAAGGTAGGATTACTTAAAAAATTGATGAATTTTTTTACCATACTTTTACCAAAAATGGCGGGCACTTCAATATTTGCCAAAAAATGCCGATTGCGAGTGGAAAAATAATTTCAAAAAAAAATTATATCATGAGTTACCGACATAAAAATACATGTTTTCCCAAATTTTGAAAAAATTTCAACCATTTTTCCTTTAAATATCGCTAATTAAGTAAAAAAAAAGTGCAAGAAATGGTTTTTTTGGGGTTAGGATGAATTTTTTAAGTAATCCTACCTTATGGATCGATAGTCTATTTCATCATGGCCATTTTCCATTTTTTTTTAAATTTTCCACGACCCCTGGTGCCGGAGATATTAAATAAATAGTGAAGCGATGCACTCGAAAAACGTCAACAATGCGTTTTTTGCCACTTTTCTCGCGAAGCCATGCACAAAAAACTCACAAAATTAGTTAACGTCTCATCTTTAAGCATAAAATCGAAAGAGAGGGAAAAAAGAGAAAAAAAAAAACACTTAATTGATACAACACTTTTCACCACCATTTTCGTCTTATTTCACTGTACTAATTATGTAAATGTCCTATTAAATCCAAAGTGCAAGTCAACTAACCGATTTGGTAGTAGTCAATCAAAAAATGAAAATGAACCGTGGGTGCCAACTTTGATGAATACATTATAAATACAGAGTGTTCAGAAAATATGCCAAACTTTAAGTGGTGGTTATATGGTTCAAAATAATGAGATATGGGTTCATATAAACATATGTTTGGAAACGCTTCTTTTTCCCTCTGTCGGCCATTTTGTGATAAAAAAAATATTATAGCTTTTGAAATGATAAAGATTTCGAGTAGAAATTTGGTATACACATTTCTCATGCTAATATTGTTATCGCTATATCGACTCAAAATTTTATTTTATTAATTTTCGAAATGGTGACTGTTTGAAATTTTGAATATCGCCAAACCATTATTTTTTCATTACTGTTGAAAACGAAGGTTCTTGGTGGAATTCCATATTTAAAGAAAAATAAAATAAAACACATTTTTTTATTTTGTAACTTCCACTTTTTATCCTAATTGTGTTTTATTTTTTATCTCTCTAAAACCATTATCTTTACAAAAGATGTAAACTGTCGCCATTTTGAAAATTTCTGAGATAAAGTTTCGATTCTTGGTATACCGGTAAAACCTTGCATAAAACATGTGTATACAAAATTTCGACTCGATATTATTTTTCAAAAGAACACAAAAACAAAGAACATGCGTTTCCGGACATATGTTTTGTAGGAATATTTTCTTTATATTTTGACCTATACTACCACATTTAAAGTTTGAATTAAAGTTTGATAACTTATATATATATATATATATATATATATATATTTAAAGTGTTCAGAAAATGTCTAACCTGAACACAAATATAACCTGAACAAATATAATAACCTAACCTAATCTATTTGTGGTGATTCTTGCTACCACAGATTTGAACTATATTATTGTTTACCAAAAACTCGAATAGGTTAAGTTAGGCCAAATGTTGAATAATAAATAGACATATAAAATTATCCAGTTTAAAACTAACATAAGTTAATAAATCAGCAAAATAACAACACAGGTAGCTATTAAACACAGACAATGATTCTCGTAAGAGTGTTGCAGTAGCACTGACTTCGTAGTGGCGAGGTCTAGACCGGATGACTGACCGAACTTGAAAGGATTACAGTGTGGGCGAATGAAATTTACAGTTGTTATTTTTGTTTGTTATGGAAGTAGACAGATGACAGGACGCAAAAGGATGTTTCGAGATTTGAACTTACAAAAAAATTTACCGTATACTTACAAGTAGGCTACCGATTTGTCAATTACAATGTGTTTTAGTTTCCCACCTATATATAGTATAGAGAAAAGTTATATGATGCGTCAAAAATCCGTATTAAGGTTCTCTGAGTTCAAAAAAGTGAATTTTGGAATTTCGTGTGTCGATTTTCTCACAATCTTCTCTAACTATTTTGATGAATTTAATAGCCTCTATAAACCCAAATAAATCGTATTGGTGACCAATTCTCCAAAATAACGGTTCGTGATTAAAAAACCAAAAAATCAGCCATTGATCTTCAAATACGTAATTCCTCAAAATATGTAGTAAAAAATTATTACGCTTCAGAAATAATTTTAAAAAATGAACCTTAAGCTCTGTCATTTAAAGCTCGATTAATCAAATACATCATTTTGAAAATATCAAAACATACACTTTGTTTTTAGTAAAAGATTACATAAAAAAAGCACTTACTAAATTTGAATACAATATCTCATTCTTTTCCAAAATTATAATTTTTTTTTTCAAAAACACAAGCTGGAAGACAGACAGAAAATGAATTATTTTCGTTCATATGTTTAGAGAAATTTATGTCTTTATTTTATTGCACCGTCGTTATAACTCACCCTGTATTAAGAGATCAAAATATTCCACCAACTCGTGACTAATTTTATAATGGAAAACGTAGAGACTTGATCTTCAGTGATAGAATAACTTGGAATACAAAATCTCACAAAATTTATTTATTCAAACGCGTTTCAACGACAAAGTTGCCATCTTCAGTGATGCATGAGCTGCAATATCTAAACAATATTGTTTAGAACCGTTTATATAGTTTAGAAATGCACCACTGAAGATGTCGACTTTGTCGTTGAAACGCGTTTGAATAAATAAACGTACTATTTGTGAGAAATTCTATTTTATTCTATCAATTGTACCATCTCACAAGTCAAGCTCAATTTATTAATCTCCGTCTTTCGCGAGGGTAAATCGAAAATTTTAAATGTCTACACTCACCTTGTGACACCTTAGAAGGTCCCACGAAGACGAGGAAAATGTTGGAAACAATTATCCAATTTTTTTGCGTTGCAAATCCAATAGAGTATTCCCAGAAGCTGGCAATTAGTCTGGATTTATAGACTGATAACAATTATTGATAAGATAAAAAAAGGTCTTTGTCATACTAGCTTGTAAGATCATGTAAAATACATCGTCCATTGTACAGTTGTACATTTACATTGCGTTGTTTTAAACTTTGAAGGCCTACAATATTCGATAGAGGCATTCCATCATGTATCTTGTCTTAATGAGACCTTTCAAATGAGATATCACAAGATGGGTGTTGCTGTTTAAAATTGTTGAGTTGCACCTCAACCCCCCCCGCCCCAGAAAAGGGTATTATGGTAATGATCTTTCTTAGGTTATGTTAGTTAACCTGTGTTAAGGTTTTATCTGTTAGTGAATTTTGAATAAAATAGGATTAACTTTTAAGTCGTCTTTTACCTTTTTCATAAATATTTTTTTCAAATATAAATTTTTGAAATTCATATTTTTTCTTTTATTCACGACTAAATCACAAAATGTTTGTATATCTTGTACTAAAATTTTATATATGGTATATAATTATATATATATATATATATATATATATATATATATATGAGTTTTTGTGACGATTTGGCTTCGTTTACTGCACATTTTTTTGATTTCTAATATACTACCTCCAAAAAATTTTCATTAGGTAGATGAATTTTTAGCTTCATTTTGAGGAAAATGATACACAAGAAGTTGGATTTTTTTCAAAAGAAGCCTAAATACGATTGAAAACGTTTAATACGAACCCCGTTAGGGTCTAACGGCTGTCAAGAAAGTAGTTTAAGAAATGTAATAAATTACAAATTTTAGAAAACCTGTGTAACAAACTTATTCCACTGGGTAAAACTTCTTGATTTACCATTCCCTACAAGGCTCAAGAAACCAACTTTTTCTATTACATAATATGTATGATGGGGCTGGGTAAGTACCATGAAGGTGTCCATCAATTTGTTTTAATTCCCTGCTTTCCGGATGTTTCCTCGATATCCTGGAAATACGGCCTGGAGCCGCCCTTATCGCACCGTAATCAATCACATAATTAATTATACTCGTACAACATAGGAGATTCCCCAAGTTTATACTAATTGCGCAGTGCGCAATAAACCCATGCCCTCATATTGTTATTGTCACCTAAACACGTACAGTACGCATGCGCCAGCATCTCAATTCCCTAATTAAGTTTCCAAGCCGTGCATGTACACACATCTTCCACATTTAGATTTAGAATTAATATAGGTCTAACTTCACGGCACGTGTTCCTCTCTACTTCTGTTCTATGTTTAGCTATAAACATCCTGTAGCTTAGCTTGTTTGTATTTACATTAGTGTCCAGTTGTATACTCTAACAAAGTAGGTTTTGAGATCGCTATGTATAGTGGAACAGGTCTAAGAAGGTATTTCGTAGATCGGGTGAAAACGCTGTAGGCTACTATTCTCGAGTAAACGTTAAGGGGTGCGAGGAGGGCAAGTCTCAGGTAGCTGGCGATTCGAATGCAAATTCAATGTTTGTGGAACGGTGTTATTTTCCGACATAATCCACCTCTTCCTCTACCGCCCCGCACCGGGCACAAGTGCTGTCTTAGGGCTGTTCCACTATAGTGCTCAACAATAAAAACAAGTGAACTGATTTTAATCAAATTTGGTAGTTTGGCGCATTTTTGGTCTTAAATCGCGATTAATTTTTTTACGATATATCGAAATTTGGGGCAGCCGCCATAAGAAAGAAAGAGACAAAATTACGATTTGTCTAGTTTTGATGCGATTAAAATTGACCGTGTTGGCCTAAAGATGGTTCTGAAACGCTGAAACTACCCCTCTGTCACGTGCACGACCTAAGCGCTTTAATTGTTAATAACTCAAGAGAATCAGAAATTCCAACATATCTATTTTAGACAAGTTAATTTATTTTATTTCGACTCCTTGCATTTTTATCTACGATGAAATTTGACCAAGTCATGATTGTAATAAGAAAGAAAAACCACGCATACAACCAACAAACAATGAATTAATTGGCCCAAATGGCGTCGAAACTATACTATTATCAAACAGGGAATGTGGGTGAACGAAGGGTCGCCTCATTTTAACGCACGCGCCATCACACACAGGAGCGCAGAGTATTAGGACTAGCTGGTACCTGTCGTAGGTCACCCGCATGTGTTTCACTTGATCAAACTTTCATTTATTATATTTGATATTTTTAAAGAAAATCTTTTTTTCTACACTTCATTACAAGAAAAAAATAAGACCAAACAATGTGTAACATACTTTAATAGAGTCCAAAATCAACGATGTTTGCTACAAAATGAATGATTAATAAGTCAAGTGTGAATAAACACTATCGTATATCTTTAACGAAAAATGTGTACTTTCGATTTTAAAGAAACAAAGGAGCACAATATAATAATAATAGTACAAAACATAATTTGTACTTTATTATTTACATTGTGATAAACTGTGTATGAATAAATTAATATGTATTTAAACGATAATATTGGCATTTACACAATTTATTTTTTGTAAATTTAACATTTGTTCATCTAAGCAACAGAGAATAATGTTGAAAACTGCAAAAAATTCCCTACTAATGTTGAAAATGTAACAAATATTTTTAAAAAATCCAAAAACGTATATTTATATTGATAAAAATTGTGATAATGTATGGATTAAATAAACATTTAGTACTATTTAAATATTGTAAAAAAACTTGTTGATTTTGGAATATAATTCTCAATAAATTATAGGTCTACGTTGTTTGATAGAATATTTCTTATATATTATAGATTTTATTATCAAATATCAAATAAAATAAATTAAAGTTTTATAAAGTTAAGGTGACATATAACGGGTGGCTTGGGGGTAGGTCAGCGGACACCACAATCCTCTGCGCTTGTTTGAGTGAATCGACCCTTCGTTGAGCCGCATTCCCAGTTTGATACTATACAGTAAAAACCCAAAAATGTAGGGAATTTATGATCTTTACAATTTACATGAAACATATTTTTGTTAAATTCATAAGTTACGAGATATTTACAAAAACAATTTTCACCCCCATTCACCTCCTTGGAGAATATATTTTATTGTGTTTTAGAATTCTACTCAACATTTTAAGTTGTTTTTTTATACTTGACAATTTTTGTAACCGTTTAGTAGCTAGAGCCCTCAAAAGATTAAAAAATTATGTTTTGTTTCTGTTCGGGCCTAAAGACCATTTAATAATTATTTGAAATTAAATTTAACGATTAAGAAATGCAATTCTTTTATTGATATACAATAGTTGTTTGACTAATTGTCGAATTTATAATAATGCTATTGTAGCCTATTAATTGTTAAATTCAATTTTCAATGTTTTGAGGGTTCTAGCTTCTACTAAAGGTTCTAGTTTACAAAAAACATGTCAATAATAAAAAATCTTTAAAACACCATAAAAAGTTGTATATAAAATTATAAAGTGGGTCGCCATTTTGTAAAATGGGGGACAAATTTTGAAATCAAATTTAATATTTTCAATAGTCACTAAAAAGAAAGTCGCATTTAAATCTTGTAGTTTCAAAAATCACAATGATTGTCCGCTTAAAATGGCCCACGATGTATAAAATTGTTTGTTCTTTGTAGCTTCTAAAATTAATTTATATATTTTTGTTTATATTTTATTGTTAAAACTGGGGAAAATATAATAATAATATGTGGTTACACTCGTTTGTATTTGAATACAATTTGTAGGAAATAAACAGTATTTGAATTTGGTGAGGATTTGAAATTACATTTTTGACCATAACTCATTATTTATCATCGAAGAAAGGTCGAGTTGTTACCTTAACATGCAGAATTGAAATTTTAAAATATTTTATCTAATTTAAAGTGAAATATCTAAAACATTTTGACATTTTCAAATCAAATTTTCTAAATTTAAATACGATTATATATCTGCACACTAAAGTTCTCTATAGCAAATTTGTACGTTCATTTCTTAATTTTTATGGCCGCTATCTTGCTTAAGTACAGGCGACAACGACGCCATGACGTATCTTTTTGGTGAAGCCATAACTTATGAATAACACCATAAAATAAAGGGTGTTCTAAATTAGCCGCCATTTTGGAAAATACGGACGAATTTCCAATTTCATATTTCATATTTTAATGGTTACTAAAAAGTCAATCAAGTTCCCCCATTTAAAGTTTGTTATAAATCTTGTAGATTTTGCAGATTTTGCAACGAACAATTTGATATACAACACGTCTCGAGTAATAACTTATTTAATTAGTGCTATTAATATATTATTATATTACTATGATAACATCAGACCTTGTTTTATAATCTGCGGTTAGCTACAGGGCAGGATAATGTTATCTGGTTGATAAGACTGCAGTTAACTTCTGGCTTTTACAATAGTTTTAAATTTAAAATGGAAAAAAAAACAATGAAATCTCAGTTACACGCTATGAAATCTGAGTTTCACGCAATGAAATCCCGTCTTCAAATCGTTCAATGGAACGTATCTAGACTGAGCGAGGAGAGTCGTTTTAAATCTATTATTTGAGTATTCGTTACACAGATAGCATCAAACAGTTTTTCCCATTGTTGTTTAACTTATAAAAAAGAAGAAAATGACATAAAATAAAACCTCCTAGTCCTCGAATACTCTATCTGTAGCGTCAAGGTCGGAAGGAAACAAGAGTTAGTCAAGAGGGACCTGATGGGAAAGATTAAAGAAAGGGATCTAACCTAAGACTATGTGAGATCCACACTCGCATTCACTATGAGAGAGACCCTGAGGAGTATAGTCCTCTATGGATCTAACCTAAGACTATGTGAGATCCACACTCGCATTCACTATGAGAGAGACCCTGAGAAGTATAGTCCTCTATGGATCTAACCTAAGACTATGTGAGATCCACACTCGCATTCACTATGAGAGAGACCCTGAGAAGTATAGTCCTCTATGGATCTAACCTAAGACTATGTGAGATCCACACTCGCATTCACTATGAGAGAGACCCTGAGGAGTATAGTCCTCTATGGATCTAACCTAAGACTATGTGAGATCCACACTCGCATTCACTATGAGAGAGACCCTGAGAAGTATAGTCCTCTATGGATCTAACCTAAGACTATGTGAGATCCACACTCGCATTCACTATGAGAGAGACCCTGAGAAGTATAGTCCTCTATGGATCTAACCTAAGACTATGTGAGATCCACACTCGCATTCACTATGAGAGAGACCCTGAGGAGTATAGTCCTCTATGGATCTAACCTAAGACTATGTGAGATCCACACTCGCATTCACTATGAGAGAGACCCTGAGGAGTATAGTCCTCTATGGATCTAACCTAAGACTATGTGAGATCCACACTCGCATTCACTATGAGAGAGACCCTGAGGGTTGCACTATAGACCTCTATATCAAATTTCATGATCCTATTTTAATTTTTGTGATTGCTATCGTTCTTACGGACAGATAACAACGATGGACGGGACGGGATATCGAAACTCATGTTTTCAGCTTCCCAAGGTCATGACGTCAGTCAGTCAAAAAACTGAGATCATAAATTTTTTTCTGATTATATCCTATACTTCGTATATTGGTTTAAATAAAAAGAAGCTATTTAGATACTCGTTTCATCTTACTTCAGTCAAATATTCTGATCTAGCCGGGACCTATTTCGTAATCGTATCTAAAATAAAGTTCCCAATCCTCTGTTACCATATATGGAGTTAATATTTGCCGAGAGGACAGGTAAGGTTGACAAACACACTAAGACGGGTATTTGCTTTATTAATCAAACAAACCGGTTTGTTACTAAAGCAAACACTTCACTTCTTAAGAAACAGCAAATTTACAAACAAATTTATGAAGATTTTTTTTTAAATAAATCTAAAACTTCACCATGGTCCATTTTTACTATTTAACTAACAAGTATAGAACATTTTTTTAATTGGTGTTTTCATTATGTGTTCTGGGGGTGATAAAGTTTGTGCAAAGTTTTTTTACGGTTTATTTCTTAGGAGTGTTTAAAGGGACCCAATTTTCGTTAACTAATTCGTGAATATAGATTTATAGTTACGAGATACTCTCTAAGGGTCATTTGCAGTGGGTACGGGCCTGACAATCCCGAGGGAACCTAAGACGATCTACACTTCTTTTCATGTAGTCTTGAAGGTTAGATCCCTCTCTTTCACTTTTCCTATCTGATCTCTCTTGACCAACTCTTGTTCTTTTCCAATCCTGACGCTATTAGAGCATTTTAAAGGTTTTTCGCGCTTAAACAACAAGAAAATATTATAAATACAATAGTATTTTATTCATACATTTATAAACTGCTATACTATAGTATTTTGTACCTTTTATTGAGGTTGTACAGTCAATTCTCTGAATATATAAGCGTTAAAGCAGTTAGTCCAAAGAATTAGAAGTATTCTACTGTCCATAATTATTGGCAGATTTTATGGTGTTGAGGAGGGAGGTCAGAAAGATGATGGGTGGTGATGGGATGGTCATATGTAGGTCTAATAGTAAAAATTGAAGGAAAGGCGGGAGAAATGCGTCCCAAGTGAAACCTGGGTTTAGCATTCGTAGGGTAAGCTCTATAGAGTTTTGAAGCGAATCCGTGTTGGAGTCGGGTGTGACTGAATCGGGCTGGCGAGTGTTGTCCCAAGGTGAAGAAGTTTTAGGTGTGGTGTCGATGACACCTCAGCTTCTTTTCCAGGAGACTGTTCTTTAGGAGGAGGTATTCTACCTTCTCCTTTAGAAGAAACTGAGCCGTCTCCTTAAGGGGAGGAGATTACCGACACAATAGGGACCATAGTCTCGGCGTGTGCTGGTGGTGGTGTTTGTTGTACGGTAGAGGCCTGCTGTTTCGATGTTGGCGCATACGCGGGTTGCAGAGGGCCTGGTGGGTGTTGTCGGCTTGGCAGAGTCAACGTCCTTCTTCCCCTTCCAGCCATTGATAGTCCGAGCTGCACTTTTGTGGGCTTCGCATCCACGATAGCTCTCGGTGTGCGACATCCCACAGACGAACTTAACATCTTCTCTGGCAGCCTCGCATTCTTTCGTCCCGTGTTTCTCCCCACATTTTACACAGAAACATGTTTTGTGCATATAAAGTACTGACAGAGAAATATCGTCTAAAATATAAAAACTGTATGTAACATTTATGTCGTTGTAGGCAGAAAAAAGAGTTGTAAACAGCTCAGAGAATTTATTGCTTGGTTATTTTTCAGAAAAGCGTTAACTTAAATGCCGATGGGTCGTTTCCATGGCAACAGACGACATTGTTTACATTCATCAGAATTTTGTTGCTGTGATAACCTAATTTCTCAATAAAAAGAAACATTTTGATAGTTTGTTATTTTAAAACATTATAGATAGTGATAGTAGCAGGGATTTTGAAAGTACTCGTCCAGACAGTCAAGATGCTGATTATGCAACTGCTAATCTTTTTAGTAAAATATCAAATGATTTTTTAAAAATTTTAATCAAGAAGTAGTATAGGCCTACTTTAAATCTATTAACCTGTCCAATAAAGTTGTTCATCAAAATATTGGTGTATTATTTTATTAAAATTGTAGCTGTAACAAAAAAATCTTGTGTGTATTACGGGTGATAAATGGTTTTGACGTCCACTAGAAAATTGTTGCTTTTGTCTTCAACTTTTTATCTCGTGAAAGAAAGTAAACTTTGCACCCTTACAAACAACTATTAACGAATAATTGTTAAATAATTAACAAAAGTTGGTTCAGCAAATATTGTTATTGTTTGCAACAACGTTATGAATAAGGCAGTGTTATACGAATCATGTGGTAATGTAGAGTATTGGCGCGGTTGGCAAAAGATTTATCGGTGTCGAAATAATGTTGTATAAATTACTGTAAAATTTCTTCAAAATATTTTTAGTTTCGCTGTATAAGGCAGTGTACAAAATTAAAAGTGTTATTGCATCAATAACGAAACAATTTCGTAAGTACACTTCTTTATTACGAATTTTACACAGCAAATAATTGGGGGTTTTTAGGTTAGGTTTAGATTTGTTATTATTTTGATTACATTAATCTTATTTGTTGTTAAATGTACACTTTTAGCGATTTATCTACAAAAATAAATGGTGCGTAAACTTTTTTACTTGCTTATCCCCAAAACAAAATTAAAATTGAAAAAAAAACTATTCATTATCAAAAATGTTAGTTTCGTAGTTCTTGCTAAAAAAGTTAAAATGAAAAATGAACCTCATTTTTTAAAATATATATACATTTAAATAGAGCCTAAAATCGTTCACTTGTGCCTAATAATTGCGTATAACAGCCCCATGGCTGATATTTTCCTTTTTTTCGCCGATAGTTAAGGAACAAGTATTTTGTTTTTTACAGATGGAGACCGATAAGTTATGTTCGGATCCCTCAATATTTGATAATTAGAGCCGATTTTGAGAAAATCGTAATTATGTGTTTTATTATTATGACGGTTAGCTATAAATTTTGTGTTATCGAAATAACGAATAAAACATCTCGAGATAAAGCCAAAATATGGCAATAAAATCAAGACTTCATTAATAATACTCTATTAAAGAATACTTAAATTTTGTTGCAGCATTACTATTGTTCCCAGCAGAAATATGTTTGTTTGTATAATCAAACATAGCCTATTTGTTGTTGTTGTTGTTATTTTTTAATTCTTTCAACTGATACTATGTTTGGTCTGATGGCTAGAGCTCTTGGCTAGAGCTAAAAGAAGTTCCGGGTATGATCTCTTGGGGGGGGGGCTACCTTTCTTTGTGTAGTCTTTCCTACCCTTTCTTTCATCTTTCCTATCAAGTTCTACTTATTTTTTTCCTACCCTTAGACTATTACAGTATTCAAGGGTTAGAGTCTCTATTAAAGAAGGTCAAGTAGGCTACGGCTGATTTTTTGTGAAAATTTCAATTTTTGTTTTTAAATTCTTCAGACTAGACTATGTTTGCCTTGATGGCTAGAGCTCTTGGCTTGTATTAATGAAGTTCCGGGTTGGATCTCTGGGTGGGGGGGCTCTACACCTTCCTCTGTGTAGTCTTTCCTACTCTTTCTTTCATCTATCCTATCAAGACCTACTTGTTCTTTTCCTACCCTCAGACTATTACAGTATTCAAGGGTTAGAGTCTCTATTGAAGAGGGGACACGTACGGCTGTTTTTTGTGAAAAATTCAATTTTTGTTTTTTAATTTTTCAGAAGAGACTATCTTTGACCTTATGGCTGGAGCTCTTAGCTTGTATTAATGAAGTTCCGGGTTGGATCTCTGGGTGGGGGGGGCTCTACACCTTCCTCTGTGTAGTCTTTCCTACCCTTTCTTGCATCTTTCCTATCAAATCCTATTTCTACTTTTCCTACCCTCATGCTACTAAAGTATTCAAGGGTTAGAGTCTCTATTGAAGAGGGTCACGTACGGCTGTTTTTTGTGAAAAAATCAATTTTTTAAAATTCTTTTTATTCTTAATATGAAAATTAATGACCAAAACCCGCGTGGATTAAATTAAAAAAAATTAATTGACCAAAATTAAAAACAGAATATTACCATTTAATAATAATAATTCTCAACAAAACCAAAATTAATTTTGCCACCATTAATAAGAGATTATTTACGCTGATGACACGTTTATGGAGGTAACAAGTTTAAGCCCTGTTAAAATATGTGAATATTTTATCATAGATACTATACATAGTTTATTTGTCAAACTATGTCGAACTGACATTTTTGGTGTTAGTTTCGGGGATAGAGTGAGAAAGTTTGTGCAATGTTTTGTCACAATTTATTGTAATAATTTATTATATAACATAACAATTGAGTTTAGAAACAAGAAACTGTTTAATAAACTTTTAGTTTAGTTAACATTATCTTAAATTATACACACATTTTATAAATGAGTGAGTGTGTGTTGCGCGTGTCATAAATAAGAGTTCTTTGATTTTAAGGCTTCGCCGGGGGCCTCACTGCTCTTAAAAACGTCCCTGAATAGACTCTAAAACATAAAGTGAATCGTAGCGAGAGCGTTGACAGACGTTGCTGAAGACAACAAGAAAGAACTGTCAACTTCTTGGGTGGTGTGCGAAACAATAGCAGTCTCCAACGAACCACAAACAATAAACAATATCAGTTTATTCTGTGTGACTGAACTCGGAGCATGTCCAAATAAGGAGATGACCCAATGAATCTACGTCTATTGTGAAGTACCAGTAGCACATGTCAGTTATAAATGTTTAATGTCTATTCGGTTATAATTGGTTACGCAAGATTTGTTACAAAATCTAATCGTTGGTGATACACTCGTACATTTTAAAACGCGTAGGATGTAGGCTTATTCCGAAAGAAAATGTATGGAAGCTTAATTTAATGACGGAACTAAATATGATGAATGGTATGCGCCAAAACAAACCGTAAACTTACTGAAATTCTAGCAAATGTTGTAAATTTTTTGATCAGCTGATTCCATTGTTTGTTGTTACGTTACACTGCTTATTATTAATTTCTAGTTTGAGGTTAGTTTACGCTAGAATGGTTCTTACAACTAAAAAAACGTTTTTATTGTAAATTATTATTTCCATGCATATGAAACCGGTCGTTCGGGTGGTCCAAGTTTAGATTTTCAAGAACAATTTCACAAACAACCGTCGAGTAATGCTGTAATGTTAATGTACAGGTAGTGTTTTGATAGAGTGAAAAGTGTGTAACGGCAGTACAACAACGACTACAAATGAAAACCACGGCAGACTTATTTTATTAACAAATTTTACAGTCTCCGAAAAGAAGCTTCTGTCGGACATCTTTGAAAATGAATATCAAAGTACGTCTTTCAGATGAACATTTAGAAATACTGATGGATTTGCGGTCAAAATTCAAATTAAATGGTAGGGACAAACAAGCGTCTCAATATTACCAATGTTTGGTTTTCAGATGAAAGTCGTGTTTATTTTTCATCAACAATCAGACAGCATGTTCTCTTGGATTCCAACGTTCCGATATGATTTTAGAGAAGTCACTACATTGTGAGCGGGTAGTCGCTTGGTGTCGTAGCTAAGGGATATTGGGTCCTTATTACGTTGAAAATGATAACAGGAATGGTGTTACAGAGAGAAAACTCATTCAACCTTTGTAACAAATCTCACGAGATCTGTGGGTTTTGGTTCCTAGTGGTTCCAGCAAGATGACGCACCAAGTCACACGGCGTTTGACATTCTTGCTTTACTTTAGGAAATGCTTGGTGACTGCCTTGTTTCCCGAGATTTTCTAAACTCACAGCATTACCCTGATGTCTCCGCTACCTATGTTGGGTGAATGATAAATAAAAGTATTTACCGAGACGATCCACCAACTACCATCCCCGAACTTCGAGATGTGTTGAAAGAATGCATCGTACAAATTAAATCTCACGCATTCTCTTCTCTTAGAAATACTTTTTCTGTAAAATTTTCAAGACTAACTTTAACTTATATTAGAGAATTGTTTTCTAATCCAAGGACGAATTGTTCAATTTTAATTACAGATATGTTAGGTGTTATATAAGTGCTTTCAAAGTTATGTGGGTTTTCCTAATTTAAAACCGCATGGCGAAACGAAATTTAATTACCACTTAAATTTTAATGTACCATTTTGTTTGTTTAGGTCTATTAGTATAAAGTTTATAGGATGATCCATTGATTTTTGTGCAACTTAATGAACTGCATTTATTTGTAATCGATGCTTTGTTTTTCTAAATCATACTAATATTTTAGATTTTTTATGTTCTTTTAATATGTAATAATGCCGTTATAAGGTTATAATGTTGGTTTTTTTCTGATACTATATTGACTGAATCGCTGTTTCGTTTGAAGTTTTACAAGGTGACGCGGAAGACTAAAAATTGAAGATATTATTCTTTTTATTTTCTTATATTATAGAATATCCTTTTCTGAACATTTCTATATATAATAAGTCTTATTTTATTCAACAGAAAGTTGAGAAATATTTTTTTACAAAAGCATTAGGGGCCTACTCCGTAAACCGTCTGGGTTAGTGAACAGTTTAGTTTAGTATATGTTCATACAGTGTTTTATAGTATAATCAAACAATGTACGCTTCTCTGCAATAGAGGAAATATCCCTCTATGGTATTACTGTAACTACAAATGGACATGACCATAAGCATATAGGGACCAGATTGCCTAAATTAAAAACTGTAAATAAGGGCCTAAAACTTTCTGACGGTAAAGGTTTGGGTGGTCAAAACCGACTATCATCTGCAGTTATTGATCAGATTCCAAAGCTATTATTCGATGCAACTCCACTGGTGTAAAGACTTGGAAACATTCTATTTGGGTTATATATTTCGACAAGCTGTCCAGCGTTGATGACCTCCAACATGGATTGTGGCCAGAGGAAAAGACAGCTGGTGCAAATATCAAAAAGTAGCTGCCACTAGGCATAAGAACAATAATGCAAGCACGTTTATGGAATTAATCAAACCTGTATTTAGAACACTCTCCGAAGATGATTTATTGAAAAAGTCTCTACACGGTAAGACAAAATAGTTTAAATAATCTGCTTTGGTCGAGGCTCTCCAAAACAGAATTTGTCGGCATCAAACCTCTCCATTTGATGATATTAGAAAATTGAACTTTGGACAAATTATGAGGTTAAAGTGCTTCAAAAAAAACATGGATGTTGGTAAATAAACAGCAGCTGCTCTCATCTAGACGAGTCAAGATTACGGGATTCGCTCGGGATCGGCTTCGGAAATAAATAAAAAAATGCTAGACAGAAGAAAAGGTTTGCTAAAAGGAAGCTGGAGGATAGAGAAGAGGATCCAGACAATTCAAGCTATGGGGCAGTGGTGCTTTAAGAAGGTAAGAATAACGCATAGAGTTTAACTTCACATAATTGACTTCAATCGCGATTTTCCGAAAATTTGGTTTTTCTTTATTGATGCACACATTTCTCGAGAACAAAAATAAAGGAAGCAGACTGTAGTTTTTAGTACTTTGCTTTTTGTAATGTTTGAACATAATTACATTTTTTATGTATATACTGTATTTCAAGTCAGGGCATGTTAGATATTTTCGTCGTTTATGTAATTATTCAATACGGTTGTATTAATCACATGACAAATATATTTCATAATTATTTCTTTACTATTCTACTTTTCAGATTATTTCATCCTCATGTTCTTTACTATTTTACTATTCTTTCATTCACATTATTTCTCCTTTATGCTTTAACAATGGCATTTTTAGAGTCGTTTTCAATTAATTTTTGTAAACATTCACGTTCAGTAGGTATTACTAAACAATGAAGACACCTTAAGAAAGTTGTTTTTGTATCAAAAGAGTTTGGAGTGGGTGAGTCACTAATTAGGCAGCTTGTCTGGGGTTGAAAGGCGAGAGAGAGGGAGAGAGAGAGAGAGAGAGAGAGAGAGAGAGAGAGAGAGAGAGAGAGAGAGAGAGAGAGAGAGAGAGAGAGAGAGAGAGAGAGAGAGAGAGAGAGAGAGAGAGAGAGAGAGAGAGAGAGAGAGAGAGAGAGAGAGAGAGAGAGAGAGAGAGAGAGAGAGAGAGAGTTTCGCCAGGTAGCCAGGCGTCTTCGTTCGTTCTACAAACTATATCAACGAGATTTAAAACTAACTTACCTGTATTGTAGTAAATTTTATTGTCCTATATTAGTAAATCCCATTACATGTAAACAAACTCAATTAAATGGTCGAAAATGTTTGACTGGGCAACTGAAATAACGAATTAATGACAACCGGCAAACTTGTTACTGTATTGCACTGAAAGTTGAAACAACGGCAGAACACTACATCCTCAATAGCGCATGTATTAGTCACTCTATGAATCGTTACACGTGCAACTCGGCATGCCGCAGTCATTCAACGGAAATGCTTTCGATCTTACGAGGCAATACGAGAAAGTATCTGCTTCGAGTGGCTGCGATTTTTAAACGAAAAATTAAATTATAAACTTCTTAGATGTAGGTACATCGTTCGCCCAAGTTGCAAACAAACTTTCTAAATTTTATAACGACTGACAGGCGAGTTTAGTTTAACAAACAGTCTAAGTCTAACTGATTAAACCTCACTTTCAACAATCTAATAATGGCGGATACAATTAATTACCCTATTTAAATAGTAATGTTACATTTTGTTATTAAATTCATACAACTTTAAATGTCGAGGCAAGAAACGTCTATAATAAAACCAGATGATGCAAAGTCACGAGTTGTAGGAACAGCTGACTTGGATTTATCAAATATTCTGATAATAACCCTCGCTGACGTATTTGCGTAGTTTCATATCTTACCAAGTGTGACCGCAGCTAATTTATCCACATGTTTTATGTAAGGTCATATATTGCGAGAGAAACTCCGGGAGCAGGTTAAGTGTTAGAAGAATCTAATTAATTAATTTAATTTGAACATTTCGACCTATGTTTATCGACCCAACCTCACGTTTGATAGCCCCAGGAAACCGAAAGAGTGATTAACAACATGCCGTAAGTCCGTTGTTATCTTGTATGTTAACAATATAGAGGCCACAAAAATTAAGATAGGGGCATGACATTTGACGTGACTATAGAACACTTTTGAATTCAGAGAAATCAAATTGATAATGTTAAAATGGCGGCCAATCTTGTTGAATGACGTGTGTATACTCAAACACATTACATTTGATAAATATTTGCAGATTAGAATTATAGATGTAATGTTACCAGTTCTGAAAAATCTCAGAAACTCAGTCCATTCCCTAAACGAATGGTAACGGATGGAGACTTTTCCACATATGTATAGATCCGAAGTCTGCTATGACCGAGACACAGACAGGAGGGTAAGGAATGGAGGCTTTTCACATATGTACAGCTACGGAGTCTGCTATGACCAAGACTCTGACAGGAGGGTAACGAATGGAGGCTTTTTCACTTATTTACAGCTCCGGAGTCTGCTATGACCAAGACTCTGACAGGAGGGTAACGAATGGAGGCTTTTCACATGTGTACAGCTACGGAGTCTGCTATGACCGAGACTCTGACAGGAGGGTAACGAATGGAGGCTTTTTCACTTATTTACAGGATCGGAGTCTGCTATGACCAAGACTCTGACAGGAGGATAACGAATGGAGGCTTTTTCACTTATTTACAGCTACGGAGTCTGCTATGACCGAGACTCTGACAGGAGGGTAACGAATGGAGGCTTTTCACATGTGTACAGCTACGGAGTCTGCTATGACCGAGAATCTGACAGGAGGGTAACGAATGGAGGCTTTTTCACTTATTTACAGCTCCGGAGTCTGCTATGACCAAGACTCTGACAGGAGGATAACGAATGGAGGCTTTTTCACTTATTTACAGCTACGGAGTCTGCTATGACCGAGACTCTGACAGGAGGGTAACGAATGGAGGCTTTTTCACTTATTTACAGCTACGGAGTCTGCTATGACCGAGACTCTGACAGGAGGGTAACGAATGGAGGCTTTTTCACTTATTTACAGCTCCGGAGTCTGCTATGACCAAGACTCTGACAGGAGGATAACGAATGGAGGCTTTTTCACTTATTTACAGCTACGGAGTCTGCTATGACCGAGACTCTGACAGGAGGATAACGAATGGAGGCTTTTTCACATATGTACAGCTACGGAGTCTGCTATGACCGAGACTCTGACAGGAGGGTAACGAATGGAGGCTTTTTCACTTATTTACAGCTACGGAGTCTGCTATGACCAAGACTCTGACAGAAGGGTAACGAATGGAGACTTTTTCACTTATTTACAGCTCCGGAGTCTGCTATGACCAAGACTCTGACAGGAGGGTAACGAATGGAGGCTTTTCACATATGTACAGCTACGGAGTCTGCTATGACCAAGACTCTGACAGGAGGGTAACGAATGGAGGCTTTTCACATATGTACAGCTACGGAGTCTGCTATGACCAAGACTCTGACAGGAGGGTAACGAATGGAGGCTTTTCACATATTTACAGCTCCGGAGTCTGCTATGACCAAGACTCTGACAGAAGGGTAACGAATGGAGGCTTTTTCACTTATTTACAGCTCCGGAGTCTGCTATGACCAAGACTCTGACAGGAGGGTAACGAATGGAGGCTTTTCACATATGTACAGCTCCGGAGTCTGCTATGACCAAGACTCTGACAGAAAGGTAACGAATGGAGGCTTTTCACATATGTACAGCTACGGAGTCTGCTATGACCAAGACTCTGACAGGAGGGTAACGAATGGAGGCTTTTCACATATGTACAGCTACGGAGTCTGCTATGACCAAGACTCTGACAGGAGGGTAACGAATGGAGGTTTTTCACATATGTACAGCTACGGAGTCTGCTATGACCAAGACTCTGACAGAAGGGTAACGAATGGAGGCTTTTTCACTTATTTACAACTACGGAGTCTGCTATGACCAAGACTCTGACAGAAGGGTAACGAATGGAGGCTTTTTCACTTATTTACAGCTACGGAGTCTGCTATGACCAAGACTCTGACAGAAGGGTAACGAATGGAGGCTTTTTCACTTATTTACAGCTCCGGAGTCTGCTATGACCAAGACTCTGACAGAAGGGTAACGAATGGAGGCTTTTTCACTTATTTACAGCTCCGGAGTCTGCTATGACCAAGACTCTGACAGGAGGGTAACGAATGGAGGCTTTTCACATATGTACAGCTCCGGAGTCTGCTATGACCAAGACTCTGACAGGAGGGTAACGAATGGAAGATTTTTCACTTATTTACAACTCTGAAGTCTGTTATGACCGATACTCTGACAAGAGGGTAACGAATGGAGATTTATACACTTATTTACATCTCCGGAGTCTGCTATGACCAAGACTCTGACAGGAAGGTAACGAATGGAGGCTTTTTCACTTATTTACATCTCTGAAGTCTGCTATGACCAAGACTCTGACAGGAGGGTAACGAATGGAGGATTTTTCACTTATTTACATCTCCGGAGTCTGCTATGACCAAGACTCTGACAGTAGGGTAACGAATGGAGGCTTTTTCACTTATTTACAGCTCCGAAGTCTGCTATGACCAAGACTCTGACAGTAGGGTAACGAATGGAGGCTTTTTCACTTATTTACATCTCTGAAGTCTGTTATGACCAAGACTCTGACAGGAGGGTAACGAATTAAGGCTTTTTCACTTATTTACATCTCTGAAGTCTGCTATGACCAAGACTCTGACAGGAGGGTAACGAATGGAGGCTTTTTCACTTATTTACAGCTCCGAAGTCTGCTATGACCAAGACTCTGACAGGAGGGTAACGAATGGAGGCTTTTTCACTTATTTACAGCTCTGAAGTCTGCTATGACCAAGACTCTGACAGGAGGGTAACGAATGGAGGCTTTTTCACTTATTTACAGCTCTGAAGTCTGCTATGACCAAGACTCTGACAGGAGGGTAACGAATGGAGGCGTTTTCACTTATTTACAGCTCTGAAGTCTGCTATGACCAAGACTCTGACAGGAGGGTAACGAATGGAGGCTTTTTCACTTATTTACAGCTCTGAAGTCTGCTATGACCAAGACTCTGACAGGAGGGTAACGAATGGAGGCTTTTTCACTTATTTACAGCTCTGAAGTCTGCTATGACCAAGACTCTGACAGGAGGGTAACGAATGGAGGCTTTTTCACTTATTTACAGCTCTGAAGTCTGCTATGACCAAGACTCTGACAGGAGGGTAACGAATGGAGGCTTTTTCACTTATTTACAGCTCTGAAGTCTGTTATGACCAAGACTCTGACAGGAGGGTAACGAATGGAGGCTTTTTCACTTATTTACATCTCTGAAGTCTGCTATGACCAAGACTCTGACAGGAGGGTAACGAATGGAGGCTTTTTCACTTATTTACATCTCTGAAGTCTGCTATGACCAAGACTCTGACAGGAGGGTAACGAATGGAGGCTTTTTCACTTATTTACATCTCTGAAGTCTGCTATGACCAAGACTCTGACAGGAGGGTAACGAATGGAGGCTTTTTCACTTATTTACATCTCTGAAGTCTGTTATGACCAAGACTCTGACAGGAGGGTAACGAATGGAGGCTTTTTCACTTATTTACATCTCTGAAGTCTGTTATGACCAAGACTCTGACAGGAGGGTAACGAACGGAGGTTTCTTCATACACGTGTCTTCGACTTTCGTGTCGGTGACTCAGTTCTACCGGATTTAGTAACTATACGAATATCACATTTTCTTTCGGGAGGTTATGGTTCAAATTTACACTATTTAGTAAGCATGATAGCGGCCACAAAAATTAACATAAGTACATGAAATTCGGTGGTCTTTTTTCATATTTTCAGTTCGATTTTTTGGATTCCATCCATAGAGTTCAACAGCACCACTCTAAAGTCTTCTATTCTACAATAAATAATCATGTTCCTATTCTTAATTTTGTTGGCTGCTAACGTGCTCTCCATGACGGATGGATGGCTTGCCGAAAATCACCTTTACTGAGGCGATGAAACTTGAAAACCGATGTAGTTTTTTTTCTGCAAATACCAAACCTAGCCTATATAGTTATTCCGCAAACTGTATACGTTCGACTGCGGTAAATTATCTTATCAACAAAGAATTACGTGTTTGCTTTATGCCTATATAATAGCCTACGTACATAAAGCCTATAATATTATGTTTGTTTAATCGTCCTTTATTGTAGCTTCCTGTTTCCGCTTTACAACTGAAGTGGGCATGAATATAGAATTGAGTTATAACATTCTTAGTGCTTTTGAAAAATAAATCTGTAAAAATGGTAAAATTATATAATGTATTTTTTCTTGTTGTTCGGTTATCATCGCCTTAAAAACAACTTTTGTAGGAATCGTGATATTTACCCAGCCCAATAATGATACAACGTCCAAAAGTATTGGTAGATCAAGGAGTCCTATCCAGTAGAGTTTGTTTAAAAAACATTGTTACAGGTTTTCTAAACGGCGGCTTGACCCTAATATAGGTATGTAAATATTAAAAGGTTTCCACTCGCTTCGCCCGTGCTAGAGTCTTGGGGCCTAGAAGCTGTACGTTTTTGAAAACCTGTTTGTGTTGATGTCTCGGTAGAATTTCGTAACTATATAAAAATTACATTTTTTACAATAACTTCGCTTTTTGTCATCATAAAGAGGTGAGGTTATTTTATTTAATTTAGTGTGTTATAAATTGAATGAGAACGCGAGGGATGGAGCACATGTCGAAAATAACTTTTTCGGTTGCTTGAGCCCGAGTATAGTGAAAATCAGTCAAAAACAGAAGGTGGTGGTTAACTAAAAGAAGAAGAGTACAAAATAACACCCGCTTTCTATTGAATAGCATTAGGCTCGAAAGAGAACAAAAGTTGGTCAAGAAAGACCCGATAGGAAAGATGAAATCGAAATACCTCTTCTTTTATATAAAAAAGAAAAGACAACGTAAAGACCCGAAGCACTCGAATACTCTAATAGAGTCGGAGTCGGAAAAGAACAAGAGTTGGTCAAGATAGACCTGTTAGGAAAGATGAAATCGAAATACCTCTTCTTTTATATAAAAAAGAAAAGACAACGTAAAGACCCGAAGCACTCGAATACTCTAATAGAGTCGGAGTCGGAAAAGAACAAGAGTTGATCAAGAAAGACCCGATAGGACAGATGAAATCGAAATACCTCTTCTTTTATATAAAAAAGAAAAGAAAACGTAAAGACCCGAAGCACTCGAATACTCTAATAGAGTCGGAGTCGGAAAAGAACAAGAGTTGATCAAGATAGACCTGTTAGGAAAGATGAAATCGAAATACCTCTTCTTTTATATAAAAAAGAAAAGAAAACGTAAAGACCCGAAGCACTCGAATACTCTAATAGAGTCGGAGTCGGAAAAGAACAAGAGTTGATCAAGATAGACCTGTTAGGAAAGATGAAATCGAAATACCTATTCTTTAATATAAAAAAGAAAAGACAACGTAAAGACCCGAAGCACTCGAATACTCTAATAGAATCGGAGTCGGAAAAGAACAAGAGTTGATCAAGATAGACCTGTTAGGAAAGATGAAATCGAAATACCTCTTCTTTTATATAAAAAAGAAAAGACAACGTAAAGACCCGAAGCACTCGAATACTCTAATAGAGTCGGAGTCGGAAAAGAACAAGAGTTGATCAAGATAGACCTGTTTGGAAAGATGAAATCGAAATACCTCTTCTTTTATATAAAAAAGAAAAGACAACGTAAAGACCCGAAGCACTCGAATACTCTAATAGAATCGGAGTCGGAAAAGAACAAGAGTTGATCAAGATAGACCTGTTAGGAAAGATGAAATCGAAATACCTCTTCTTTTATATAAAAAAGAAAAGACAACGTAAAGACCCGAAGCACTCGAATACTCTAATAGAGTCGGAGTCGGAAAAGAACAAGAGTTGATCAAGATAGACCTGTTTGGAAAGATGAAATCGAAATACCTCTTCTTTTATATAAAAAAGAAAAGACAACGTAAAGACCCGAAGCACTCGAATACTCTAATAGAATCGGAGTCGGAAAAGAACAAGAGTTGATCAAGATAGACCTGTTAGGAAAGATGAAATCGAAATACCTCTTCTTTTATATAAAAAAGAAAAGACAACGTAAAGACCCGAAGCACTCGAATACTCTAATAGAATCGGAGTCGGAAAAGAACAAGAGTTGATCAAGATAGACCTGTTAGGAAAGATGAAATCGAAATACCTCTTCTTTTATATAAAAAAGAAAAGACAACGTAAAGACCCGAAGCACTCGAATACTCTAATAGAGTCGGAGTCGGAAAAGAACAAGAGTTGATCAAGATAGACCTGTTTGGAAAGATGAAATCGAAATACCTCTTCTTTTATATTAAAAAAGAAAAGACAACGTAAAGACCCGAAGCACTCGAATACTCTAATAGAGTCGGAGTCGGAAAAGAACAAGAGTTGATCAAAATAGACTGTGACAATGTGAAAAGTCAGATTTTAAAATAGACTCATTTAAAAGACGCGGTTAAGCCAAAGAGATAATAAATTCAAATAATAATTTAAATTTAGTAACGTCATTAATAAAAGAAAAATGGATTTTCAAGACAACAGTATGAATTATTATGTTTAATTTTAATGTAATTTAGTTTGTTTGTTATAAAATGTAAATTATTTGTATTTTACGGCAGTGCGGTAAAATGTGTGAACAGTAACCGGAAAGAACGCTTTCGGAAGTAAGAATTTGCCTCATGGCAACAGCAGTCTTAGTCCAGCGTTAGGAGTGACAGGTTGTGTTCTAAAAAAGTTGAAATCAGGAGCTTGGAGGGAAAAGATGTGTTTTGTAGAGTTGAGGAAAGAAAGGACATAGTGTGATGTAATAATTTGATATGTAGTAAAATAGAAAATGTAAAGAATTTAATCGTTGGTCGATTAAGAGTGAGAGTGTGTTAAAACTCTGTTTGAACGGTTGAATTGATTAGACGTGTTCACGCGAATAGACAATAAACAATTAGCGTGTGTCATAGCAATGCGGTCGGAAAATGAACAGTTACAAATTGTAGAATGGACTAATGTATAAACAGATTTTCTTTTTATAAACATTCGTGAGGTGCAAATACAACTTCGCCACGGACACAACGACGGCATTTTTAGGACGCTGCAGGAACATCATTGAATTATGTACAATGACTATGGTCTGGTAACTAGTGTTAAATAACACATTATATTTACGTTGTTATTGTATAGAAATTTACAATGTTTAATATCTTAACTTTTATTACATAAATTTGATATATAAAGGATAACAATTTCTTTTTATGTAAAGAAGAAATAAATGTCTGATGACTTATTTAACCTTTTTAAAGGAATTTCAATTTGTTTTTATTCATAAAATCAATTTTAGTTGCAACTTAGAGTCAATTTTAAATTCAAAGAATAAAAGATCAGTTCTCCCTCTGAGAAGATAAAAAGTAATTTAACTAAGATGATAGCTATAGTTGTTTTCATGATATATGTCTCTATAACAAATGCTAATGTATAAAAATTTATTTGTCTTTAATAAATGTTTTCTTTGTAACATTTCAGTCAAAGTGTTCTCATTAAAAAACCAAAATCCACTGTAAGTACACTGTAAAAAGAACTTGCGACCCCAGAGATTTTTTTTCTTTCTTATAAATAATTAAATTCATTCCTTTTTCTAAATTGGTATGTTAAGGATACCTGGCGCCCTAGTCGAGCAAATTAACAAATTAATAAAATAAAATTAATAAAAAATTAACTTCAGAACATATTAGAATTATTACAATTGGGCCCAACAATGGGGCGTTTATGGTCGAAAAATACAGTGATTTTGGTAATGGGAACACTAAAAATCAAGGTAAGGACTCTACCATTAATAATAAGAAAGATTCTTTTTTAAAAAATGTTTTGTGTTAAATATAGTAAGGTAAAAAATGGAGTCAGAAATTGTAAATGTTAATAATAATGATGAACAGGTAGGGTTAGAAAATCATAATTTTTTAAACAATTTAGAACCAATGGAGTATACAGAGAGTATTTTTGGAAACATAGGGCAACTACCAATAGAAATAATAAAAAGTAATGAAGAATTAGATGAACAATTCGCGCAAGATTTTCTAGATCAAGAAATAAACAGTAATAGTAATAGTAGACGTTCAAGTATGAGTAAAATTAGTAGTTCAGGTTCGGATTTTAATGGGTTTGATAGTGATGGGATTCTAAACAGTAAACAACAGTGTGAAGATATGAATAAAAAATTAGTAGAAACACCAGGGGTAGAAATTGTAGAAGAAAATTCAGATAGGGAATTAGGAGCTGAAGAGGTTAGGGTAATGGAACAGGTTAGTGTAATTGAGCAGGTTAGGATAATGGAACCAAATAGGTTAGATGAGAGTAAAAAATCTCAAAATGAGGCGTTAATGATAGAAATGCTAATTGAAATGAAAAAAGATAACTTAGAATTTAGGAAAGACAATGATAAAAAATTTGAATGTATAAGTAATGACATTAAACAAAGTAGATTAGAAACAAATAATAAAATTGATCAGGGTAGTCTAGACAGTGATAAGAAATTCGAATGTATAAATAATAGGTTTGATCAAAACAATTTGGAATTAAAAGAAATAAGTAACAAGTTTGATCAAAACAAGATAGAGATCAATGCTAAACTGGAGGTTTTTAATGTTAGACTTGAACAAAATAATGTTAAACTGGATAAAATAGATAATGACTTGAAACTGAGTAAATTAGAGCTAAGACAAGATAATTTAAACTTAAAAGAAGCAATGTGTAAAAAATTTGAAGAAATTAGGGTTGAAATAAAATCAGATTATGTAAAATTAGAACAGAATCTTAAAATGGAAAGTAATGTAATGGAAACTAATAATAAAGTAGAAATTGAAGTAAGCTATTGTGAGAAAAAAGTAGAATTTGAATGGATAAATAATGTAGAAGGTGTTTTGATAGAAAATGTTAATAATTTGGATAACAATTTAGATCAAGCAGTAGCTGAAGTAGAAATTAACAGTTTTAATGAAACAAAAGAGATGTCAGATGATTTAATAATAATTGAAGACAATTGTGTGAATGATTGTGTTCAAGAAATTTCTAAAATAATGAATAATGGGTTAGGTAACAAGGTAAATCTAGAGATAACAAGTAATGTTGAAGTGAATAAGTTTGGTGGGGTTGGAATAGGTATAATTAATTCAAAAAACAAAGTAAAGGTAAATAATCTAATAATAAAGGAATCAGCTGTTTATCTTAAAAAACGAGTTTACCATAAGACTGTAGATTTTGAAAAATACACGATGTTAGAATTTAGAAATGTTTTTAGAATACAAGAACAGATAATTAAAAGTTTTTGGGAAAAGAGTAGCTTTGAATACAAGTTTAAAAAAGAAATATTAAAAGAAGGCTTTGTGATGATGTATAAGAATGGTGGGGTTAGAATTCCTAAACTAACGGATGTTGAAATTAGGTCAGTAGATTCTGAGTTGTTTGAGAGAAGGAGGGGTGATGGTATGCCTGAGAATGAGAAAGAGAGAAGTATTTTGTCAATACTCCGAGACAATAACAGAGGGGAATCCTTTGTTAAGAAAGGTTCTATTGTAATGAATGGGCTAGACAAACTGTCCATGTGGACAGAAGTAGTTAACGTTGTAATTATGTTAAGAATGCAGGCTATATTTTACAAAATGTTTCACCAATCGGGGAACCATCGAAAAAAAATGGATAATTTATAATTGAGTTATAATAAAATGAAATTTGGAATGACTAATAATAATGTAAAGACATTTTTATAAACACACGGACTTGATTTTGAAAAATAATAAATAGAATAAGAGTTTTGTTAATAAATAAGTTTAAGTTTGATAATAAATAATTAAGAGTTATGAATATTAATAATTTGTGTGTACTGATAAATTTTGTAAGCTAAGACAGAATCAGAATAAATAATAATATAAGCCAAGCGTAAAATATTAAGAGTTTAGTTTTAGAAAACGTTTAAGTATTTGTTAAAGTAAAGACGCTGGATTATAGCAGTAAACAATTTCATATGTTTATAGAAGAAATAATATTTAGAAATCGTGACGATAACAGATTAGTTAGAAGAGAGGATCATTGGAGATGCAAGATTGTTAGTAAATAACTCTGTATATTTATGAAAGGAATAAATAATTATGAAACGTGACTAGATAAGGAAGTTGGTTCGAGGCAAAGATCCCGTGTAGTGTTGAAGAAATAATATTCAATATTAAGTAGGTGGATTCAATATTAAATATTCAATAAAATGTGACGAGAGAGTTGAAATTCATTTGCAGATCGTATTGGAACCAAAAGGGTTTCATGTCTTATCAGTAGACAGATAAGGATTGTCTCATATCGAGGGGACTTGTTTATGCTTAAACCAGGCCTAGAATTCCTTTGCATGACATTAAGACGAGATACAGCGTGTGACAGAATTATTGTTCTGAAAATGAAAAACTTTTGACGTATAATCGAAAATTAACTTGCGTTTTCAAATAAAAATTACTTAAATAAAGGATAATTGGTTTTAAATAAAGTAAATAAGAACAAAAGTAGATTACATAAATAACTTTAATAGAATTGAAGGTAAAATTTCTAAGTAAAGAACTTAGAATAAATTTTAAAAAATAAAATCTTCTTTTTGAATTTGAATAATAACATCTAGAAAGGATTACATAAACAGAAAATCGACGATGCTAATAATAAGATTGGTAAAATAAACATTATTTCAACTTCGGATGATACGATTTGAATGAAATTTTTTATGAATTTTAAAATTTTCTTCGTGTATGTGCATTTAAGGAGTACATGAACATTTTGGGAGGAGGTAGGAGTTTATGTAAGTAGAAAACATGTTTTATTCTTAGGAATAAAGCATGTAGACAGCATTGAAGGTGTGTTATGGTTGAAAGGTGTGATTGGGGCTTTATTCTGAACAAAGTAGGAATTTTGCATTTCAACCATCTCACATCTGAAGATCATAATGCATAATTCAATGTAAGTGTCTAGAGTGTGATCAGAAGGACACATGTAAAATATTAGACCATCAGAAGGATTGGGAGGAGGTAGGAGTTTGTGTAGCAAAATAGAATGTTTTATTCGTAAGAATAAGGCATTCTGAGACTGCATAAGAGGGCGTGTTGTGAAATAGGGATGTGTTTTGGGCTTTATCTTGAATCAAGTAGGGATATTGTATTCAACCACTGCACATTTCAACGTCACAACATGTTACTCTGTGTAAGAGTCTAAAGAGCAATTAGAAGTATGCACGGTATAAAGTAGACGGTTAGAAGAACCTATGTAGGAGAGGACAGGAAGAAAAATGCATAATAAATAATGGTGACATTATTACATGAAAAAATTTCATGTAATAAAAAATTTAGACAGATGTTGACTGAAAATAAATTGTAGGATATATATATAGAAGTGATCGATCTGTATATACAAGATTAAACCGGACGTGACAGGAAGGAGAGTTTTTTTTTTATGAAATGAAGCGAAAGGTTTTATAAAATTGTAAAAATGTTGATTAGCTGATTAGAAAAGGTAATTAGATGTTGAATTGTAAAAACGATAAGTTGTATGTTTGACATTGATAAATATTAAGGATTATTAGATAATATGAGATAAAAGTTGTTAGTCTTAAGTGATTTATGGTATGGAAAATTAAAAAAATAATTGGTTAAAGTTTGAGAATTTATGTGAGTTTTGCCAAGACAGATAATAATAAAGTTTTTAAGTTTTTTTGATGTTAAATAATGAATGAGGGAGGTTAAGTTTTTGTTTTTTAAAGGAAGGAGTAATAAATTAACAATGATAAGAGAGGTTTTGATGAAATTTATAAATGAAATAAATAATTAATGATTTTTAATAAATAATGTTTGGATTTAAAACAATAGACGATTGTGAGAAGTTATTTGATAAAGGTGTCTAAAGATTTTGATGAAATACGGTGTTAGCTGGGAAACAATGTAAAATTTATTTTTTTTGAAGTTTTTATATACAAGTAATAGATGATTAAGAAGATTTTAATAAGAAGTAGTTTAAATGAGAGATTTTTGAGTTTTATATGAAGATGATGACTTTACAGAATTGTCGAGTAAAGTGGTATTTAAAATGAAGTTGTTCTGTTAAGAAACTTTTATAAAGAAGGTAGTTAGGTTGCATTAATGGTAATTTTTTAGTTTTTAAGAGGTTTTTTGAATACTACGATGAAATAAAGGAAATATGCGACGATTTTAATGAAATAAAGGAAATATGCGACGATTTTAATGGAATAAAGGGAGATTTGAGGAAGTCTACGAAATACGGCGATTATTATGATTTTTGAAGGAAGCTACGTTGAAATAAGGAGATTATTTATGAAATAATATATGGGTAAATAATAAGGAGTTTTTTTTTTGTTTATGAAGAATTTTGTTTGGTGATTAATGCAACTTAGATTATTAAAATATGAAAGATAAGATGGAAATAATTTTAAGATAGGATACTGAGAGACAATACAATTGTAGAGAGGTAGTTTTGAAATAAATAGATGAGTTTTGTAAGTAAATTTATATTTTTTTGTAATAATGATGTTATATTTTGAATTTTAGTTGAAGAAAAGAGTTTTTTTTGTAATTATAAAATCAGTAGTTAATATGTTATCCCAGCGAGACAAAGAGCAATTAAGAATTTGATAAAGAATAAATAATTATTGGATTTAAACTAAAATAAATAATAATATAAGATGATAATTGAAAAGTTTTAAGGTGATTTGAAGCAATTTTGAGTAATAAGTAAATAATTTTGTAATAATGTTAATTAAAAATGAGAGGTTTTAAAATTTAAATTGTGTTAAGTTGAAAAATGATTCAGATGGATAGTGAAAGATGGGTGTAGATTTTATAAAAGATGTAGAAATTTCGTCTTGGCAGAAAAATAAAGTGTGGGAAAGGAAATGCTAGATGGCAGGAAAATATACAGACGGCTGTCTGGGAGATAAGCTTTGAGTGACGGGATCCTGTCAACAAAAAATGTTGATGGAAAGTTTCAGCCAACAAGGTTGGAAAGGAAACTGATGATGGGTTTTATTGTATAAATAGAGATAAGACTTAGCACTAATTGATTCGTATAATATTTTTTTTTCAATGAGTTAATATAACGCTAACAAATTAAAATAATGAAATAGGATTTTAGCAAATAGATTTTTTAGTTTTTATAAGAAAAGAGAATCTTTCTTAAATTAAGTATACTAGGGATGCTTATTTTCTTTCATGAGGTCCTTAGCTTCTGAAATGAAATGTCTTGAACATCCATTAATATTTTTTTTCGATTTGAAATATATATATATAAAAGCTTTGTATTCCAATACCTGTATTGAAATACAAACCTTGTGGGGTTTTGTGACAATGTGAAAAGTCAGATTTTAAAATAGACTCATTTAAAAGACGCGGTTAAGCCAAAGAGATAATAAATTCAAATAATAATTTAAATTTAGTAACGTCATTAATAAAAGAAAAATGGATTTTCAAGACAACAGTATGAATTATTATGTTTAATTTTAATGTAATTTAGTTTGTTTGTTATAAAATGTAAATTATTTGTATTTTACGGCAGTGCGGTAAAATGTGTGAACAGTAACCGGAAAGAACGCTTTCGGAAGTAAGAATTTGCCTCATGGCAACAGCAGTCTTAGTCCAGCGTTAGGAGTGACAGGTTGTGTTCTAAAAAAGTTGAAATCAGGAGCTTGGAGGGAAAAGATGTGTTTTGTAGAGTTGAGGAAAGAAAGGACATAGTGTGATGTAATAATTTGATATGTAGTAAAATAGAAAATGTAAAGAATTTAATCGTTGGTCGATTAAGAGTGAGAGTGTGTTAAAACTCTGTTTGAACGGTTGAATTGATTAGACGTGTTCACGCGAATAGACAATAAACAATTAGCGTGTGTCATAGCAATGCGGTCGGAAAATGAACAGTTACAAATTGTAGAATGGACTAATGTATAAACAGATTTTCTTTTTATAAACATTCGTGAGGTGCAAATACAACTTCGCCACGGACACAACGACGGCATTTTTAGGACGCTGCAGGAACATCATTGAATTATGTACAATGACTATGGTCTGGTAACTAGTGTTAAATAACACATTATATTTACGTTGTTATTGTATAGAAATTTACAATGTTTAATATCTTAACTTTTATTACATAAATTTGATATATAAAGGATAACAATTTCTTTTTATGTAAAGAAGAAATAAATGTCTGATGACTTATTTAACCTTTTTAAAGGAATTTCAATTTGTTTTTATTCATAAAATCAATTTTAGTTGCAACTTAGAGTCAATTTTAAATTCAAAGAATAAAAGATCAGTTCTCCCTCTGAGAAGATAAAAAGTAATTTAACTAAGATGATAGCTATAGTTGTTTTCATGATATATGTCTCTATAACAAATGCTAATGTATAAAAATTTATTTGTCTTTAATAAATGTTTTCTTTGTAACATTTCAGTCAAAGTGTTCTCATTAAAAAACCAAAATCCACTGTAAGTACACTGTAAAAAGAACTTGCGACCCCAGAGATTTTTTTTCTTTCTTATAAATAATTAAATTCATTCCTTTTTCTAAATTGGTATGTTAAGGATACCTGGCGCCCTAGTCGAGCAAATTAACAAATTAATAAAATAAAATTAATAAAAAATTAACTTCAGAACATATTAGAATTATTACAAGACCTGTTAGGAAAGATAAAGGAGAGGGATCTAAATCAAGACTACATGAAAAACAAATAAGGATCCCACAGGATTGGCGAGCCCGACTAAATAGAGATAGGGTGTAAAACCAGTTATTTTATAATATGAATACCAGAAGTACACTTCCCTCTTCAGATATTTTAATACATTCTATAAATCGTCATTGTAAACCTAATGTGATTACTGTTTGGTACGCGACGTGTCACAACAATATTCATTTACTAAGAAGTAACCACTGTTCACTTGAATAAAACACTAATATTAAATGTTTTAATGTCTATATGTCTTTAGGTACCTCCTGATTCCCCTACCTAGCTCATTTCTATACCTTAGAATTTCCCTAGCTAGATCGCTTGTCTTTTTAGGCTTTCCATTTGGGGCCTAAGGTCGTAAGTCTTCTGCGTCCTAATGCTTCACATTTCAGAAGTATGTGCTCTGAAGTTCCCAACCCTGTTGGGTTCCTTTCGTTTGCTTTGTGCAGCGACAAAGTTAAAGAGTTTTTTATCTGTTTGAGTCAGAACCCTTTTGAGAGTTCTCTCCAGTGAGCTGTGGTCTCTAATTTTATCCAATTTTCCAGACAATTCATTGCTGGAGCTTTATTTATAATACACGCTGATTCTAGAATGAAATTGCTCCTTTCATTGTCACTTCTTCCGCTTTTTCGTTGCCTTTGTATCCTTTGTGACTAGGTACCACGACAATTCCACCTGGTTCCGGATCGACTGTTTAACTAATATTAATATCCGAATCCACAATTAGTTTCATGTAGTCTTGGGTTAAACCCCTCTCTTTCATCTTTCCAATCAGGTCTTGACCAACTCTTGTTTTTTTCTGACCCTGACTATTAAAAGTATTCGAGAGCCAGAGTATCATCGATAAGGCGATGATGACCGAGAGGTTTTTCCCTCAACAAGAAGGATAAAAGACACTTTGCTTAAATTGATATGACATATTGATAAGAAGGAAGGATCATCAGCTAATATTGCTATCGGAATACCATCTGGATGACAAATTATATTTTAATTACCGCTGGTTGGTATAAACAGAAATACTTTTCACCAACAAGTCAACTGATAAGTAATGCAAATACTGTGTAGCATTAGCTGGCGTATTGATAAGACTATATTAAACATGGTTACGCACTCACACACCTTCCTCTCTCTATCTCTGTCAAGCATTTTATATGATTTTTTGTATTAGCAAATTTAGAGGCGACTTATGGATTTCTAAACTGCGTAGAATGTAGGCTACTATCAAAGGAGATTTGTTTTCTTCAATTTATAACCGTTTAAAGATAATTTTGGTATAGTTATAGAATAACTTTTAGTTTTATTTGATACTACACACATAATATTTCCCAAAATATAATTTTTCAACTCGATAGTTTTTGCACCTTCAAAGTCTTTTTCCTATAAGTGGGGTAATACAAAAAATATAAATGCAAAGTTTGAAATACATAGCATTGTCTGTAAACGGGTTGCGACTTACAGACAGAAATTATAAGGGTCCTTGTAATTATAAGGGTCCTTGTAATTATAAGGGTCCTTGGTTTTACCTACGGACTGTAATAAAGAGAAATCAATGAAAATACAATCCATCTTTCAATGGCTTGTCACACTTCTCACAAAAACTGTTTTTAAAAGTTATACGGTACTCATATCTCACTGTGTGGTTACATTAAGTTGTATTCGTCATAAAAAAAAATAAATAAAAATTTTTTTTTTCAACTATAACATATGGTTTCCCACAGCAATTGAATTTAATGCAAATATTTTGTTCCAGTTATGCAGGTCACGCCGTGTTTAAGTTAAAGGGGGAGACAAGATATCTGATACTTTCAATTTAGCTTAGCACCAACATAAGTTATTATTTTTTTGGAAAATAAACATATATAATCGTAATCAGAATAATTTTTAGTTTTATTTGAAACCCCACAAATAATATTTCCAAATACAAATCTTTCAATGATATTTAACTCCACCTAACTACCCCAAGGATATTTTTTGAAACCGCTATATTTTCCTAAATCTTGGACAATACAAAGATATAAATGCAAAGTTTAAAATATTTAGGATTTATCGTTTCGTCTGTATAGACCGGTTGCGACTTACAGACAGATGGACATGAAATTATAAATGTCCTTGATTTTACCAACGGTCCCTAAAAAGGAAAAAAATAATGTCAAAAAAACTATGGGAAGTTGCTTTTCCATTTTAAGAAATAGATGAATCCTTAGTTCTCTCTAGAATAGTAACTGACGAGAAGATAAAGGTTTTTCTCAAAGTGGGGATTTTACATACATAATTTTACATTTAAAAAATTCTTAGTAAACTTGTATCCAAGTCACAAAGTATTACTAAAATACTAGCCTTATTTTCCGTCTTGTGACTTATTTTGATGTTTTTTTTTTCACTACGCGTTTCGGGATTTATATTCCATCACCTGAATAGTTTCACTCCTTGGAGGTCGTCAGGACACTATAGTCTGTATACAGTAACTTGGCGTCTGAACCCTTGGCTACCTGCGAACGCCCGGAACCGTCCCCCCCCGTCCCCGTCGCTCCCTTCCTCACCCGGCTGTTTCAGTGATGGGTCACCTACTAGCGTTAACACTGCACTGTTTAACTTTTTTATAGGAGATACAATTTTAATTTTTTTCAGCATAGTTAATATGTTTAGGAAAATATAAGAAAATTGATACCAAACACGACACTATTCCGTTTGTAAAAGCCGCCAGTAGAAAGCTCTTACACAGCTACTATTTGTATAATCACATACTTATTATTTACATGTTTACGTACTATTTACATACATTTGTGTCGTGTTTGGTATCAATTTGCTTATATTTTCCTAAACATTTTAACTATGCTGAAAAAAATTAAAAATTTTGTCTCCCATAAAAAAGTTAAACAGTGCAGTGTTAACGCTTAGTAGGTGACACATCACTGAAACAGCTAGGTGAGGAAGGGAGCGAGGGGGGACGGTCCGGGTCCAGACGCCAAGTTACTGTATACAGATAATAAAAACACATAACACATATATTTAACAACACAATACACGAGACGGGTGCGCACCACGGCATTTGAAGAACGACTGGATTTTCATAGCTATGACCTCCAAGGAGTGAAACTATTCTGATGCGATATAAATCCCGAAATGCGTAATGGTTTTATGAAAAAAATATCAAAATAAGTCATAAGACGGAAAATAAGGTTAGTATTTTAGTAATAATTGTACAGACAACTTGTAAAAGTGACCCTGCTACTACAACCATCCCACATATAAAAGATTACAGGCTTTAATTGTTAATAAAGCGAGAACTGTATGTTGTATCGTATATTTTAATAATATAAATTTTAGATCATTTAAATTACCTTTATTTGCAGTCCTTACGTTTTGCTTTATGATGACAATTGAAGATGTTATGATTGAAATAAGATAAACACGGATACAACAACGAAATTAAAAGTCTTCAATTCATGAATTTTTATTTGGTCAAAATTGAACAATAATTTTTGATTATTTTCAATAAATAATTGTATATTTTTTGTTATTTGTTCAGTGAAACTATAGTACCATGACCGAGAGGTTTTTCCCCATTAAACAACTACGGCAAAAAACACTATTTTTGGTCCCACAAAAATCTGTACTTTTACAACCAACATTCAAATTTGTTTATACTTACCTGCATTTAAAATTTAATAGATCTTTTTATAATTTTGCAGCGAATTATTTTATTATCTTAAACATTCTGTAAAGTATGTTTGATTTAGAACTTTGTCAGTGACACAGTGTATATTAATATTTACCATGGGCGTCATCACCGTTCATTATTGGGGGGGACATATGCCGGGGGTCTGGGGGTATGGAATTTTTTTAAAAATTAAACTTCTCAAAACATTGTTTTTATGCATTTATTTATGCGTTTGTAACAGAAATGTAATGTTAAAAACCCTAGTAAAGACAAAGCCCGATGTTTACCTTTTAAGGTTTTAAGTAAATCATTCGTTTTTAGCAAAAATATTTTTACATCTCAAATATTGGGGGGGGGGACGCGTCCCCCCCGGCGATGACGCCCATGATATTTACAGAAATATTACAAAATCAGGCCATTTTATAAATAATTTCTAATGGTAACTGATAAAAATAAAAATCCATTTCATATTGAGGTGTAAAATCGTTAATTGGTTTGTAACTTTAAAGTCTTGTATTTGCAATGCTGTACATCGTAGCAAAATAAACAAAAACTTATCAGCTTGAAGATAAATTTAACAGGTTTTAAAAATAAAAGTAAAGTTTTTATAACAAATACTTAAAAAAGATATCGAAAAATATCAGGCTATGCAGATTTTTGAAAGTAAAAATGTATTTCTTAGTATCTAAACATATAAAAACTATCGTTTATATATAATATATATATATAATATATATATATATATATATATATATAACACAAATTTGCCGTTTTTAAAATGTCACTATTTTTAATAATTCAATAAATTGCAGTGCATTGAAAAGTTTGAATCCTTTAAATCGGACGCACTTTACGGAATTTTAATGATTCATAATTACGCTGTAACATTGTGAATATGTAAATACATTAAATACATTTTTAATTTCTAACGCAGATACATATAAAGAATTTTGTTTAATTATTATTTGGACCAAATACTATATAACCAAATCAAATTGCCGTAGGTTTTTTATTAAAAATCGAGACTTTTATAAACAGCCATAAACGAACTCTGCTTTATATATATAAAAAAAAAAAATTTTTTACTTTTTTTGGCTTTAAAAAATCTGCTTACCCTGATATTTTTCGATATCCGTTTTAAGTGTTTGTTAAATATTTCCAAAAATACAAATTTTACTCTAAATTTAAAACATATTTTCGAAATCTGATAAATTTATCTTCAATATCATTTTTGTTTGTTTTTCTACGATGTACAGGCTTGAAAATACAAGACTTTGAAACTACCAAACCCATTGACGATTTTGTACCTCAAATAAAGTTGATTTTTAAAAGACTATTCATTTTAGTTGTTTTCTTGTTTTTATAACGTACTGTTACCTTTAGAAATGATTTATATATGTTTCTTTTTTTTAAATAATTCTATAAATATACAATGTGTGACAGACAAAGTTTTAAATCGAATATTATTTACCGAATTTTGAAGCTATATAAACACGCTGCAAAATTGTCAAAATATTAAAAAAAAATTTAATGCAGGTAAATATAAACAAATTTGATTTTTGTTTAACAAAAATAGTGTTTTTTTGTTTATTTTTTTGTAATTATTGTTTTCTTTCTTGTTGTTTAAAGAGGAAAAACCTTTCAGGCATGTTACTATAGTTACATCGAACAAATAACATAAAACAGACTACAAATTAATATTGAATAATAATGAAAAATTAATGTTCAATTTTAGCCAAATATAATAAATGTAACTTCTTATCTTTGTTATTTCACACTCAGGGGCTCACTTTAGTGTGTACGGGCTTTGTAATCCCTAGGGAACCTTGCTGAATCTACTTTTTTGTGTTAGTCTTGGATTAGACACCTCTTCTACATGTTTCCTATAAGGTCTCTTTTGACAAACTCTTATTCCATCAAAGTGTTAGAGGGTTAGGGGTCTTTATTTTTTACAATTAGTTTTTTTTTTAATCTGGATAGTTTAATACTAAATTAGCAAACAGAATTCTTGTCCCTTTCTTCACCTTCTTTTAACATTTGTCAAAGCATATTTAAAATTGTTTATGAATTACAGTTTCCCGGCTACAGGTTCCATTGTCATGTAACTGGACTTGTGGGCTTGGTCTCAAAATGTGTACAAATAAATTTTTTTTTGATATTTAGACTATGTATGAGCCTCGTCAATGCCGTAACTGGCGAAACCATGGTCGGCTAGACCATATTTGTAGAATTTACAAAAGAATTTGGTGTGATTTATTTGAATAACATGGAATTCTATCATGTAGCCTACCGTCGGTCATCAGTATAAGCAATGTTAAGTAAACCTGATACTTAATTAAAACATTTTTTAATTAACCTGATAAAACTTTTGCTGGTAATCTAAAATAACTTTAACATAATGTAATTGGTTAAAAGAATATTAGAATGTCGACATTTAATTATATTCGGAATTGGTCTATACATTAATACGGATCAATTCCCTTGGTTAGATTATAGTTTATTGACTCCTGAAGATTTTAGAAATTATTCCCAAATTTTACTAAATTAGACAAAGTGTTCATTTGATCGTGTTCACCATATTGGTCTTAACTATTGATCCTATGAAACACTTTAAACTGGGGAACCTTTGTTACTTTCCATTGAATTTAAAAATCCGTTTTGGATATTTTGAAAAATGGCCGATATTTTACAATATGATAGCTAAACTAAAATTTCTTATGGAAACCTTGTGGAATTCTGTAGCTATTTCCTGATTTATATTATACATGACCTTGTTTTTATCTGTTCCAAAAATTATTTATTTTAATTTTAGTTCTACATTAAGTAAAAAAAAAAGTACTTCATAACCTTAATTAAAATATTAAGTTAAAATATTTGCATAAAATTAACACATAAAACATTTAACACAGACAATGTTTTTTACTTGAAACAACCTGTGGCGGAAACATCAAATAAAAATTCATTAACAAAACTGTACTTTTTTTTATTGTATTTTGAGCCAGTTTTATTATTTTCCCCGGCTATTTAACTCCAGACTTAATCTTTATAATTAAAATAGATTTGAGGTAATTTTTATCTGTTTCAGAAATTAGTTATTCCATTTTAATTTCGCATTGGTTTATACTTCCTATGCTATCCCTAATTAAATTTTTAACTTGGCGCAACAATGAGAAGTAATAATCGAAAAATCGCCTCAAGTCGGGTCAAAATAAACGTAAAAAATCAAAATATCATGCTTTTGTCCAGTTCGACTAAACTATTAATTGAAAAAATGTCAAAATAATTTTTTTTATACAGAAATACAATTTTTAATGCCTCTTTTTTCTATCCATACATTTTTACTGTAGGTATTGTCAATATCTGATTATTCTTCAAACAATAAATTTATAATTTATATATCATTCACATATTTTTTGTACAAATATACAATTATGCATTTACTTAAAATAATTCAGATCTATTTTTCAAAAATTTTTAAAAATTTAATGAAGTATTAAATAGAATTTTTACCTTTTTGGCATTCGCCATTTAAAATATTGACATTACAATCTTGTTCAGCGACCCCTAAAACCCCCCGGATATAAATTCTGAGCCAATACTATAAATTATTTCCCGGGATCGTTTTTTCCCATTATTTACGTAGGGGTTTAAATGAATAGAAGAGGAGGGAGGGAAGAAGGGGAAATTGCAAATTGTATACTTTTATAAAAAAAGTGTTGTAGATATTTTGTCAAAAAGTATTTAGTTACTGGAGTAGCATTGAAAGGCATTTTTACCTGTAGGGCGGGCATTTTGGCATCCGCCATTTTCAACTTTGCCAATTTTAACATCATAATTTTGTTCAGCAACACCCCCCCCCCCCCAAGTACAAATATAAATTATTTCCCGAGATTAGATTAATTGTTTATAAAGGTATATAAAAACTGGCTACTTATTAAATAAATAATTAAAATAAGTCCGAGCGTCTAATTTTTTTATTTGCTTTTGATCTATAAAACTGATTACTTTTTTACCATACACTTCAAAAAAATAACGTAATTGGTCGAACTGGACAAAAAGTAGCAGATAAAAGGTATTTTGACGCAACTACTCCCAAACTTTAAATATTAGAATGTTTAAAAAGAACTCCTAAACAAGCGGGTGTAAAAAATACCCAAGAATAAAACAGTCTTAAAATGTGACAAAACTCCCAATGAGGGTTTCCATAAGATATTGTTTGGGTATTTTTTGATTTGATTAACTTTAAAATTATTTACTGTAACTCCTGTTTTAATTTTAAAACTTTTTATTCCTGGGTAATGTTTGTTAAACCCACTCGTTGCTTGATAATTCGAAAATTTGTAGGTGCATTTTTGGGAAAGAGACTTTCTGTACTACCCACTGTTTTATAGTTAAAAATTTAATTAGGAATAGTATAGGATGTGTAAATACTGATGCAGGATTAAAAATAAATATAACTTGTGGAACAGATAAAATCAAGCTCAAATCTACTGTAATTATATTATAAGCAGGTGAAATAGTTGACGAGATACCTATTGATAAAATGATCACCTAGTGCACGTTACATTTTTAAAGACACTGTAGTTTTTATGAAAACTTAAATAAATACGTACTTGGGTTTTAAGATAAAACTTGTAATAAAAATCACTCAACACTAACACGCGTGTTGACACTGAGGAACTCGCACAACACTACGTCTGTACTGTTCAGCGTTCGCTTGTTGACTGAAGTCTTTGGCTGAGCAAATAAGTTGTTATGACACATTAATTCACAGCTTTATATGATAATCAGCTGATGATAGTCAAATTATCAGCTGTTTGCTATATGTACCTGATATCTATCAGATTAACGATGCCATTATTGTATAGTGTAATAACATTATTAGTGACGCTCTCGGAATGTAGAATAATTCAAGCTTACCGATTTCCAAAATGGAAACGCCAGGACTTTTATTATTATTTATTTATTTTCATTGTATATTTTACAAAACATAACTAAAAGAAAAGAAAATTATTTCTTATAAATTAAATCAGAACTTTCTGTTAAAAAAACAAAATATACAAATTCAAAACCAGAGTGAAAAAAAATGTAGGTACAGTACCTAATTTAGGCCTCACCAGTTCTTGTTTTGAGGCTGCCCCACCCTAATTTCTATCCCTTATGTCATGTTAAATAACAGGCTATTAAAAATTAAACATAATATATAGAGGGTGTTTCCAAAAATCGTTCCAAAACTTCAGGATATTATTCCTCACATCAAAACCAATGAAAAAATGTACATAGACATATTTCCTGTAAATGCTTAGTTTTCTATCAAGGCGCCATTTTGTATTTTTAATAAACAATTCCTTTTATCGATAAATGATATGGAGTTGAAATTTTGTATACCAATTAGTGTTATAAAGACAATATTTGAAATAAAAAAATCAACCAATTTCTCTTACTCATTTAAAAATGGCGGCTATTTAAACTTGTTAACGTCGAATATCTTAAAACCTTTTAATTTAAAAAAATATATTTACAAGAAAAAATAGATATATTATTGGGCGTGTAGATAATTCATTTGTCCTTTAAGCTACAGGAAGATTTAAAGATAAAAATTTGCAGAATTCAACAAATAATGTTGGTTTTAGGCTATCTTGGGTGTTGTAGACAATTACCAAGAATTTTTTTTTTCCAGTTTTTATCGATAACTCCAAGCTACAGTCGATAACACATTTTGTATAATTAACGGTTTTGGAGATATTTCAATGTTCAACAATTTTAAATAGCCGCCATTTTGAAATGAGTAAAGGAAATCGGTTTATTATATTTCTCAAATTGAGTCTTTATAACACTAAGTAGTATGTAACATTTTAACTCCATATTATTTATAGTTAAAAAGATATGATTTTAAAAATTTGAAAATACAAAAGGGGGCCAGATAGAAAAATAAACATTTTACGAAATATATTTAGTTTTTATCATTTGTTTTGATTTGAGGAATAAACTCCTGAAGTTTTGGAACGATTTTAGGAAACATCCCTCTTTGTATACAGAGTGTTCCGAAAAATGTGAACTGGCTATTCATTTTCGGATTAGTATATACATCAAAACGAACAAAAATATGTCAAATATATTATCTGTCTATCCGCCATTTTGTTCCTTTAAATTTTTTAAATTAACGGTTTTGGAGATATTCAACGGTAAAAGTTATAAACGACCGCCATTTTGAAAATTATAAAAATAAAGGCTTTGTGTTTGGTACACTTATAAAACGTAACATACAAATGATTATACAAAATATAAACAAAATATGTATATCTTGAGTTATAATGTTTTTTTTTTGTAAAAGAAGAAAAAAGCAAATAGACGCATAGACGTATAATGAAGCGGAATTCCAGTATATATGTCATTTGACATTTTTTGATCATTTTGATGTATATAATCCTTTTTGATGTATAGCTATTTATAGTTCACCTTTTTGGGACACTGTATATGAAAGAATAGACAATAATTTTTTTTTTATTTCAAATAATGAATTATTTGAGAGAATATTATACACAGATACATACATTCATATATACAGGGTAGTCTAAACCTAGTGTTAAAATTTTTTGGTTGATAGTACAAGATAAATGTGACTTAAATACACAATTTCAAAAATTCTATTTCACCCACCCACCTAAAGAGAAATTATTTCGATTAAAAAAAAAAACTGTACAATTACCCCAAAAAATGTAGAAATTCTTGAACTTTAACATTACCTTTGTAGGCCTATTGTACATTAAATTTTATGTAAGGACATAGCTTTTGATGAGCCTGAATCTACATAATCGCTAATTAAATTTATTTGAACTGTGAAGTTATCATTTTCTTAAAAAAATATAATTAAAACCTTACACACACAATTCTTTGTAAAAAATTGCTAGAGTAGCAAATGCTATTTTTTTAAATCTAAACTTTCAGAAGGTAGGATACAACATTTTATTCGTTGCAATTTAAGTAGAGTAATGGAAATTTGAATCGTGTAAAACGTGGTTTGATCAAAATTACGCTAGCTAAAAGCAACGGTTTTTAGATATCTAAAATATCACAACTTTAACTTACACTAACATAAATAGTTCAATGACATCCTCATTTTCTCTAAAAAATAATTAATTTAAGGACAGTGAATGTTATGTTTAAATAATCATGCAATGATGCCTGAAAGAATTTCTCAATATCTTATTAAGGTATCTTTGTTAATATCTGATTACTGTCCACCTTATCATGAGATAAGATATCTTTGTCAATATTTGATTATAGCCCACCTTATCATGAGATAAGATATCTTTGTCAATATCTGATTATAGCCCACATACACACACTCACATTTTAACCTTTACAACAAGAATAAGTATATATCAAAATTCAAAGTCACAATACACACAAATTCACTTTTTTTCTAAATACAACAACAAATTCCCTAACAAGTAAATAATTTCATTTAAAAATATTTGTAACATGTGCTGTATTATTTAAAATGTACAACTAATCTCTTGTTGTGTGTAATTTGGAATGTTATTAAATATTTTTGGACCAACAAACAAATAAAATTTTATTAAACAAATTATAAAGAGACAGTTATGTAATGGGACGAAAAATCGATGCAGAATTTTTTTCGGATATATCAGTTCTGTTACTAAAATAAATATAATGACGACAAATATTATTTTAGGTTAGTGTTTGTTAATGTACAATGGGAGTATTTTTGAGCATATTATCAAAATAGTTATTGTTGGTTTTGAGAAAATCGTATTACATACCCAGTATACGAAATATAGGGTAAGTTTGGTATTTTTAAACATTTTAGACCTCTATTATTGACAAATCTTTATGTTTCAAAGCGTCAGCAAAATGATGAAGTGGGTTTCGACATCTCGTCTTTGTCATCTTTATGTAAGCACAATTGCGACTGCAAAAATTAAGATAGGAACACGTAATTTGATATAGTCGACTCTACTAATGTTAATGTCAAAATGGCGTTAGTTAAAAACAGCTTTTATTCATATCTCATATGTTGTTAAACTTATATCACACTAAATTAGATACAAATTTGTAGATTTCACTTCTGCATGTCCATCTCTACGATGACAAATAGCGGATTTATTTTCAAAAATGTAATTTCAAAACCTAACCTCTGTAGAAAATGGTAGAATAGAGACATTGACAGGAGCGTAGCGAGTGGAGGCTGTTCAATATATACACATCTAGCGGCAAGAAATTGCTGATGTACTCAATTATGAGGTTCAGAAAACGGTAATTATATAGCAGAGTAGCCTCACTTCAAAATCAATTTTTTATGGGTTTTTATCGTCAAATAAATGTTGAAAAAATATTTTATTATCGAAAAAAAGTGTCGGAAAGATGATTACATAATATAATTACACAAGTTGTTTTTTCGTGAAAAAATTAACTCTGTGTTATTTTTCATACTCATGACATTCACTTCAATAAACGTACGGAAGATTTGGCCAGGTGGTTTATATATATATATATATATATATATATATATATATATAGGCTATATATATATATATATATATATATATATATATATATATATATATATGTAAACTATTTTTCCTTGCTATTGCCATGACATGACAACCATGGGGGGACGGCCCACAGAGGAAGTCATAGGAATCCTAAATGTAAGCACGGGTCGAGTGATACCTCATTTCAAAGATCTCAGTTAGTAGAGTTGAATGCCGCAAACCGCATCTCAAAAGATGTATCCAATCCGAAATGGCGGGTTGTTTTAGGTACACATTGTGAAGTACATTATGAGCTGCCATTTCTGACTGGATCGTCGTATTCAGATGCGGGAGGCGGCGTTTCACTCTACTAACTAATGTTTTCACTGACTTTTGTAACTAACTTACCACTTCATTTTAGAATTAATTTTTTTTTTTTTTTTAATCCAGTCAGAAATGGCAGCGCATAATGTACTTCACAATGTGTACTTAAAACAACCCGCCATTTCTGATTGAATACATCTTTTGAGATGCGGTTTGCGGCATTCAACTCTACTAACTGAGCTCTTTGAAATGAGGTATCACTCGACCCGTGCTTACATTTAAGATTCCTATGACTTCCTCTGTGGGCCGTCCCCCCATGGTTGTCATGTCATGGCAATAGCAAGGAAAAATAGTTTACATTGCCATATGACACTGTGCACAGTTTAAAGATGTTTTCTGCTATGGTTTGTAAAATATTAAGCCGTACCCAGACTTTTCAAACGCCCTCCTGTATATATATATATATAGCAACCTGGCCAAACCTTTCGTGACATATAATAATAGAGCCCTACATATTTACAGCAAAGAAAACATTATTTATTCTTATGAAGTAAGGTATGTAGTAGAGCAGAATTTGACTCTGATTAAGATTTTCTTGTGTAATTATATTATGTAATCATCTTTCCGACACTTTTTTTCGATAATAAAATATTTTTCCAACATTTATTTGACGAATAAAATCCATAAAAATTGATTTTGAAGTGAGGCTACTCTGCTATATAATTACCCAGAAAACATTTGTAGCAACAGTTTTTAGTAAAGTTTGATCTATCAATACAATTTAACATTTCCTACAAAACCCAAGATATCAACTTGGACATTACATGTAGTGTTTGTATTTTATTGTATAATGGTGGAGTAGCATCAAGTTTTATTTTTACAAAGTATTTAACCCTGTCAAATAGAACCCTATTTAAATTTATTGTTCTAAATCTATTTTAAAATGTCAAAATGGCGGCAACAAGACCGAGTCACCTACACGAGCTTAGTGAGTGGAGGCTCCGTCAAATACAGTTCGGAGAGCCTCAAAGTCAGAGACCATGACACGGGAGCAAAGCGAGTTGAGACTTTTTATATACAGTGTATTTTTTTTACCGGGCCACCTATGGGATCTCCGAAGCTATAAGATTTACAGTATACTTCAAATGGAGGATGTTACCTACTTTTTTCTCTGTAACAAAACGGTCTATTTGATTCGATCGCCATTTTCCATTAAGTTGCCCATCTTTAAAAGTTATACAAATTTACATTTTATATGATGTGTTTGAGTTTTAAGCGAGATTGTAAGAATTTTTTATTTTTTATTATTTTTTTTTCATTCTTACTAGTTTACGAGATATAAGCCCGAAAGTTGGCTAAAGTTCCGTTTGAAACACACGGGAATAAGAACCAATTTCTTAAAATACTCCTGTATTAATCTCGGTTATGCATATATTGTTTTGTGAATCCTGTTGAATTTAGGGTTTTATAACACATAAATAGTCAATATTGTATTTAATTTATTGATAGGCTATATTTTTAACATTTGTTATCTTAACAATAAGTGAATTATTATTTCCCAAGCCAGCTTTTAGAGAGTCATACACAATTTCGAGGTTCAGAAAACCTATGAAACAACCAACTGTTTTCCTATTTAAGACCCCTTGTTCTACCAATTCAATTTAACATATCCCACAAGTTATAGTTTAGTTATTGTAGCTGCTCATATATCATTGAGGATGGCGAATTTGTCGTTGAAACGCGTTTGATTATGTAAAGGTAATTTGTGTGAGAACTTGTGTTCGAGTTTAATTTTATCTAATATTATCTCACAAGTCAAGCTCAACATTTATTTATATCCTACAAGGCTCAGCACACCAACTTTTGGGGATAACAATTAGAGAATTTGCTTGTATGACTTGTCTGGGAAAGTATTATAATGATACCTATCGTCTTGTTTCTCGATCACCTCACAAAATATTATTTTATAAAAAATACGATCAGAGCTAATTTTAATAACACCGATATGCTCTAAAAACTTAGACCTCTCCTTATCCGCTACTCCAGAGATAACCCCCAAAATGAGTTTGAAAACAAATTGTTTGCACAAGAGTTAAGTTCGGGTCAAAGTTGTGAAGTTCGGAACATGGCACGATGATAATTTTTATTTTTTTTTACTTCCGACTAAATTTATTTCGATGGAGGTCAACAATGATGTTACAGCTAAATTCGTGAATTTTATGTACATCCAAAATAAAAGGGAACAGGTTAAGCCTGATTTTAGAATAAGGTTCAAGTAGTAGTGATGAGAGGTGAATGCATTACGATCTCTAGACATCTATTGTGTCCCCTAAGACTGGACATCCTGTCTATAGAAGCCTCTCCAGCTCCAACTGCATTAGGAAATGCAGCATGTGAAAGAGGTTAAAGGTACACTTGTGTTCTATTCGATCCAACACTTTTCTATTGGCTTCCTCTGGTAACTTGTTCTGGGCTGGTGAACTCCATCTTACTCCTGCCACTTCTCAGTGGGTCGTCGATCCCACAAGGTTGTCCTTGATGTTTCTGATGGCTTTCTGGCCTGTCTTCCTCACTTTGTTGGGCGTTTCTTCCATCAGAAGTGGCGTGTTAGGTTTATTATCTCTACGTTGACGAGTAGGTCTCGACTCGCCATGGAGTTATCATGGAGGTCATGCTTCATTGGATCACCACGTTGAGTTATGACGACATCCTACACAAACTTGTGTCCATCCGGCCAGAGCCCGGAATGGTCGGGTAAGGCTAAATACTGTGAGAGGTCACCTCTCACAAGCTCTGTATGACACATCTTATCTCCGGTGTCATTCATCTCATTAGCACAGATCTCTTTACACTGTAGGTTTGAGCTGATAACAGAAGAAAGGAGGGTGGAGTTAAGATGACAGAATAGATTGAGAAAGATTCAATTGCACGAGAGTAGGAAGTAGTGTTTCTCACAGGAAAAACCTCAGAGCAACATGAAGAGTAGGGATCTGAGGAGACTGTTTGTAGTGGATGTCCAGAAACAGTAATAGGAGACTAAATTAACTAATAAACAATGTAAAAATATTTAACACACCTTCCCACTCACCCATATCTAAAACGAAACAAAATTAATTGTTACAAAAATGTCATTTATGTAGTTGTCAATAAAGAAAGTGAAAATGAGTAATAGACGTTCTCTTTCAAAAAAAATTTAATAAAACCCTGAAGTCCCTTCTCTTGATAATTAAAATAAAACTTTTTTGTATAAACAAAAAATAATTGAAACTTGTCGACCATGGTTTAGCTAGTTACAGCATTGTCAAGGTATCTTACAAGAATAAAAGAAAAGTACAGTTCACCATACATACAACAGCTGGGTATTCCCCTTTGTTAATCTAAAAACGGAATGTAGAGCGGTTGTCAAAAGGATTATGACCTGGCTAAAGGTTTAAGGACTCGGTAGTTAATTAATTCTAATTGTTCATTTAAAACTAAAACTTTTTAGAAGAGTTTAATTCTATTAACTTCTAAATTTTTTAGATGATTTAATTTCCTAGATTTATTAGATATATTATCTAAAATTATTTATATCAAATTACAATTAAATAATTAACCAGTCCTTAAATCTTTAGCCAGGTCATAATTCTTTTCATCCCCTCTTACGTTCCGTTTTTAGGTTAACAAAGGGGAATACTCAGTTATTGTATGTATGGTGAACTAACTGTACATTTTATTATTCATACCTTGACAATGCTGTAACTAGCAAAACCATGGTCGGGAAGTTTCAATAATTTTGTGGTATACTAAAAAGTTGTTGTTTTAATTATTATAATGGAATACCACCAAGTACCCACGGTCTTCAGTGTAAATAGTTCCTTCTCTTGTGTCACCAACGTTTGATTGAAATCGACCCTTTTAATGACGCCTGTCCAGGGGACTCCTGAACCGTTATATATATACAGGATGAGTCTGGTAAGGAGTCCACAATATATAAAGAGAGAACGGTTAGAGCTACAGGTAAACAAAACCACCCCCACCCCCTAAATCGCATGCAAGGAATCCATTTAAAATAGTGTCATTTAATTTTATGTACAGAGTGTGCCAACACTGGAGTTCCCGGGTTCAAATCTCAAAATTTTGGCTCAAAAGTTTTAAAATCCGTATGTTCAGGGTTCCCCAAAATGTTTCAAATTTCGGTTTTTACAGTTTATTTTATTGTATCTACCCTTTACATACGAGAAAAATTAGATTTGTATCAAAAGCTAGCGAATAACATACCCTTGGAGAAAATATGAGCTAAGGGCACTTTCCTTCCCATTTTCCAAATTTTAAAAATCATCATATATTACTTGAATTATAAATTGCTCTAAGTCAAAATTATTAAATAGCAACCTATACCATGTTTCACATCAGTTTAAAGGTCTTTTTAAAAACAAACATTTTTTTTTGTATGTACAGTTTTGTAATATCTCTGACGGTTTCAAAATGGCGGGAGATAACAGATTTTTTAAAGCTATTTGTTTTTTCACAATAACTTTAGAATGTCAGAATATGGTGTATGATACCTCATTTTAAAGATCTTGTAAAAAGAAACTTTTTGACGAAAATTTTGTTTTAAAATATTTAACCGTTTCAAAATGGCGGACCTAAAAAGTGTTTACAAAACATCCTGTATATACTACAATGTTTTTAATAAATTAATTAAACTGACCAATTTTTAGTCTGCAGAGAATTTAAAATTGCAATCTGAGGTGATTATTGCCTCATGACCATAATTTATACAAATTTTTCTTGCCCCCAAAAAGTTAATATTTTGAAAAACTTAAAAATGTTTAGTAAGAGATGTCTTATATTAAACCTTATTTTAAACCTCTTTGAAAAATAAATATATTTTTCATTAAAACCATATGTCTATTTCTTATATTTTTTTGGTCCGCCATTTTTCTGGGTCAACCTTTACATTTCACTAGGTATGTAAATTGTTACAACTAATTTTGATAAATTACGTATTTTATAACAGCCCCATGGCAGATTTTGGGTTTTCTTTACCGATAACTCATTTTACAGTAGCCTCAGACTAGGAGTGTGTCTGGTGTAATGGGCGTGTCCTCCCTTCTACTTGCTTCCTTTAACATGACATGACGGTACAACCCATTCTAAGAAAACTAGGTAAACAAATTACTGCTTAGCTACATTTAATTCTTAAAGTTTAAGTACAAGTTAATTCTTAAAAGTTTAATTTTCTAAACGTTTTATTCTTATTTACACCAATAAAATAAACGAAAATAGGGTAGGCATTTACACAGGAGCATTTGAGGTCTATATTTTTTTATTGGGGTTGTACCGCTGAAAGCAACCGCAACAAACGAAGTGTGGGGGCCCTTCTTTTTCTCTCCACCCCAGACACATTCCTACCTTGAGGATACTGTACCTTGCGTTTTTAAGAAATGGCAACCAATACGCTTTATTTGAGTTGTAAGAGGCTATAATTGAGCAAAATATATCAGAATAGTCCAAATAGCAAATTTTATTACAATCAAACCACGCTGTAAAGAACTACACATATGACAGATTGACATCATTCTGTAACAACATGACACATTGACTCACCAGGTCCAAACGGTTATATCCACAAAAACCAGATATAGTTTTTTTGTGGATACAACTACGTATTTGTGAGAAAGTGGAACAAAATTATTATTAAATTATTTTCCAATTATGAGTATGTTGACGAAACTAAGTATACTCATATTTTATGAGGGCCTGAACTTGTGTCCAGGATCTCGTAAAATATGAGTATCTTAGCAATAACTTTCTTGTTTTGTTGAAGACAACGCCCAACCGATATTGTGCTTCCTAGTAGGCGTTGACAAGGGGATCTTGTGTGTGGTCTGGGTGAGTGAAGGCGGCTCAGGCCAGTATGAGGGAGTTGACGTCTTCAGTTGTTACAGAGTGGGCAGACGTCCGACCTGCGGATGCCAAGTCTGTAGGTAGTCTTCAACAGTTATAAATATTCAGTTCCGCCCTCTGATTGTGATGAGACCTTTGAGTAGCAGCCGTTTTTATTGCCCGCGGTAGTGTTCTTTTAGATATTGGTTTTAAATGTAATGCCCAAAAGTTGGTAATGGTAAATGTATTGGTAAATCAAGGCGTCTAATCCAGTAAGGTAAATTTGTTTAAAACAGTTGTTATACATGTTTTCTGAAGCACGTAATTGTGTACACTACTTTCTTGACGTCGGCTGGGATCTAGCAGCCTAGAAGTTGTAGGAAGCCTTCACTCGTTACGCTCGTAACCGTGTCTCGGCCTTGCTGGATCTCGTAACCAGACGAATATCATGTTTCCTTGGGGGTTCAGGAATCTAAATTAGGCCTACATTTTGACAATAATTTCGCTATTTTTTATCGTAGAGTGGTTGGGTTGGTACTACTACGTGCAGAATTAAAATCTGCAAATTTTTATCTTACTAGTGTGTAATAAGTTGAATTACACACGAGATATGAGCAAAAACTGTTCAATATGGCCGTCATTTTAACATTTTTAATTCGATTTTCGATTTCAAGGATGTTTCTTGCGTCCAACTTCACTTGATTCAGCCATCTTCTCTTCGGTCTGTCGACATTCCTTCTCCTATAAAGCACATCTGTCCAGTGGCGGATCTAGAATTTTATTTGGGGGGGGGGGGTTGAACGGAGGAAAATTTTGTAAAAGGACTTTCATATAATGAAAGCGACATTAGTTTAACGTTGTTTTATGGAGTAAAAACGTGTGTTTCATATTAAAGGTTTTCAGACTTGTCGATGGACCAGCGCCGGCGCCATCTTGCATGTGAACGTCTTCACTTTTACTCTTCTTTGGGTCCTTGAAGATTTGTCTGTTTACGTTTAGACATTTCCACAACACAAACAATAACACGTTTAGTTTAACCGCTGAGTCACTGTATGCGCGTCCTCGATAGTGCGCGTATCGTTTCAATCAAACTAGATAAACGGAGCGGGCACAAAAATCAAAATATTTTATGTTGATTGATTGCAGGCAATGTAAGACATTATACAAAGTATTAAAACGTTAACGGATATCATACAATTGAAGACGTAGTAGTGGAATTAGGTCATTCTTGCTGCTAATGAATATATTTTACGAGTTTCAAACTAAATATATTGCTATAAAATTTAAATTCTTTCAAAAAAAAATTTAGAGGTTTCGGGGGGCTTCAGCCCGAAAGCCCCCCCCCCGTTGATTAGATCCGCCACTGCATCTGTCATCAACTTCTTGCCATTTCAGATTCGTCCATTCTTACAACATGGCCAGCCCGGCAGAGTGTATCTAATTTAATAAACATGGACACATCCATATACAGGTCACAAAGCGCTTTGTTATTTCCCTCTTCCAAACTTGTCATTTTCTGATAATCCCGCAGATTTTCATATATCTGAAACTTGTCAAGTCCAAGTCTCGGCTTTATAATTTGGGACTTATTTGGGACATAGTTTGGTATTTTTTAAAGAAAACTTCAAGCTTAAATTTATGCAGCAAATCTCATAGGAACTGTTATTTGTCATTATATTTCTTGTTGTTATTATTTTAAAGTAAACAACTTCCCGGTCATCATTACTTTATAAATAATGAAAAAATAGTATACAATAGCTTCAGCGTCAGAAAAGAACAACAGTTGGTCAAGAAAGACTTAATATATCTACTAACTTTGTCATTTTTCATCAGATAGGGTTGATAGCATTACATGCAGAATTGTAATGATTTAATTTCGTATGTTAAATAACACACTAAATAAGATCGCCACTTTGACGTTTTAAATCAATTTTTATAAATATGAGTACACTATAGTCTCCCGTAGCAAATTTCATCTTCATATCTTCAGTTTTATGGCCCTTACTTACAGACGACATTTAATTATTATTTTCTCGCATATAGAGAAACTCGTGTCATTGGTCAAAAAATCTATGTTGGGTTTTGGCAGATATACCAGTGGTTTTTGGAATGATGTCTGTCTGGCGTGCGTCATCGTGCTATACAGTCCCCACACGCCTGGTTCTATTTTAATCAAATTTGGTTGTGGGTCAATATTTAGACCTTTTCTCGGGACTTCTTTCAATTTTTTTATCTCAAATTTTGGGAGCAGCTTCTATAAGGAAAAATGAACATAATTACGATTTTCATCAAATTTGCTCGTGTAGCCTCTTTTGGCCCAAAAATAATGTATTGTTCGCCATCTCTCAAAAAATGACGTTTTGTAAGGTACCGTATGGGTAAAAAACCAAAAAATCGGCCTTCGGGCAGTTGGATCAAACTAAATCGGTAAAGCCAATTTTAGAAAAATTAAATTTAATGAAATTCTTTCTACCTATTTCTTTCAAATTTTAATGGAATCACAACCATACACAAAATTACGTATCAGGAATGATTGAAAAAACAAAAATGAACGTTGAAAGCTCGATTTTAATCAAATACAAAATTTGTACAAGACCACAAGTGAAACAAGTTTATGCCGTATTTAAATACTGGGTGTTAAAAAATATATTAATCCTGATTTCGGGAAGTGATTCAAGGTATCAATAAATAAAAATGTCCTGTAATCATAAGTCCGCCTCGTTATACGTCTGATTCAGGTGATAAGGTGAGTAAGGCCATCAAAATTAAGGTAAAGTACTTATAAACATATGTCCGAAAACGCTTTGTTATCTTTCTGTCTGCCATTTTATGTTTTTTCGAAAAACAATGTTAACTTTAGAAATTATTACCATTTTAAGTCGAAAGTTGGTATACAGATTTTATATACTACCTTTTACTAGAATACCAAGAATCAAAACTTCATCTTATTAATTTTCAAAATGGCGCCGGTTTGAAATTTGTAGTATTAAACATCGAAACTAAAACGTTTACTTTCAAAAACTTTCGAACGGCCGCCATTTTTTAAATATAATGATAACATTTTGATACAAGTAAAACGTAACGTAAAAAATGTGTATACCAAATTTTAACTCGCAATCTTAATAATTTCGAAATAGATTAATTTTTCGAAATAACACAATCTGGCCGAGAGAGAGAGATAACAAGGCGTTTGCGGACATATGTTTCTATGAACGTTTATTTCATTCCGAAGTTAAAATACAATATTTTTGAAACACCCTGTATATAAATATATCTGTCAATGACTGCGTCAATGGTTTATTATCATTTTTTACTTACAACTACTGAACTAATATTTTTTTGTAATAAATATTTGTGGTTGGTTATGGAGATGGTTAAATGAGAAAGTTTGTGCATGCTTTTTTACAGTTTAGATAACATTCTCTCTAGAAAGTATGTGAAAAAAAAATAAAATAATAATCTGCCACTTTGATCTTATTACTTTTAATCATCACCTGACTAAAATACTATAGGGTACACACATAACGACTGGTGGAAAGACAAGGCATTGCAGTGGAGAAGGCAATTCGAAATCGGACATACAGATTACCGGGATAATATTTAATAGACTTGTCCAACTGCTCGGATACGCTGATGATCTTGAGACTGAATCAGCTTTGAAATAAGCATTTCTGACACTGGAGGGAGGCGCAAGTTAACTTGAGGTACGATTAAATGAAAATAAAACAAAATATATTGCGGGTTAGTGGAGTAGGCGGTCAGAAACTTGTCTTGAGATTGGATCATACAAATTCGAGGGAGTGGAGCATTTTATTTATCCGGGATCCAAATTAAATGCCGAGAATAATGTATTTCAAGAAATGGAATATCCCTTAGGGTTAAATGAACTTAATTAGTACGGGCTTGGCAATCCTGAGTTGATCTACACCTATTTTCATGTACTGTATACTTGGGTGATATCCCTTTCTTTCATTCTTCCAATCGGGTCTCTCTTGACCAACTCTTGTTCTTTTCCGACCCGACACTATTTGGGTATTCTAAGGCTATGAGTCTTTATTTTATGGTCTTTTCTTCCTCTTATTTACCTAGTATACAAAGTATAGGTTAGGTAATCGTCCAACATTTTGACCACCATTTTTTAACTGATCTTCAACTATTCATGACCTCAAAAAACCGAAAGTCCATCATTCGTCGTTGTCGTCTGTACGTAAGAACGATAGCGTCCACAAGAATAAGGTTAGCAACAATAAATTTGGAATAGAACAGTGTGCTCACATAGAATCCTATTGAAATTCAGAAAAATCTAATTGAAAATGTAAAAATGGCGTCCATTTTAAACAGTTTTTTGTTCATGTCTTGTGTGTTTTTCGACTTATAATGATAAATTAGATCGTTAGAAATCTGCATGTAATTGTATCAACCCAATCTCTCTATGATGACAGATGACAAAGTTAGTAGATATATTAGGTCTCTTTTGACCAACTCTTGTTCTTTTCTAATCCTGAGTATTCTAGAGCTACGGGTCTTTATTATTTGTGTTGTTTTTTTTATAATGCGATGATGACCGAGAGAGTTTTTGCGTTTACACAATAAGAAATAGAATGAATCCTAAGAGATGCTATTTTGGATTGGTGTATCAATTTAAGGTTATCTTTAAGAAGACCAAGAAATCACTTGTAAGTTCGAAAACTGCATGTCGAAACTTGGGCGATGATGTTGATCAACTCCATTTAGTTGAAAGAATTGTTTTAAGGAAAATCTGCGGGTCAGGGATGAAAAGGTTTGGAGAAGGAGAAATAACAAAGAGCTCTGTGACCAATATAAAGATGTGTCCAGGTTTACTAAATTAGAGAGGCTCTGCTGGGCTGGTTATGTCGCAAGATTGAACGACACCGAAATGTCAAAACGTTGATGACAGAGATGCTTTATAAGAGGAGGAAAGAAGGTAGCTGGATGGGGTGAACTTGGACGAAAGAAACATTTTCGGGATCGGGAATTGGATCTTTGAAGCGTAGGACAGGGTCAACTGGCGGAGATTGTTGGGGGAGGCCCAGGCTCTGTAGTGGGTTGTAAACACATAACTGCGAAGTTTTATCCAACCTCTAAAACAAGACGTATATGCCAAGGCCGCCGATATGAAGTTTGGCAGGAATATGATTTAATTTTCATAATAACCGGTTGTATAATTTAGTTTTACATATATATTGCCATTTCATGAATGGGCGGGCTCGAATGTTAATTTATTTATATGCTGAACACGTGTTTAGATTTCCTAGATAGATAAAAACTAACTCAAGTATTTTAATGGGGAGCGGTGGCGGTGTTCATTCACAAAGTCCGATACAATCAGTCAAGTGTTTGGAATAATTATTTTGTTTTTATCTTATTCATTGGCCTTGATCTAAGGTGTTGAAAACAATTTAACGAGAACAACCTTACAATAAAATAAGAACTTGGATTGTGAAGATAACGGAGGGCATGCTCCATTTGATCAGAGCTGAGTTGCTGTGAGATCTTGCACAAACTTGTGTTTCCTTTGAGGAGCTAGAGTAACCTGCCAGTACCTCGCTTGTTCCTGTAAGAATAAATTCTGTGAGAGATCACCAAGTATCCTACAGAGTTCAGGGCGACATCATCCCATCAGCAGGAGTCGCTTTACATTGTAAGGTTGGACTGAAAACAGAGAAAATGTCGGGAGTAGTAGGAGGGAGGTTAAGGGGAAACAGAGCTGACAGGATAGATCAAGAAAAATACAGTTACAGGAGTGGGAAGTAGGTTAGAGGAATGATGTCAGAACAACATGAAGAGTAGGAATCTGATGAGGCTGTTTTGCAGTGGATGCGCATTGGAGAATGGAAGGTTTACCTACCCTACGCCAACAAAATCTCTTCTTAGTGGGTTCTTAAGTTATGGAAGGAGAAGTTTCATATTATTTAGGTACAGCGGTTAGGACTGGACGTTGCTGAGTCAGTCAGATATTTTGATTTTTAGGGTGACTGAAATGAAACTTGCACTTCCTTTTAATTTTGTATTAAGAGAGCTAAACACTTTGTACTGCGATTATGCTTCTATGAGCTATCATTTTTCAATTTTTAACTTCAAGAGGTGATATATCATTTTAAAGGTTTTGTTGAGATAATTAAAACTTGGAATTCTCACCATCTAAAGCAAAATAACAGCCAAAACATTATTGTATTAAGATGATTCACAATGCAGTGTTTCTTAATTGCTCATATTAATTATTATTTCCATAGTATTTCACTCACATAGTATAGGGAAAGTTTAGTGATTAATCAAACAGTTGATGTCGAGTTTTTTGTGGAGATACGATGTCCCGTGAATCAAAAACATTCGTTTTTAGAATGTCTGTCGTTGTACAGTGGTCTACAGCGCAATCGTGTTGACCGATTTTAACAAATATTTGTGTTGGCATATCTCTAGACATTAAAAAAAATTTTTATGAAACAATAGAAAGTAGGAAAATTGCCTCCCAAAATAAGCACCAAATTTCAAGTTTTAAAAGTTCGAACGACTTTCACTTCTAAACAAGTAAACTTGAACTTGTTTTTGAATTATATCTGTTCTAAATATTAGTTGTTTTAATTTTAGTCCTGCATTGATATTTTCCACTCTCTAGACTATTATCTAGAAAAACAGGCATTGATGACAAGGACCTAAGAATAATCATAAACCTGTACTGGGGTCAATCTGCAAAAATGAGGGTGGATAAAGAAACAACAGAAGAGATAAAGATAAGAAGAGGAGTCCGACAGGGATGTGTCTTGTCACCATTATTGTTTAACTGCTATTCCGAACAGATCTTTAGAGAGGCATTGGATGGTGAGGAGGAGGATGGAATACCAATACAAGGTCAGAGACTTAACAATATAAGGTATGCGGATGACACCATAGTGTTTGCTGATAGTGAAGAAGGGCTACAGCGTCTAGTGAGCAAAATAGCAGCAGTTAGTACCAAATATGGCCTTGATATCAACAGTCAAAAGACAAAATTCATGATGATCTCCAAACACCGAAACGACAATGCCCGAATATTTATCAATGATCAGCAGTTGGAACGAGTGGAGCACACAATGTACCTGGGAACAATAATAAATGGAGAGTGGGACATGACACAAGAGATTAAGTCACGCATATCCAGAGCAACAGCTGCCTTCAATAAAATGAACAAAGTTTTCAAGAGCCATGATGTTACCATTGAAACAAAAATGAGACTTTTGAGGTGTTACGTATTTTCTATTTTTCTGTATGGAGCAGAGTCATGGACAGTAAACAAGAGCATGATTAAAAGGATTGAAGCTTTTGAACTATGGTTGTACCGGAGAATGCTCAAAATATCATGGACAGAGCATGTAACAAATGAAGAAGTTCTAAGACGGATGAAGAAATCCAGAGAGATTTTGGACACCATTAAGATCCGTAAGCTACAATACTTAGGACACATCATGAGAAATGAGTCCAGATACTCTCTGCTGCAGCTCATCATGCAGGGAAAAATAGATGGAAGGAGAGGACCAGGAAGACGAAGAATATCCTGGTTGCACAACCTTAGGGAATGGACCGGAAAAACATCTGTTGAACTTTTCCGAATTGCTGTCAACAGAGTCAGACTTACCCTGCTGGTCGCCAACGTCCGAAACGGATAGCGCACTATAAGAAGAAGAAGAAGACTATTATCTAATTAAATTTTTAATTTTGATGCAACAATAGAGGAAGTACCGAAAATCGCCTCCCAAAAATCCAGCAAAGTTCAAAATTTCGAACCTTCGAGTGCCTTTATCTTTTAAACGAGTGAGTTTATCAAACAAATACCCATGAATAAAAGATTCTTAAATTTGTGCGTAAAATTCGAAAACACTCTTCGGAAAATAGGAGTTTACATTAAAAAATATTAAAGCAAACTATCATATTATAAAATGGCGCTACTTTTGTAACACAAATTTAAAATTAAAGTTATACAAATTTTAAATTCAATAAAAAAGTATGGAAAGTCCATCTTTAATGTTTTTTCATAGAAACAATAGTTAACGAGATATCAATATTGTCCACTCTGTATACTGGCAGGAGTATTTTCGTTGTCATCAATATTTAAAAATGCATCTTGTTTAGGAAAAAAAAGCTATTTGAAGGATACATATATTTAAACTTCGAAAAGAAAAATGTTTAGCCCTATCCTATTTATGTTATTTATTTATGTTAATATATTAGTATACAATTGAATGATTTGTTACAGTATGCTGTCGAGTACAAGGATTAGCCCTATTACTATAAGTAACATGGGGTGGTCCATATTGAAGTGACGCCACACCTTCGTGTTAGCTAACCTATTCGGTAAGTTGAATTTAATCATCAAAAACATTCATTTATTGGGTTATCATATTTAAAATATAGTTATAGAGTGTATAATTAAAGGATTATTTATGTGGTATAGGGGTGAAATGCACTGTGACCTCTAAATTTATTTTTCACCCATACTTCTACCAAGACAAGGAACTCACGCACCAACTCCTTTAGCATATGAAAGGGTTAAGATTAGGTATCTGTCTACATCAATCTACCACCTTCTCAGACCTTAGTCTGGAGAATTAGTCCTTTTTGAGCATTACTGTACCGCATTAACTAATAAATGGTGTGGAGTTTCCTCCCCTTTCTAGCAAAATCTGCAGGTCGCATCATCTTCTATTCCGATCCTTTTATGGTCTTCCCGAGCCTACCATAACCTTCTCCTGTTATAATTCATAAGGACTTCTTTTTGGTCTCTCTTAGTACTGGTATTCTTTCTCCATAAGACATTTTCGGTCTCTTTTTATTTGTGTGTAATTTTAGTCTTCTTTTCTCTAATGCTTTTGTTCTGGCTTCCCCTGGTGACTTGCCCTGAACTATTAATAGCAGGTACCATCTTAATCTTTCCCTACACAGGATTAGTAGGTTATCTATCCCATCTGGTGGTTCTAGTGATGGGAGCGAGATGTTTCTTCTTATGGCTTTCAAGCCTGTCTTCCACTCTTTATTGGGCACTTTTTCTATCAGGTGTGCGATTTATCCAGAGTGCCTAGGTTGACCCTTTTCAACTGGGTTTATTCTCGACAAAGAGGAGGACTCCCCATGCTGATAGTCGTCGTGGATGGCCTGTTCCATTTTACCAGCAAGTTGGGTTTCAATTTGGATGATAAGGCTAAATACTATGAGTGGTCACCAAATATTACAAAGGTTTCGTATGAAACACATTTTGCTCGGTACCAATCATCTCATCAGTACGGGTTGCTTTTACACTTTCGGATTGGGCTGGAAACAAAAAATGAAGGGGACGAAGGGATAGTTGGGGGGGAGTAAAGATGAAAGGGATGACAGAATAGATCAAGAAAGATACACCTTCATGGAAGTAGGAAGTAATGCAGGTCATAGGAAAGACCTCAGAACAACATGAATCTGAGGAGACTGTTTGCACTAGGTGATGAGTTTGCCAACTCCTATCCCACCATTTATTTATTTATTTTTCCTGTTTTTCCTCTCAGTTATGATCGCCTTATAAAAATAGAAAGAAAATAACATAAAATAAAAGACCCTTTGCTCTCGAATATTCTAATAGCATCAGGATCGGAAAAGAACAAGAGTTGAACAAAAAGACCTGATAGAAAAGATGAAAGAGAGTGATCTAATCCAAAACTACATGCCACAACCAACTAGAGCCAACCAACTTGCGCTACTCAATATTAAACATTTTAAATGGCCATCATTTTGAAAATAATAAAGGAAATGGGTTAATAATTTTTCTCAAATTGAGGATATATAGCATTAAGTATCGTGCAAAATTTCAACACTATCATTTGCTGTTCAAAAGATAAGAATATTTGTGTTCTTAAACAGAAAATTTTTAGGGCAAATGTTAAAATAAACAGTTTTCTTAATTTTCACCAGTAGAATATGTCTTGAAAGTGGGACACTCTGTATAAGTATTTTTTAAACTGTAAAATTAGTTAAGGTTTGGTTAGGTTAGGTTGTTTTGGTTAGGTTAGGTTCGGTTTTTAACTGTGTTTAAATAACACAGTTATTTGAATTTCTAAAACTGTTTCTGAAAAAAATTGTCTCTAAATTTATAACGCATTGATAAGATTTTTTATTCCTCCAGTCTAAATTGTATGGTCTATAGTGTGCTTATTGAATCATATCGAAATTTAATTAAAATTGAATTGAAAATGTCAAAAAGGTGGCAATTTTAAACAGTTTTTTGCTCATATCTCTTGTGTTATTCAATGTATAACATCCCTAAATTGAATGCAAATTTGCAGTTTTCAATTCTGCTAGTAGGAGAAGGGGGCACATTTCAACAGATTTTAGAATACAATTTTTTTTGCCCACACACTTAATTATTTAAGTTTGTAATTAGTACTATTTCTTAGAACAGTATCTCAGGCTACTTGCAATTTTTTTTACATTTCCTAGTCATAAACATAAGGTCAAATTTTAATTTTTAAATTAGGCTTACCTTTGTTGAAAAGTACCCCTACTATGGGGCACCTTTCAACAAGGGTTGGGGTACCTTTCAACAAAATAATAGCAATACACTTTTTTATCCAAACTGAAATGTTTATTGACATATAATACTTTTAAAAATACAAATAAATCAAATGTTGATAAGTAATGCAAAAATATGAAATTTAATTTGTTTTAGTAAACTTAGACTATACTCACTAAAAGAAATAAATCAATGAACAATATTTGTCGGTATTGAATTTTAATTTTACATTATTTTCTCCTTAACTAAAGAAAAATTTACTGGAAATACCATTGAGGATATGGCTCGAGATGTTCCACCAACTATATTTGGCTGAGGAAGTTTAATTTTAATATCACTCTTCTCAATACAGCTGATGTCGTCCTTCTCCGGAAAATAAAATTTCCAAGAACCTTCCTTTTTTTTCATGAATTTAACTTTGTAATTATTTTCTTCTTTTTCTTCCATTTGTCCTACAAATAAAACTTTGCTCTTCTTTCCGGCAAATTCTACAAGTATAAAATCATTTATCTGTATTTTTAAATCATCATTATTTTCTAAGTCAATATTTTCGTCGAGCTCTGAAGTCATAGATGTTAGGAGTTGTTGTAGATCTTCACAGTCAGACTCGTCTTGTAAAAGAACTTCACCAGTTTCACTATCAGAAGAATCATCAAAGAAAGCATTATGTGCAGGTTTGCGTTTAGTTTTTTTCTTAATTTTGTTACTAAATTTCAATTTTTGTATGGCTCCTCTTGATTTTTTTTCAATTCTTTTACGGGTTTCTTCTTCAACTCTATTTTTCTCTGGAGTTTCAGTGAGTATTGCTGATTTCCCTTTTTTTCTTCCGTTAGTTTTAGTTCTTGCTGCTGCCTTAGGGAAAGGCCAGACATCTTCCGGTGTAAGGTTTCCTTTACTGGGACTTCTTGTATTGCTAAGTGGTTTTTCAGGTGTACTGGAACAGATCAGTCCAATAGAATTTTCTTTGCTTGTGCTTGGTTGTGCTGTAGGCCTATTTAGGCTACTAACTACGGTGGAAGAGGAATCAACCAAAGAATCTGAATCGTATTGTGAAATTTCCTTAACAGGTGCATTAGTAACGTGAGATGCTACATAGTCTTCATCTGTAAAAACTAGACGAGATAACGGCCAAGTGCCAGTTGCTTTAAATGCTGCAGTAATATTTTTAGCTGTAAATGAAGCAACATATGCTGTGTTAGTTAATGTAGCTAGGTTATGAATTGTGATTGTTTTACCAGGATTTGATAGCAGCCAATCGTTTTGTGCTACTTTCAGTTTTGATTTGAATGGTCCCAAAATTCCAACATCCAAAGGCTGCAGCCGATGACTGCAATGAGGAGGAAATGTAACTAAAACTATACCATTTTCCCTAGCAAACAATATGGCATTAAGGCTGCGGTGGCTTTCATGATTGTCCATTAGTAACAAGATTTTCTTTTCTTTTGTACACATTGTATGTTTTTTTACGTGCTGTAGAACCTGCAAGAATAGATCACTGGTCATCCATCCACTTTTAGGACTATTTACTAGGCCAAGACTCCCTTCGGGTGCCCCAAACAACAGAGAATCATGAAATTTTGCCCTTGGAAAAATGAATATTGGGGGGACAGTATTTCCAATAGCATTGACAATCATGCATACAGTTATCATTGTACCACGTTCACCAGACACAACCTGGCCCACCTGACGTGCTTCTAACTTAGCAACCACTTTGGGTGCCTGAAGAACTGTTGAGACTCCAGTCTCATCTAAGTTGTAAATTCGGTCTGCAGTAAAATCACCTGATCGAATAGCTCGTTCGTAGTTATCAAAAAACTCAGCCACGTTAGTTTTATTAAAAGCCGTAGCCCTCGATAAGCTGGTGTTTTCAGGTTTACGTAAGCTGAGTTGTTGTTTGTGGCGAGTCATGAAGCCCTTAACCCAATCAATTCCAGCTATTTTATTTTTATCCCAACTACTTGGCATCTTACTTGACCCTAACTGTTTCACATATTCAAATGCAAGCTGCCGTATTTGTTTGTAATTTAGTCCGTAGTTCATATTAGAACTTTTAATAACATAATTACAAAGCATATGTTCTTGATCTGCAGTAAAAACCTGTTGACTTGTATACTTAGAGTTGTAACATTTTGATGGTAATGTCAATGTTGTACTGCCGCTTGATCTAGTGACATCTACTTTATCTTTTTTTAATCTATAAAATAGAGCTGAATAATGCATTCCATGCAGGTCTCCAGCTGTTCTAATAGACATCCCATCTTTTACCGCTTGCATTGCTTTTAAAATTTCTTCTTCACTCACTTCAGGTTTATTACGCTTCTTTAGGTAGGTTCGCACCATTTTGTCCAAATCTGAAAATAAACTCTTGTTTTAGGCCTAGCATTCATTAAAGCACATAATTACTTAGGCCTTGGCCTGATAATTTTATATATAGCAAAAAATCCTAGATCTACTTTGTAGAAGCTGAAAAATGTTGGCTTAGTAATTTTAACAATGAAGCATTGAGTCAGTAACCAACCAATATGGTTGCAAGATAGAAAAGAAGGTGCTAGAATTGGAATACTGTAATTGTTTAACATGTAGAGACTATAATATAGCACTATAATAATTAAAATAACCCAATATTTTGGCTGTTATTCATTACTTACAAAATGGGGTACATTTCAACAATGTTGAAATCTACCCCCGAGGGCTTGTTGAAATCTGCCCCAGGTGTAGTCATTACAGTTAAATTATATTTAATTCTTTTAGGAAAGACATATTAAGTTTTTTTATATATATTTAGGTGTAGGAATTATTCTTTAACAATGTGAATAAATGTCACTTACCTCAATCAATATCCAGTAAGAAAAATGTTATGTTGAAATCAAAACTTAATTTTAACTTTGCCTAACACAGAACAGTATTTTTGAGTAACTAATCACCTGTAAACAGAAATGGGGGGAACCTCAATTCCAGCTGTTATACTACTAAGAAGCTGGTTGGTTGCCCATTAGCCAATAGAATATGAACTTCCAGTGGTGGGAAATTTAAACTGTTGAAAGCTGCCCCATGTTGAAATGTGCCCCCCTCTCCCCTAATGGGTACCAATCTCTCCGTTCTACTATGACAAAAACAAAGTTACTGTTAAAAACTGACTTTCCAATAAAATGTGATATTAATATATTTACGATATCCAGCAGGGCCAGGTCACCGACCTATGTGAAGTTGAAGCTCCGTCATATTTGTAGAGTTCAAGGCCCATCATGGCTGAGACACTGAGACGAGCGAAGCGAGTGGAGACCTTTTAATATATACTCTATACAAAATTACAAGGTTCAAAAAGCCTGTGTAACATCGATTTTAAACAAACTAACCATACTGTGATCGTCCAATACAATTTAACATTTCTTACAAGGCCTAAGAAATCAACTTTGGAGGGGGGGGTTACATTTAGAGAATGTATTACATTTTATGATGGGGCTGGGAAAGTACTATGATGTCACCCATCAACTTAATTTCCTGAAACAAAAGTTTTGAGTAGACGTATCTGTGATATGATAAATTTTTATTAGGTAATTATAACGCAATTTTACTGTATACAAAAACAAATAATGAAATCACTTGTTTTCAATTTCTACACGTTTGAAATATTAGTTTATAAAGGTAAGAGTTGGTTGATTTCCCCATGACGCCGTATAGTGAAGTGTATGCAGAGATACTGACAACAGTGTAAGAGTAGTTGTATTTTAAACGTTGAAGGCGTTTACATTTATTACTATTTTTCTGCTTGTGATTACAGGTACAAAAAAAAACAATTTGATGGTACTACCTAACTTGTTTAATAATGTTAGTGATTGGACAGATTTTCTGAACCTCGTAATTGTGTATATCTACTACTACTTTCTTGAAGTCAGCTAGACTGAAAAGTTATTGTGTACAGGAAGGGTGTCACGAAAAACCTTAGCGAATTATATAGGCTATACTGAATCTACATGTCCAAGTAAATGAAAAATGTTCGGTAACTTTTTTCAAATTCGTGTGAGTTTAGTTGCTATCCTCCATTTTGTTTTTTCACTAAAACTCCAGAAACATATAAGATATTGAGTTTAAATTTAGCATTTTATATGTTATGATTTACAAGTGTACCAAACTCAAATAGCTGTACTTGATTTTTATAATTTTCAAAATGGCGGCCATTAATTTTTTTAAAATTTAACGGTGTTAAACGGCCGCCATTTTTTAAAATCATAAAAATAAAGTTTGTTTTTGTACACTTGCAAATCTTAATATACAATATGCTTATACCAAATTTGAAATCAATATGTTATCTCTTTCTGGAGTAGTGATTCTTTGTAAAAAAAAAAAAATGGCGGCTTTTTTTTTTAACTAAGACGAATTCGAAGAAAGGTACTGAACATATCTCATTTATTTGGATATATATATATAATACGATCCTATATAGCGCGCTAAATTTTTGTGTGACAACCTGCATATTAAAAAGTGTCTGTGTGATAACTTGCGGGCCTCGAAGCTATATATATTTGAAGGAGTTTCCACTCGTTGCACTATTATCAGTGATGCGGCCTTCGTAAATATATAAATATCACATTTTTAAGGTTAGAAATTAAATTTTTGACAATAGCTTACTATTTGTGCTCGTATAAAGGTGGGGTTGATACCATTAAATTCCAATTAAAAGTAACAAATTTTTATCTAATTTATTTTGTTAATAATTGAAATAACACATGAGATAATGCAATTTTAAAAATGGCAGCTATTTTGATATTTTCAATTACATTTGTCTGAATTTCAATATGGTTCTATAATGAGCACACTATAGTCTCCTGTATCAAATTTCATGTTTTTTATCTTATTTTTTCGTGACCACTATCGTACTTACGTACAGACGACGGACGGACGGCTTGTCGAAAGTCACTTTTTCTGTTTCCGGAGGCCATGCAATAACTGAGGTCGAAATGTTTTACTATTATCAAACTTATACACTATATTTTGTATACTGGGTAATACGAGTATATCGAGTACGATTTGCATGAAATCAACACATAATTATATAAACACTCGACAGATTTTGATGAAATGTGGTAAGAGCATTTTTGTAGACATTTATTGAGGCAGTTAGGTTTTGAAATTAATTAACATTAGGGAATTCCGCCGATAAGAATTGCATTTTTGGCCCTTATTTATACGAAATTTTACAATAAAACCTGTTTCGAAAGTAATAAATAAAATTATTGTATCTTACAATACTTTTAATTGTATGCGGGGAATGGGTCCAGTAATGGGTCCATGCAAAGATCTGAAATCTTTACCACAGGCAGGAATTTATTGGTAAACATTCGAACTATCATTTGTGGAAACACTTATTTTAAATTGTCAATATATCTAATGAATTTATATACAGGGTGATTCAAAATTTCACTGCAATATTTCGGAAACTAATTCTAGAGCTAAAAAGTTTATCAAATAGGTCCGGAAGCGCATCGTTCTGTCTGTCGGCTTTTGTGGAAGTAGATAAAATATTGCGTGAAGATTATTTGGTAAACGCATTATGTAACATTTTATCAGTAACCTGTATAGTAGAAAACTAGGACTTTATTTTGTACATTTTAAAAATGGCGAACGTACAAAATGTTTAGCGTCGAATATGTTGAAACCGAAACGATTCTCATTAAAATATTCGTAAAACGTTTTCCTTCTTGTCATCACTGAAGGTATTGCCTTTTATTTCTGAACGTGACTTCACCCCTTTCATTCCTCCTAGAACACAGGGTCTCTTCCAAGTCTTCTGGACTCTTCGCAAAGTTCATCTTCATGTGTGTAGACTTTCCAATCCTCCTATTCTCTACAGGATTCCACTGCAGAGCTTCTCTAGCAATATCTGCTTTTCCTTTCCTCAATGTGTGCCCAGCTCAGGATTTCCCACTTGGTATTTTAAGCACATGTCTAAAGCGCAAACTTTTTGAGGGTTCAAAATTAATAGAAACATTTTTGAGAGAGCAAGATTTGTATAAAACACAGAAAAAAAATTGACCCCCTTTTCAGAGCAACGATGTCCCTCTTCTAGTACTATTTACACAACTCATTGGGACAAAGAAATACTCTCGCGGTTATGGCAATTGAATGTGATGTTACTCAATGGATTTTTAAGAGCTAATAAAAACATTTTCGTAAAACAAAGAAAAGCGAATGATCACCGTTTGAGGGTTTACTTATGTACCTGAAGAAACTATCAACTTTATATGAACTTTTTTATCCTTGAGATGCGTTTTATAATGTGAGAACAGATAAGTGTTTAATGATAATATTAATAATACATAATTTTAGAGTTATATAATGTTGGCAACCCACACATGTTGTACACTGTATTTATTATTATTATTTGTTATAGAAACAATTGTCAGTGTGTAAATAAAAGCATTACTGTACAGGTAAACTACTTTTTATCATTGTCTGCTCACTACAGCTAGTATCAAAGAATCAAAACAATGATATTCTATTGTAAATTGTTAATAAGCTTTTATAACTTATTATCCAGATTTATTATGAAAAAAAAAATTTTTTTAATACAAAGCGTATTCGATGAAATTGTAATGCTTAAAACGAAATCTAGTTTTTCCATAATTTCATTAAATTTTTTTTTAAAGCCAGTGTAGTTTAGTAAAAGTAGTTTACTCTAACTGTTTTACAAGTTTATATCGACTACAAATTTGGGGGGAGGAGCGGTGACAATTTGATTGCTTCGAGGCTCAATTTGTTTAAATGCGGCACTCGGTGTGCTCAATCGGTCTTTCAAGACTAAATACTATTTTGGATAGTTTTTATTTGTTTTGGGGATGGGTAAGTTGAAAAGTTTTTATTCATTATATACCCCCAGGGGCTCACTTTAGTGAGTAAGGGCTTGACAATCCCAAGAGAACCTAGCTGGATCTACACCTTTATCCACGTAGTCTTGGGTTGATCATTCTATTTAATTTTTCCTATAAGTTCTCTCTTGACCAATTCTTGTTCTTTCCCGACCCTGACGCTATTAGATTATTCGACGGTTAGGAGTCTTTATGCTCTTTTTTTTTATATAAGGCGATGAATACCGAGAGGTTTTTCGACTTTACACAACATTCAGTTTTTTTAAAATGTATTATATAACACTGTATATCAAAACAATTAATTGTATCATTAAATTGAAGTTATTTTATTAATCCTTGCCAATGACGACGCGCAAATCCTAAAACATATAAAAACCGTCCTTGTCTTATTCACTGAAGCAGTACAGGACATCTGGGTGAGTGGGAGAGAATTTACATTTTATTTGAATAATAATCCATTGTTTAAGGTTTTAAACTCGTAATAATTATTTCAAAACATGTTGTCAAATTACTCGAGCGAAGAGAGTTCTGTTTCAACTCAACCGCTTATTATTTGATAATTACGCAGTTACGGCCAAACGTATAAACCTATCTTTTTTCAAATTCAGATATAAAGTTCTTTGTAGATAGGTCGAGTGATTTATATACATGGTTTTTACTTAACCAATTTATAGAGTAAGTTTAGTAGGAAACCGAAAAACCGTTCATCCCTTATCGTTGTCGTCTCACAAGCACGATTTTTGCCACAAAAATTAAGATACAAATATGAAATTTGGGTGCTATATTGAAATTCAGAAAAATCGAATAGAAAACGTCAAAATTTTTCTTTTAACATATTCTCTAAATTTCCAATTATTTTTCTTCCTTCTTAACTTTTTTTCACTTTTAATGTTTATTGAATAGTTTTGTTTAAAACTTCGCTTACTAAATGTGATTCATGTTCTTTTTCTTCCTTAGGTTTATAACTTAATACATTCTCAATTACTATTATGTTTTGGGAAACTTCTTTGTTAATATTTATTCCCTGTATATTATGTTTTAATCCTTTTCATAATATTTCGTATTCTTCTTCTCTTAAACCAACTTTTGTTAGGCTCACTACTATCATAAAAATTGTTCTTTTTATGATTAGTATTGTTTCCGTTATCGTTTCCCCCCTTTTTTTTAAATAAAAACAATTTTTTGTTTAACTTCCTATATTTTACTTTTATTTATTCTATTTTTATTATATATTAAATAGCATACAGTACTATTTACTGTATCTACTAATACTACTTCGTTTAACATAGGATGTAAAGCTAATTTTTTTTGTTGATTTCGTTCTTCTTTATATATAATATTCTTATTGTCATTTTTATCCAATTTTTTTTTCGCTTTTTGCATTACATATTTTGATGCGAAGTTTTTTGTTTTATTCTTGATTCTAGCAATCTTGATATGTCGGAATCACATTATTTAGTACATTGTTTGTTGAAGTATATATTAGCTCTCAACGTATATAATATCTTAAAACTGTATTCTAATATCTTAACTATTCTAATCAGGCTGGCCAAGTTGTAGTTTTGTATATTATTTTTATCTCTGCCAATAATGTTATAATTTTACATTGTTCCCCCTTTTCCAGCTTCGTTAATCTCACGTTTGTTGGTTCGTTTCGGATTTACTCCATTCTCAAAACACTTAATAGTACTCTAAATATACTTATTTTAATTATAACATCACTATGCGAGTACACTTTCAAAAGTCCCTTACCACACTTGGGAATAAACAAAATAACAAAAAACAAACTTTTTGACAAAAGTAAAATGTTTATTTCTATTAGACCCTTATTATATATAGCTATTACAACAACAAAGTTGTCATCTTCAGAGGGAATCTTAACAAAGACTAAATTAAACCCTAGTTTGACAGTTTGAACTGTCAACCCTATTGTTGATAGGTCAATGCACCAGAGGAGTGGGGTAGGGAAACTGGTCACTTTAGTTGTAAATAGTTTTAATTTAGTCTTTGTTAAGATTCCCTCTGAAGATGATAACTTTGTTGTTGTAATAGCTATAAGGGTCTAATAGGAATAAACATCTTACTTTTGACAAAAAGTTTGTTTTTTTGTTATTTTGTTTATTCCCAAGTGTGGTAAGGGACTTTTGAAAGTGTACCTGCATATATTGTCACCACAGTGCTCTGGTCTTTGTTTAATAACATCATTAGCGGAGATAAAAATGATATACAAAATTATATGGGGGGTTTTTGAAGTATGTTCAGAGAGGAAAGCTCCAGATGGATATTTCCCTAATGTTCTAATTGAAATGTAGTGAGAAAGATCTAAGAAGCTTTGTTAATCTCCTCCAAGATAAGAAAGTTCAATTTGATATGTGATTTTCGTTTCTGCTTCCAAGTTTGTAAGTAAATTTCAGTGTGACGAGTTTGAGTCTCTTTTCTGAAGGAGTCAGATCAAATTGTTATTCTGCTTTGGTATTATTTCTTGATACAATGGCAACAATTGTTATTTTCGAAGCTCTGTGTTAAATATAATTTAGCTTTAAATTTATAGTTGCTGAAACTGGACTACAAATGTGTGCTGCGTAGGCCTATTCAAGGATTCTGATAACGATACTGTAGGCTTTTTTTTTAACTTTGGAATCTTGAACCCCAATTTGTACTACACAGCTTTCTAGCCATGTTTGATTTCTTCAATACAGTTTGTTCGCTATATCGGATAAATCAAAATTCCGAATCTAAGAAAACGCTTAAATATTTTTTTGTAGGTTAACTTTTTCGATGGTCGAATTGCTTATTTCGATCACTGTATTTAAATGTTTTTATTTAATTATCCTGGGCGGCCGATCAACCGGAACGACTTCCAAATACAAAGAGAAAGAAAAATGATTTCCGGGTTTGTCCTTGTTCAATGACGCACGCGCTGTAACACTTCGTTGCCATCCAATAACAAAATCACAAACTGTAAAAACATCCTTCATTGCGCACGTGTTTATACAGAAAAACAAAGCTTCGTTTTCTTTCTCACTTTCTCTTATATACAAGTTTGTATAAAATCTATGGCCTTAGGAAGCCGAAAAAGTTTTTTTAGACATGATGGCTGCCCGTCGAAAAAAGTTGGCGTTGATGGAGTCAGTATTTTTTAGTGTGTGAGCAATTTTATACCATTTTGTTTCTCCATTTGTTACTTACCCAGTATTCGAAGTATAGGTTAATTTTAGTAATCGTCCAAATTTTCGACCTACGTTTTTTTTTGACTGAATTCACGTTTCATAATCCCAGGTAAACGTGTGTTCATGTAGTGTGCTCATAGAACCCGATTGAAATAGTTTTAATCGAATTGAAAACGTCAAAAAGGCGGACATTTTAAACATTTTTTGTTTCATATCTAGGGTGTTATTCAACTTATACACTAAATCAGGTACAAATATTCAGATTTCAATTCTACATGTACCGTTATTAACGCCACTTCTCTACGACGCCAATGACAAATAGCGAAGTTATTGTCAAAAATGTAATTTTAAACTCTGTCCTCACAAAAAATATAACTTCAAACTCTGTCCTCACAAAAAAATGTAATTTTAAACTCTGTTCTCACAAAAAAATATAATTTCAAACTCTGTCCTCATAAAAAAATGTAATTTCAAACTCTGTCCTCACAAAAAAAAATGTGATTTCAAACTCTGTCTTCACAAAAAATGTAATTTCAAACTCTGTCCTCACAAAAAAAATGTAATTTTAAACTCTGTTCTCACAAAAAAAAATGTAATTTCAAACTCTGTCTTCACAAAAAATGTAATTTCAAACTCTGTCCTCACAAAAAAATGTAATTTCAAACTCTGTCCTCACAAAAATATAATTTTAAACTCTGTCCTCACAAAAAAATATATAATTTAAAACTCTGTCCTCATATACAAGTTTATCACGTCTACGAGGCCGTAAAGGCCTAACCGATGTCAAGAATTACTAGGTGTAGAAAACCTGTGTTTTAATCAAACTTTCCCTACTACAAGACTACTTGATCTATCAACCAATACAATTTAACTTATCCTACAAGGCTCAAGAGACCAACTTCTAGACAGTATTACACAGTACGTTGGGGCTGAGTAAGTACCCTGATGCACCCGTCAACTTTTTGAAGTGGATACTTCTTTACGCCCGGTACGGCATTAGTGGTGCAGTGAAATCAACTTGAAAGGAACGAAAAAGTGAAACGAGGAGAGGAACGAAAAAGTGTAACGAGGAGAGGAACGAAAAAGTGTAACGGGAAAAAAAAAGTTGTGTAATAGTAATTCATGTGCCAAAATAAAATAAGCAGTAACTTTCTCAGTTAATAGTAGGCTATATTTCATCACTAGGATCAAAAGTGAATCTTTTCAATACTAGCTCAAGTTAACGGCCGAGGCCGGAAAATTAGCGAGGATCGAAAAACTTATTTTGATCCAAGTGATGAACTACATTTTCCGTTATACTGGAATTAATATAAAAAAACAATTTCACAAAAACTAAAATGTTATAACCTATTTACCTTCAAATCGATGGTAACAGCTGTTTTAACGGTTATTTACAATCGAGACTATCGGTTGTTTTTATAGATGTTTACAATCGTTAATTAATTCGTATAAACGAAGTAACAACTGATGACTATACAGTAACAGGTCCTAGGACTAAAAAGAACAACCACGTACCAAAATAAACTAAGTAATAACTTTCTAAGTTAAAATCATTTTTAATGTGTGTGATGTGTTGCTGCCATGTACTAAAATAAACTAAACAGTAAATTTCTTATTTAAATATCATTGTTAATGTGTGTGATGTGTTGCTCACATGTAACAAAATAAACTAAGCAACAACTTTCTCTGTTAAAATCATCTGTATTATATGTAATATGTTACTACCATGTACCAAATTAAGCTTCTAAATACGCACTGGAGCTAAAAAAAAAAAAGTAAGCGTGGGAGAAAAATCTCAGTCATCGTGGGGTTCGAATAGCGATATCTCTAAAGTTTCTAGCTGTAGTAAATGTGTATCTATGAGAAATCTTGTTCTTCTTCTTCTCTTTCTTTTATGAAGTTTCACTTCTAGCGTCTATAAGAGCTTACGCACAATTTTTTTTTCTTTTTTTTCATACGACTCTTTATTTTCCTTGTCTGTATTAGTCGTAGATCCCGCCTCGATATTAAGAAGCGCACAGTTTTAGTGGTCGCTATTCATTCTTTTTATTTTGTATACCTTATAGGGTGTTCAAGAAGATAAACGTCACTGAAACAGTGGCATCCCGGAGGTTTCCTAACCTAACTAATTGTATACATAATATATCAATACACACTTTATTGTTGTGGAGCCCAATATAAATTGATGTCCTTCCAGATGGTGTCAAACAGATCTTCATCCTTGTTCCTACGACGCCACATCATAAGTTGGACTCTAACAAATCTCTACTGGTTTTCACGTTCTTTCTGTTCCTGGTAAAACACTGCCCTTAAATTCACGCCAACAACGTTTCAGCTGTTCTGTCAGGTCAGGTTCTGTTTGTTCTATTTATCTCAAAAGAAAATTGTTTATATCGTCAATAACTGATTACATTTCAAAGGCTATATAAATAAGTATTATTACAAACTATGATAGTTTTGCATCAAGTACACCTTGATCTAAATATGGTATAGGTCATCATGTCATACACTGAAGGTTGTAACGTCAGAGATTTCTTGATATTAGTTGTTTCGCCTTGTTAAATCTGTTTACCATTTGGATGTTTTCTGGACACTGAAATTAAGTTGTTTTTTTTCTGCGTTACATGAAGAACAAAATGACGTGGCAGCTTTCTTTAACGCCTGATTTTTTATCTAAAAAATGAATATTACATACATGTCAAATTAAAGATGTGTTAAAATTGTTAGACATTTTAAACTTGCCAGAACTTTTTATTTTGTTACAGAGTAGTATAGAAACATTTATGTGTTTGGTTAAGAAATCTATGCCGTGTTTTTTACTAATATTCCGCGTCTTTCAAAAGTAAGTTAAAACTTTAAATAATTGTGGTTTCGTTTAGCGATGTTGATACTCGGGTGAAATGCATACTCGCATTACTCGGTTTCAAAAGATTTCAATACTCGTATTGTTATTTCGAAATCGAGTATGTGCGCAGAATGATTTTGCGCATCGGATTCGAACTCAGCTTTACCAATCAGATCGTTTTAGATAAACCTACACTTTTGCGTTCTATCTGTTAGACGTTAGACTGATCCACCAAGTATTTATTTTTTTAAACATCACTTCTAATACGTAATTAAATGTTATCATGCCTCGACACAAATTCAGTAATTTAACGTTAGTACAATTAATTATTATCAATATTAATAATTTAGTTGTTATTTAAAATAAGTTAATTTACTATATTTTTTATAAAGATGGTAACCTATTAATATTTATTTATATATAAATAATAACAATTAAATAATAATTTAATTTACTTTTTGTTAATGTGGAAATAAATGAATATTATTATTTTAAATTGAACTTGTTACCCAATATAAATCATTTTAACTCAAAATCGTAATGTTTAATTAATGTGTAATGAAAAATCAGCTTAGAAACTAATACAACCAAAGTAGAAACACCGAGCATTTTGTTTGGAATTGACACAACACTAACGAATATCGTTGTCCGAGGATTTTATTTCGAATTCATACTCGCACATTACCTCCTCCTTGTTCCTAGTTACGAGGATTTCGTCCGAATATTTTATTACGAAACCGAGGATTTTAATACTAGGAATGCTCCGAGGATTTTGATACTCGGATTCAGCGAGTATTTTAATCCGAACTCACACATCACTAGTTTCGTTATTTGTTGCCATTCTCCGAGAAACCTCTTGATTGCAAAATTTCGCAAGGAATTGTCAATACACCTTGGTACATATGAAACAATTACCTACATCTTGATCTCCAAACAACACGGTGTAAGTCGTCATCTGTATGAAAATCAGGAAATTCCGATCTTTGAAGCAGTTAGTTAATGATGTACGCCGAATGAAAACAACCTAAGCTTATGCAATTAATAAATTAGCTTAACTAAGATATAAGTTATTGTAATACTTGATTTATTGTAAGAGATGTAAGTTCTTAGTCGATCTTAGTTAGATTGGTCAGAATAAATAAAAAATTAATAACACTTACGCATTGTATAGACCAGTTTAATAGGTTAGGTTAGGTTAGGATAGGTTAGGTCAGGTTAATAGCTAATTACATGTAAAATTTCAATATTCACAGATGCACCTTAAGGTACCCCTCAGGGGCTAACTATAATGAGTACTGGATAGGTCAGGTTAGGTTAGGTTAGGTTAGGTTAGGTTAAGTTAGGTTAGGTCAGGTTAATAGCTAATTGTATGTAAAATTTCAATATTCACAGATGCACCTTAAGGTACCCCTCAGGGGCTAACTATAATGAGTACTGGTTAGGTTAGGTTAGGTTAGGTTTAGGTTAGGTTAGGTTATGTTAGGTTAGGTCAGGTTTGGTTAGGTTAGGTTAGGTTAGGTTAGGTTAGGTTTAGGTTAGGTTAGGTCAGGTAATAGCTAATTGTATGTAAAATTTCAATATTCACATATCCACCTTAAGGTACCCCTCAGGGGCTAACTATAATGAGTACTGGTTAGGTTAGGTTAGGTTAGGTTTAGGTTAGGTTAGGTTATGTTAGGTTAGGTTAGGTTAGGTCAGGTCAGGTTAGGTTAGGTTAGGTTAGGTTAGGTTATGTTAGGTTAGGTTAGGTTAGGTCAGGTTAGGTCAGGTTAGGTTAGGTTTAGGTTAGGTTAGGTCAGGTAATAGCTAATTGTATGTAAAATTTCAATATTCACAGATGCACCTTAAGGTACCCCTCAGGGGCTAACTATAATGAGTACTGGTTAGGTTAGGTTAGGTTAGGTTATGTTAGGTTAGGTTAGGTTAGGTCAGGTTAGGTCAGGTTAGGTTAGGTTAGGTTAGGTTAGGTTAGGTCAGGTTAGGTCAGGTTAATAGCTAATTGTATGTAAAATTTCAATATTCACATATCCACCTTAAGGTACCCCTCAGGGGCTAACTATAACGAGTACTGGATAGGTCAGGTTAGGTTAGGTTAAGTTAGGTTAGGTCAGGTTAATAGCTAATTGTATGTAAAATTTCAATATTCACATATCCACCTTAAGGTACCCCTCAGGGGCTAACTATAACGAGTACTGGATAGGTCAGGTTAGGTTAGGTTAAGTTAGGTTAGGTCAGGTTAATAGCTAATTGTATGTAAAATTTCAATATTCACATATCCACCTTAAGGTACCCCTCAGGGGCTAACTATAAAATGAGTACTGGTTTGGTAAACCCGAGGCTGGATTTACACCTTTCGTCATGTAATATATGAGGTTAGATCCCTCTCTCTTATCTTCTCTCTCAAGTTTCTCTTGTTTACTTCCAACCATAATCCTGTTACAGTATTCAAGGTCTGTTGGTTTTTATTTTTATTGTATTTTCTTCTTTTTTTTATATCGGATATTAAAAAAAAAAAAATAGGCCTACCTTTTTGCTAATTTGTACTGAACACTTGAAAATTTTATATTTTTTAACGAAATAGGTTTAAAAGAATTATATTTTGTTAGACGTTTTTCTTCAAAATATATTTTAAACTGTACTTACATATTGTACGAAGCAGTGAAATGGATTAGGTTAAGCCAGGTTATTATAGTTAAATAGTTAATTTAATGCATAATTAGCAATATTAGTATAAAGATTAGACAAACTTCAAGGTTCAACATTTTAATTATCAAAAATTACAAAAAAGGTGATGTTTTTGACAGCGGCATGAATTTGCGATGTCAGACAGTAGCATCTCGAAACGTTCACAGCTGACTGCCAGATGACTTCAGACAATGTATCAAGATGATGTCGAGACAGTGTCTCCATTCTGTAAAACCCCCACATTCATTATACAGGTTGCGTGTTAGCGCCGGAATCAGGTTCTATAAAGTTATATTTATGAATCTTAAAATGTGCAAAGCCAGTCCTGTTAAGTTCTTCTGTTTTATAACCTTTCCAATTGTCAGATATTTAGAACAGACTAAATATTGAGCAAAAAGTAAACAACAATATTGTCCAAAATCAGCTATTTAACTATAATAACCTGGCTTAACTTAATCTATTTCACTGATCCGTATCTTAAGAAACTGTTGGGTAGAAATAAAACTCCTTATTTTATGATATATATTAGTGGTTTTGTGAGTTTTAGGTAACGCGTTCAGATTTTTTTTTGATTCATGACACAATGACTCCAAAATATTTGACTCTAAAAAACATGTAATTTCCCAAATGAATGTGTATAACTCGAAAAAATGGTATAGCATTTTAGGTTTAGAATAAATAAGTACATATTTTGGGGAATGTTTGACAATATGTAATAAAATGGCTTGGTTACTGTAGTGAACGTTTTCAGAATTTCAATCTCGCTTGTTTTCTAATCGAATAAAACAATGTTCTTAATTGAAAATTAGTCAGAAAATTTTTAACAAAAAAACTAGACACGAGTGTTGGTGATTCCATGGTTTACAAGGGATTAGACGCTTCTACTGTGTTTAATTTGGATTCTTATCGGCATTGGTAGGTATAGAGTGGATATAGAATAAGGAAATAAATAAAGTACAAAGTTGTTATCACATTGGTTATGCACGTTATCGTTTATCTCCGAGTATGCACGGTTAATATATAGGCCTATAAATACATACCTAACCTAACCTATTTGCTAAATCTAATAATAAGAACATCATTTTACAACAAATTAAAGGGATTCAATTTTTTTTAAGAGACAAATCGTGGGGTAGAAATTTTGAAAAAGCTCCGGATAATATATTCTAAGGTTAAACTTGATTACATCAAATATGATTTAAGCTTAAAACCAGTTCATGGCACAAGGGAACCAGGTTTTCCACTACTTGATTGACTTTTTAGCAACAAGTATTTTATTTGATTCAAGGATAAAATAAAGCAGAAGCTTATAGTTTCAAATATTTTAATATATATTATTATTATTATTATTATTATTAAAATATTTGAAACTTTAAGCTTCTGCTTTATTTTATCCTTGAATATGGAGTTTCAACAAGAAATATCTGCTATTACATTAAAGTATTTTATTTGATTTACCGAATGGTTGTATGATAATGTCCATGCACTGTTTATGTTTTCTTGCCAACCTGAGTGCAGTAAAGAGAGATATCATGACATTAGTTGACCAAGTCATTATCGTTATGCCACTATATTAGATCTGATGGATTTGTCGTGACATTGAAATGACTTTTACTCTAATGGAAATTGCATTGTCTTGAAATAAGAAGGAAAGTAGAGTAGTGAGGTTTCTGTTTCTTGACTGATCATCACATTTCGTGGTCTCAGGGAACCGTCGCCGTTGTTGTCATCTGAACGATAGTGGATAGTGGACATTTAAAGATGGAAGTATAAAATTGGGTTTGGGGACTAAAGGGTGGATGGGAACCCTCTTGGAATTAAGAAAATTCAATTCGTAAATATCAAAATTGGGGCTGTTTGAAACAGTTGTGTTCTTATCTCGTGTGTTATTCAATTTATCAGACTAAATTATTTCCGGTTTTAAAATTATTTGTTAGTTATGGATTTCTCATATTACTAATACGGTTTATTCGGATATTTGCTATCGTTTGACTACAGAAAACCAAACGTAAAAATGACTATTAGGATTCTAAAAACTGTATTATTAGTGTAAAATGTGAATGTGTCAGGCAATATATTGGCTAAACAAAATACCTCTAAATATAATAATTAGCGAACATAAGGAGAACACGCGATACATTGATAATAGCTGAACATATTTGGTCCGAAAATCGCAAATTTTTTCGGGAAAAGGCACAAAAAAATAATACGCAGGGAAAAACTTAAGCAAACAAAACTAATTGAAGCCTCATATAAAAAGCTACCAGACAATCCTATCAGCCAAACCATTTTGAAAATAAGATCATAATGGCTTTCTTTAATAAAAACGGAATTAAAAATCAAAGATAAATTCTTCTTAATTAGTTAACATACCTTAATGTCAAAAGTAGTTCATTATTCTTAATAGTGGCAACAGCTGTTTCGCCTCAACATAAGGCATCATCAGGCTTAGCCCACGTAAACAAACTAAAAACACGTTCACAACACAAAACGTGTTTGTATATAAAAACACACACACACAAAATAGTAAACCGGGTTGGTTCTTCTAGTTTCATCTAAATTCTTCTAGTTTAAATAAGCTTGAAATTTTGCTGCTTATTCCTAAAAATCTGAATCATAACGCGATCCCGGACTAAACTCTTGAAAGAAGGTGAAAAAGGTTGTTTACTCCGATAACATTAGGGCGACTTTTTCTTGGATCCATCCCTTTACAATCAGTTGCTTGCGGTCCTTTGTGTAGTGTAGGCCTGTGTGTGGTGGTTTTATCTGATCAAGTTTGTATTTACTCTTAGCTTTGATTTAATATTGCACCTCGTGCACATTGCTGGAGCTAAATGTGGCTAAGCTGGACCTTAGTGATACAAAAATATTTTAAATGTAAAGCATTCTTACTTAAAAAAAAAAAAAAAAAAAAAAAATTGTGGTAAAAAACTTACAAAAATGTACATTTTTCTTTCAAAATGGCGGATTTACTATCTTGAATTGAATATTAGTGGTTTAGTAAACACTACACCTTACTCCTTAGATGTAATAAAATATTCAATAAATATACCTCTTTTAAACTTAATGTAATACAGCCGGTTTCCTATGTTACTGTGTACTATGTTTTAGTTATAGTTTGATTGGTGTAGCTCGTGTATCACTGAAGAGGACGACCTTGCCGTTGAAACGCGTCTGATACTTAGGCGTATTTATTTGTGAGAATTTTGTTCTGTGTGTTTGTTATACTGTATAATTTTTCTCATAAGTCAAGCTCAAAATTTAATGTAATACAGCCGGTATTGTCCATTTGAAAAAAAAACACCATTCAAAGGTAGAAATAATAAAAATTAAAAACTTTATAGGTGGCTTGCTCTTTGCATTATGATTGTAGTGTATAAGTACAGACGCTGCAACCCAGGTCTTGCTGGATGTACACCTTTTTTCATGAAGGCTTGGGTTAAATCACTCTCTTTTATCTATCCTGGCAGATCCGTCTTGACTAGGTCTTGTTGCTTTCTGACGCTGACGCTATTACAATATTCGAGAGCTTAGGGAGGCTTTAATTTATGTTCTTTTCTTCGTTTTATATATATATATAATCCACATTAGGAAATGATGGCCAGGAAATTCTTTAAACACTGACAATAAAAGGGGGGGTTCACCATGCATTAGGATCACAGTGGTAGTAAACGTTATGCTGTCCTCGATGTATTGGGTGCTTCACAAAGGACTTTAGAACTTTGTAAATTCATATCAATTTATTCAACTACTTATAGAGCTGGTTTTGGTTTCATTTTGTAACAAAATAGATCAAGTTTTGACTCACATAGTGAATAGTACTGAATAGCACCACCGAAAGCGCTAGCTGCAAAATAGAGATGACTACCTTCACTGATCCCCGAGTGCTCTTGTTTTAAAGAATCGAAGTCTGCTACAATTGTGAAACGGAATTTTCTTACGGAATATGACAAAGATTCTCTGAGTAGGATTTAGGACAATGAAAATCCATGATAATCCTTGGAACATGTTCATGATACCCCATAACTTACCGTCTTTTGTGTCTTAAGCAAGAACAAAGTTTTCGGCCCTTTCTTCTTTTTTTAAGAGAAAACTATTAACGGTATAGTGTACCTAGATATGCTGGAAAACTTTTTATACCACAGATTGATGAGGATGACTTAGAACGACGCGTACACTTCCAGCAAGATGCCGCACTACCTCACCGAGGTCTGGGATTTCCTCAATAACCGCTTTCCGGCCGATTGCATCGTTCCTCGGATTAGACAACACCCTCTCGCTGAGTTCAAAGCAAACATCTACGGTGCAGTTGAAGAAGTTTAGTCTGACATCTTGCTACAGGTTTGGTAGGAAGTCCACTTATCCTCAAAATGACCAATGGAAGTCAGATTGAACTTAACTAACTTTAAGGTAAGAAACTTGATCTATTTTGCTACAAAATGACTCCAAAACCACCTCCAAGTGGTCTGAATAAATTTATATGAATTTACAAAGTTGTAAAAACCTTTTTGAAGCACCCTATAAATCCTGGAGGTCTTCTATGAAATATGTAGGTTTTACCCTATTACTAGTGAGCGTCTGTAGCTGGTTATCCAACTTATTGGAAGCGTTAACGATCTGACTACTGTTTATGTTTTAATCATTCATGTGTACGTGTTAAATCAGGTTTTATATTGTGGATGTTTAATTAATATAAATAATTATTTCTTTGTTATTTTTGTAGCCCCATAATGAAAACATCAAAACATTAATGAGTGAGCAAGTTTGTTAATTTTCAGTTTAAAAAACTTCCTGTTTGGTAGTTTTAGAAAACAGTTCAGTTTTCCTTTTTCATTTGGGGATTTTATTTTTACTAGTTATGTTATCCCTTGTTTACACAATGACGTAAAACTTCCAAGATCGCTTTGCATTCCACCAGCATCCCTCTCTGGAACAATGCAGAAAATGTTTTGACGGTTTCCTTTAAAAACGGAATGTAAAATTATCAGGTTTATGAGCGCCATCATGGTACTTACTCATCCCCATCAATCAGCGTAATACGAGCATATCCTTTAAGTGTAATGTCCAAATTGTAAGTAATGTTAAATTATATTGATAGATCTGAAACTCGTAGTTGAATATATCACTACTTTCTTGACTTAGGCTCTAATGAGTCTCGTAGATATTAGAAAGACTACTCAGTGTCTCAGCCCTACGAGATCTCGTGACTGTACGAGTATCACATATTCTTAGTCAATAAGGGTTCAACATTACATTTGTTTACAGTAACTTCGCTGTTTCTCATCGTCATTCTGGTGGATCATTACATACAGAATTGAAATGTTTAAATTTATATTTAATTTAGTTTGTTATAAATGGAATAACATACGAGATACTAACTGGTGCCGCCATTTTGATATTTTCAATTTGAATTTCATTAGGGTTCTCAATGAGAAGTCCCCTTTTAACAAATTTCATATTCCTATCTTAATTTTTGTGGTCGCTACAACGACGAGGCACACGCGGCAAGTCGAAAATAATTTTGTCCGTTTACTGAATCCATGAAACGTGAAAATCAGTCAAAAATGGAGGTCGACATTTTTATTGCGATTACCAAATTTACCCTATACTCGGTAAATTAAAAAACTTTTGTAGGTAGATCGTTTACTATGAAACTATAGGTTTTTGTTATACGATCCCCCATAACTGTTAATTAACACATACAGACGACTGGCAAATGATCAAATTAAAACGCAACCTCGTTCAATTAACATTTAATTACACGATTAATTATATAATTAATATGTTTACACCCACCCAAGGGTGGAGGCGAAGGGCAGAGCACCGACATTTTCAGGGTTCTTCTATGTTTAAATATAAATGTTCATAAATAACTGGAAAATATTCCATAATTTCTGATGTGCTAATTGTTTTCTCACACAACCTTGCAGCAGAAAGAGAATGGATTGGCTGCAAGAAGCAGTGCAACAAACTTCAAGATTGACAGCTGATGTCAAGGTCATTGTTATTCCTCGTGAAAGGTTTGAAGTTTGCGTAGATTAAAATGTTTTATTTTGTTAAATATTTAAATAGAGCTATGGCTTGCCTAGTTTCAATCGTAAACTCCCTGGATTGCTTCGTTTCAGCCCTAAACTCCCTGGATTGCTTCGTTTCAGTCGTAAACTCCTTGGTTTGCTTCGTTTCAGTCGTAAACTCCTTGGTTTGCTTCGTTTCAGCCCTAAACTCCCTGGATTGCTTCGTTTCAGTCGTAAACTCCTTGGTTTGCTTCGTTTCAGCCGTAAACTCTCTGGATTGCTTCGTTTCAGTCGTAAACTCCCTGGATTGCTTCGTTTCAGCCCTAAACTCCCTGAATTGCTTCGTTTCAGTCGTAAACTCCTTGGTTTGCTTCGTTTCAGCCGTAAACTCTCTGGATTGCTTCGTTTCAGCCGTAAACTCCCTGGATTGCTTCGTTTCAGTCGTAAACTCCTTGGTTTGCTTCGTTTCAGTCATAAACTCGCTGGCTTGCATAGTGTCAGCCGTAAACTCCCTGGCTGTTTAGTTTCAGCCGTAAACTCCCTGGCGTGTTTAGTTTCAGTCCTAAACTCCCTGGCATGTTTAGTTTCAGCCGTAAACTTCCTGGCATGTTTAGTTTCAGTCGTAAACTCCCTGGCTTGTTTAGTTTCAGTCGTAAACTCCCTGGCTTGTTTAGTTTCAGTAGTAAACTCCCTGGCTTGTTTAGTTTCAGTCGTAAACTCCCTGGCTTGTTTAGTTTCAGTCCTAAACTCCCTGGCATGTTTAGTTTCAGCCGTAAACTTCCTGGCATGTTTAGTTTCAGTCGTAAACTCCCTGGCTTGTTTAGTTTCAGTAGTAAACTCCCTGGCTTGTTTAGTTTCAGTCGTAAACTCCCTGGCTGTTTAGTTTAAGACGTAAACTCCCTGGCTTGTTTAGTTTCAGTCCTAAACTCCCTGGCATGTTTAGTTTCAGCCGTAAACTTCCTGGCATGTTTAGTTTCAGTCGTAAACTCCCTGGCTTGTTTAGTTTCAGTCGTAAACTCCCTGGCTTGTTTAGTTTCAGTCGTAAACTCCCTGGCTGTTTAGTTTAAGACGTAAACTCCCTGGCTTGTTTAGTTTCAGTCGTAAACTCCTTGGCTTGTTTAGTTTCAGTCCCCCTGATTTGCTTCTTTTCAGCCCATAAACTCCCTGGCTTACTTTTTAAACACAAAAAATTACAACTAAAAAATAATTGATAAAAACAAAAAAGTTCGTTCACAGAATTCATTAAAAGCGCTAATCAAATACAATTGACGACATGAGCATATATGGCACAAGCAAAGCAATTTTAAGCGGTCAGTCCATGGTTCATTCTATTTTTTGACTGACAACTACAAAATTCACTTTTTTTTACCGTTTAGGTTTGCAATTTTTATACCGTTTATTATTTAAAAAGAAGCTATAATGTTCTTATAACACGTCTATATGTAACACATTATCAACAAATATTATCGCCGCGTATCATTTCCTGTTACGATATGTTGTGGTCACACTATTAGTCATACTCATGAGCGATGAATAAAACAGCGTCGACAGCTGTTGTTTGTGATAAACTTGAGAGCGAGTCACTGAGTGTCAAATCAACCATAAAATCTTATTTTTGACCTTTATGATTCCAATTTTTTTTGAATTTTTTGCTTATTCATTATTCCCTTCAAGAGTATAGTATAGTGTAAAAATATTGCACTAACTTTATCACTCTCCCACCCCAAAACCAATTAAAATCTACCTAAACTAATCTCACCTAAAATATCATTTCTGTAGTTGTCATTGAAAAAGTGAATAACTATTGGATACCAAAGGGTGTAAACTTGCTTTGTTCGTGCCATAAACGTGACGTCAATGTAAATTATACTCAAAGAAGTGCGAGCTTTTAATGATAGCGGTCAAAATCCATTCTTTCATTTTTGTTTTTCCAATTACTGTACTCCTGAGCTCAACTATTTTGTTATGTGATTTTAAACACGGGTTCAGAAAATCTTCACAATTTACTAAACTTTTAACGAAATCAATTGAGTTAATTTTAACAAATTACTTCTTTCATAACAGCCTCTTGACAATTTCGCATCCCTATTATTTAGGTTTTCTGTGCTACAGTGTTGCGTTGCGGATTGCATACCTGCCCCTACGTCTCACAGCTAAATATGTCTCACGGCTGAAGATAGAAGAGAAGGGGGTGGTGAAGGCATAGTAGTAGCGACGGGAAATTAGTTTAAAAATTGGTGTAACTGAAAAGTTGAATTTTTTATTGTACATGCAACTGAGTGGGAACCCGAAAAAAAAATAGGAAAATCGAACTGGAGCTTCTGGTAAATAATTAAGACATACTTACATGTATATCAATTTTTAAGTAGCCTAAATATCTTGATTTATAAATTTTTAGGTTATTATATTTATTATACGGAAAGTCAAAAAGTAAAGGGAAATTTCGATTTCCTTACGAATCACATGTATGGCAGCACTGATTGTTTTGCTATAACTAATAACGTCTATCAGCTGTTCGTTGAAACTATTATTCATTGTTAGCTATTTGTGATTGTGTTTAAAAGTCTGTGTGAAATGAGTTCACCTTTGTCTGATTGCACCAAGGAAGAAATGCGAACAGTGATACGTTTCTTCAATTCAGAAGGTGTGAAACCAGCAGAGATTACTCGTCGAGTGTAGCAGCAATATGGAGAGAGTTGTTTAAGTGGAAGCAAGATCTACGAATGGATTGATCGCTTTAAAAGTATGTGATGAACAACGCTCTGGTAGGCCTTCCACTTCAAAGACTAATGACAATATTAAACAAAATGGTTCTCGATAATCGACGAATTAAAGTTGATGAAATTGCAAAATGTAAGTCATGGTTCAGCATATTCAATCATCCACGATTCTTTAAACTTTCGAAAAGTCTGTGCTCTCTGGGTTTCACGTCAATGACCAGCATCCACAAAGACAATCGTTTGAAAATTTCCCAGAAGCATTTGGAACGTTATAAAGAAGAAGGACACATTTGTTAAGCGAATAATAACTGTTGATGAAACATAAGTCCATCATTTTGAACCAGAGAGTAAGCGACAAAGTTTGGTGTGGAAATATCCTTCATCTCCCACAGCAAATAAGTTTAAACTCAGATGTCTGCAGGAAAGGTTATTTTGGTTGACTTCAAACCAAAGGTCAAACAATAAAAAGTAACAGCTACTGTGAGTTACAGCGTTTATTGAAGCCAAAAATCAAATCCAAAAGACATGGTAAACTTTCAAAAGCCGTGATTTTGCTTCAAGACAACGCTCGACCCCATACGGCCAAAAACACAGTCCTGTGTCTTCAAAATCTTGGTTTTTAGCTGTTGGACCACCCTCCATATAGTCCGGACCTGGCTCCAAGCGATTTTCATCTTTTTGGCCCCATTAAAGAACAGTTACGAGGGAATCATTATAGATCTAATGTAGAAGCCATTGAAGCGTTGTAAAAATTTTCTGAACACGAGACCAAAAACCTTCTTCCAGGAAGGAATTAAAATGCTCGTTAAAAGATTAACTAAGTGGATACAAGTAGGAGGGGATTATGTTGAAAAGTAATACTACTATTAATTATGTAAGTACAATAAAATGAAAAATATATATATTTTTTTCAGTTTCACTTTACTTATTGACTTACCCTGATAATAGTAAAATAGGACAATATAAGAATAATGTATATTGACTCCAGCTTGTGTTTCTATTTGTTCTATTTAGACAGTAAATGCGACTATTCTGGGGATACCTTGCTTTCCCTCTTATGACTAATGGCTCTTCGCCACCTTCTCAAAGCTAGACCTAGGTCGTCTGCTCCGTCTCACCGCTGGCTCTCGCTCCGCCAAATGAAAAATGGTCTGAATTACACTTCTCGAATTTTAACAAGTCCTCGCTCAAACACGCTCATTTTCCGCGGTATTGGCCTTTATTCTTGGAACACTCTGTATAATTTAATTACAATAGACAGTTTAGTTCTTACACTAATAATTTAATGCTTGTACAAAAACATCAAGTTCACATGGTGACACAAAATTAATGTTGACGTGTTTAACAGCCATAGATGAAAGACACAACACAACTATACAAAAAACATGTCTGTTGACAGATGCAGATGTTAGGCCTAACCTAAAAACTAGAAATGTCTAATTAGTTGTTTAATTATTATAATTATAAATTTTGTTTCTTTTATTATAATTATAACGGTACAAAATCATTGCTCTAACTTTCTTATAGGCCTATACTCTCCCAAAAAAACTAATAACAAGATTTGACCCTTAAACTTGTTTATGACAGTAATATAATTATATATATATATATATATATATATATATATATATATAATCTGTATGTATTCCATAATTTTATGTAGCTTAAGGTAGCTTCAAACATAAATTTTGTTTGTTGAAATCGAGTTTTAAAAATACGTCGGCAGAGGTTCATTTACGGTTTTTTGTGAATTTTTCCTGAACCGAGAATTTTAATTTTACTTGAGATTTGATACAATTGTTTAGATAATTAATCTTTACATTTATCCAAAAAAAATTGGGTTTTATCATAAGCAGCTATATCACTTAGATTTTTTTTAAGGATAATTCCAGAACCCGCATTTTCGAAAGAGGGAAACAAATACTTTTTTGGGGGGTCCAAAGAGGCAAATAATCAAATGTTTATTACGGGGTAACCTATTTCTTACAAAAAATTTTAATATTGTGTTTTGGTATATCCACATATTTTAAGGTATCAAAACGGCTCGAGATATGGTCAAGATCTATTCATTCGTTTGGGCTTTAAAACACCACACAAATGACAAACATAATTCAAAAACCAAATATTTTGGGCTCAAGAGACTTCCAAATAGATATTTCCGCTAAAAAGTCAACATCGATTTTTTGAACTACGGTAAGTTTGTTTCCTTTAAAAAACGAACATTGGGTAATTTCTTTTACTTTACAATTAAGCCTACAAATATACTTTTCAGGTTAGGCCTAAATTTTGCAAACGTTTAAACCATAGGTTTGTCACGCATATTTTTTACATGAAAGGATTGATTTCTTCTTTATAATTCGTTTTTTTTATGATTATTATAACTTTTTTTATATAAAAAAAAAACTGGATAATTTTCTTATTGAAGTAAAAATGCGAAATAAAATGTATTTTTAGGTTAGGCCTAGAATTTCCAAAGGTATAAAATATGGGTTTTAAATTATATCTTATATTTTCCACTATTGAAGCCAACTTGTTTCTTTATTAATAACAATTTAACTCCGTATTTTAGTTTCCTATACTTTATACATGATTCAATACTTCATCACACCTTAAATTAATTGGTTTGTTTACCTACAGTACAATGAAATAATTAGTTTGTTTATGAGAATCAAATCGCTCTGGACGAACTTGACTGAACTAACAATGAACGTTCTGCGCATGCACATTCTACATCTGCCAGTTGGTCGATAAACACAATTTGCAGTTCGCCGGTCAACAAACAACAATACTAGTTTATTTTGTTTTAAATTCAACCAAAACATTATTTATTTTACTTTAAAATTATGTTGTTTATAAATACACGAATGTGACAACAGTAATAGTGAACAAATATTTTGGATTTAATATGAAAGGTGAGTGTTTCTTTAATACTGAGTGTCGTTTTAAAAAGTTTACCTATTTGTAGGTTAACCTTTGAACTTATGATTGTTGTATTCGGTTGTTAAAAATAAAGATAATTTGAGAATGGGTAACATTTAATTCCCGATATTACATTGTAATAATTTACATAGTAGAACGTTTTGTTTGTTAAGATTTGGTCGTCCGAGTTGAAAAATGTAGCTTAGTTTTTTTAACAAAGTTTTTATTATGTCAATCCAGTAGGTTGGAAAGTTATAAAAAATTGACTAGGTTGCAATTTTTTTTTTTTAATGTATTTTTCGTCTGAGAAAAATTTAATCTGTGCCAAAGTTAATGGAAGTAAAAAACTGTTAAAAACGAGGTTAACTTGTTTACTTTTAAAAAATGTTTTCTCTGTAAATTTTAAGGAAAACTATATTATATAATGTCTTATTCCCCACAAAAAAATATCTATTTCGGTTAAAAAAATATTAATTTTCGAAGCCACATTAAGGGAAAGTAAAAGGAACATACGTGAAAAGTCGCTGGGAAGAGTGGTTGTTTTTTCTTTTTCTTTTCTTTGTTTTTTAAAATGCAAAAAACATCTTGGTCATCACAGTATTAAAAAAAAAAAGGCGGACAAGAACAGAAAATAAAGTCTTATTACCTCCAAACTTTAATGGGTCGAACAGAACAAGAATTGTTAAAGAGAGAACCTGATAAGAAAAATGAAAGAGAGAAATAAACCCAACAATAGACAGAAAAAGTGTAAATCTATCTAGGGACTTCGGGATTGTCAAGCCACTAAAGTCACTAAATTGAGCCCCTGGGAGGGGGGAGGGGGGACAAAGTGGTTGTGCTCGCAGTCTCGGTGAATATTTTGGTAATTATATAGCAGAGTAGCCTCACTTCAAAATCAATTTTTATGTGTTTTATTCGTCAAATAAATGTTGGAAAAATATTTTATTATTGAAAAAAGTGTCGGAAAGATGATTACATAATATAATTACACAAGATTACACAAGAAAATCTTAATCAGAGTCAAATTCTGCTGCAAATTCAGTAGAAGAGGAATTTATTGAATTTAAAAATACAAGTTTTCTTGTTCTTTTAAAAGGACATCAGGCTATTAGGCCTATAAACTAGTTCACCTCTGGGTCTTAGGAGGTTAAGGTGGCGCCGTATTTTCCTTGTTTTACTTTTTTATCCTCTACTACATACCTTACTTCATAAGAATAAATAATGTTTTCTTTGCTGTAAATATGTAGGGCTGTATTATTATATGTCACGAAAGGTTTGGCCAGGTTGCTATATATATAACCACCTGGCCAAACCTTCCGTACGTTTATTGAAGTGAATGTCATGATTATGAAAGATAACACTGAGTTAATTTTTTCACGAAAAAACAACTTGTGTAATTATATTATGTAATCATCTTTCCGACACTTTTTTTCGATAATAAAATATTTTTCCAACATTTATTTGACGAATAAAACCCATAAAAATTGATTTTGAAGTGACGCTACTCTGCTATATAATTACCATTATTTTATACAGAAACATTTTTTTTAAACAATTAATTTATAACTTCTATTTTCATGTTCTAATAATTTAAATGATAAAATAACAAATTTTTCAAAATTTATATATTTTTTTAATAGGCCTATATGTTTATGTGAATTATTAGACATTAAAAAAAAAAAAAATCATTTTATCAGAGAGACGAAGTTAAGATATGAAAATTTTGGAAGGGGTGTACTAAAATAACAACAAAATTGTTGATGTTTTATTTTATATAAAGAGATGAAAAATTAGAATTTCTTAACAAACTAAACCGTTCAAAAAATATGCCCCTACATTAAAAATTGAATGAGATATTGCTAGTGTGATTGGGAACGTTTCAGGAATCTTCTTCAGGAATAAAACTTTCGAAACCCAAATAGATGATTTTTATAGGAAATTCAATTTTCAAATGCAACGTTTTTGTCTAAAATTCGCAGGAAAAAGTTACTAAACTAAAGCCTAGAAATGGTAACTTTTAACCACGTTAGATTTTGGCGGGAATGTTATTTTACTCCAAAAAGATGAGTTTAAAAAAAACGTTCTGCCACTTGAATCTTTTGGTTTTTGGTCATAAATTTAAATTAAAAAAAAAAAATCTTATTATACTACTACTAAAAAAAAAAAAAAAAAAATAGACTTAAAAGGAGAGACAAGATTTTGTTTAAACTTTCTGGAATTTCAATTAACATTTTTCAGTAATTAACTTAATAATGTAGGCTAATTGCTAAATCACATGGAGTTCCAAGATACATTATAGTTCGAAGCCCTTAGGAGCCCATTTAAAGTGAGTAAGGGGCTGGACCTATAATCTTGGGTTAAAACGCTCTCTTTTTCATCTCTTAACCAACTATTGTTCTTTTCTGACTCTGACGCTATTAGATTATTTAAGAACAGGAGTCATTGATGATCGAGAGGTTTCCCCCTTTAATCTCTGAATAATAAAACAAAAATAAAGCATGCACTTGCGCCGATAAATATGAAATGCGCGAACTGAAAATCTAGAAACTAAAGTTATTTTATTCCTTCACGCGTACTACAAACAGAAGATTGACTATTTGAATATATAATATAACCTGGCGTAACGTAACCTATTCGAGGATTTAGCGCCCATTGTACTTTGCAAAATATATCAAACCCGATTTCAGGACAACTTGTTTGTCATATTCAGAGTTCAAAACCTGGCGTAACATAACATAGGCTATTTATGAACAAAAATGTATACTAGATTAATGGTAAATTTAACCTAACCAAACATATTCGAAGAGTTTTTGATAAACAAAATGTAGATAAGCATATTTTAAGTTCCAAGTCACACTTAAAATATTAAATTACCTTAAGGTCCGTCTTGTGTTGAATGTGTTTTTAATATATGACGAGTTCTTCGAAGTGAACGAAGATATTATCTGATGATGGGGTTACGACCTCGAAACTAGTAAGAAGTAACCAAAATGAAGTCACAAGACGGGCCTTAAGGTAATTTAATATTTTATTAAAAATGTAGACTAGATTAATGGTAAATCTAACCTAACCTAACATATTCAAGGAGTTTTTGATAAACAAAAATGAAGACTAGATTAATGGTAAATTTAACCCAACCTAACATATTCGAGGAATTTTCGTTAAACAAAAATGTAGACTAGATTAATGGTAAATTTACCCTTCTAAACATGTTTCTCTCAACACATCCACTAATAGGTTTAATGAGAAAAAAGGAAGGTCAAGTTGTTGTTAACAATTAAAGGAAAAATTCCAATTTTTTTTTCTGAAATATAACATTTTACAGTCCGTCAATAGTGTAAAAACCATGTTTTCGAGATATTTCTGGAAACTCTCTCATAAAATTAGGGCAAATAAATTTTTAAAATTATGAAAATTCTCTATAGAAAAGGATGTATACAGTTGAGTTTCTTCCTAAAACTAATCGTGCCCATCAATCAAAGTCGAGTCTAAACGTAAGCAATAAGTATATCAGTGTAGGCCTACTTGTACTCCTCACCAGTTCAGTACAGTTCCGACCTGGTGTAGTGGGGGAAACACTGAGCTCAGTCTTGCAGTGAGTACTGTGCATTTCAAAAACATTGGGTTGATGTGTTGCAATGTTTTATCGTACGAATAGGAAACTTCATTGCATGTTTGGAATAGGTAATGGGGTTATGGACGGGAAACTACGATAGAGTCCGCCATGATATTGATCCAACAAAAACAATGATTACTTACAATGTTAAAAAAAATTAAATAGGCGCCATTTTTAAATAGTTAAGACGCAATATGCAATTTAGAGCAATGGGTTTTATTATTTTTATTAAAAGTTATTAGAATTCAAAAATATTTTGGTTCTAGGCCAATCTTGGGTGTTATATACAACTACCAAGAAATTATGTTTCCTGTTTTTTTGTCAATAACTCGGTTAACCTTTGACCTACAGAAAATAAAATGAAAACCCCCATTTTGTTTGTCATTAAAAAAGTAAACTTTCGTATTTTGTAAAGTTAACGGTTTTCGAGATATTCAATATTAAATATTTTAAACGGCAGCCATTTTGATAATATATAATTAAAGTCTTTATTTTTGTTGCACTTATAAAACGTAACATAAAAAATGCGTATATCAATAACTTTTTTATTTCCAAAGTTATGTTTTTTTAACAAAAAGGCGGAAAACTAAGCGCTTTTTGAAAAAAAAATTGATAAAAATAAATAATGTCCACAGAATCATTTCCTAAAGTTTGGCAGCTTACTTACGGTACACCCTGTATATGTATTTACCCCTAAATAGATCCTAAGCTTGCTTCGCTTGTGACACAAACGCGACATATATGTTAATATTATTTGATTAAATTCAATTTAGATTTTGGTTTAGTTCAAATCTTCAAAATTTCTGAAATTTTGAATGAAATCGGTAGAGACTTTATTTTATTTTTTTTTAACTCTCGAACCAGTATTATTGGAGAGATGGCGAGAAATAAGTTTTATTTGCAGCTTAAAGGCTATATTTTAGCCAAATTGTATCAAAATAGTTTGAGTTGATTTTGAGTTTTGTTCTTGTTAGAGGTTTTTCATTTTAGTAATTCTTTTATTATTAAATTGTAACTAAACAAAGGGCAGTGAGTAGGACTGGGCAATCCCGAGGGAGCCAATCTACACCTTCATGTAGTCTTGGTTTAGATCCCCTTCTTTCATCTTTCTTATCAGGTTCTCTCCCGACCTTGACGCTATTAGACTATTCGATGTGTTAGAGGTCTACTTTAAAGAACTACTTTAAATGTCCAGTATTAAAAGGTCTTTTATTTGATGTAAAACTAGAACTATTTTATCATATGAAAAAAAAATTGGTATTTGAAATTATCCAAAGTTGGAATTGTAACATTTGAGGTTGTTATTTTTTACCTCATGAAAACATCATTTAAAAAGTAATGCGGAAGTCTAATTTGATTTTTTTTATTGTATTGAATCAAGATGCAAATGAACGTAAAATTCAACATTTCAGATATTTTGAAATGATGAGAGATAAAAAAAAAGTGTACGTCAAAAGATTTATTATTCAAAGATTTTTAAATTAGGTACAACTTGATCAATGTTTCTATTTGAACATCTTTAGAAATCTCTTCAGAACACTCTCTGCCATATATTCTCCGTCATTCCAAATATACGAAAAATATTCAAATTTGATATGTAATATTTTACTAATGTTTCCTGATCAAAACGTTTCAATAGAATACATTTAGGACAGGTGTTCTGAAACACTCTGTATAAAAGATCATTTGTGCAGCTGCAGTACATTCAAGGTCAGCCGATAACTGGATGCAAAAAATCAAAGAAAAATTGCTCCGCAATGGCGTATCAAACTGGTGATGTAATGTATCTGGAAAACTATCGCAGTTCCGCACATGTGGAGGTGTCAGCTGTTCACAGAACAACAATGGTGGTCTTTCATAGCTGCGATAAAATGAACATAGTGCTTCCCTATTTATGAACAAGTTCTTTTATGCGATCTGTGCGAATAAATCAAACGTTTAATCTTTCTTTCAATTAGTTAATAATAAGTCATCTTTATAGAGGTTTTGATAATATAGTTTATTATTAGACTACTAGATAGAAAGGTCTCTTGTAAACTGACAGAAACAATTTCTTAAAGATATGGAGATCTCCAAATATTTCGTTAAATGTATTGAAAAATTAAGTTGGGATAAAAATATTTTTAATTTTTCAGCGTAGCACAAGAATGTACAAACAATAGGTTTGTATTATTTACCCAATATACGAAGTATAAGGTAAGTTTAGTACCCTTCAAGAATGTCTTCTGTCCATCGTCGTTGTCTGTAAATAAACACAATAACTGTCACAAATATTTAAATGGCAACATGAAATTTGGTATGGGGGGACTATAGTGTGCTCATATAGAACCATATTGAAATTCCGAGAAATCGATTTGAAAATATCAAAATGGTGGCCGTTTTAAACATTTGTTTGTTCATATCTCGTGTGTTCTTCAACTTATAACACAATAAATTAGAAAAAAAATCGGATTTCAATTCTGTACGTAATGGATATCAACTGTACAGTTCTATAAATGAGAAACTGCGAAATTATGATCAAAAATGTAAATCCGAACCCTGACCTACCAATAAAATGAGTTCGTAACGAACGCGTTAGCGGCACGAACGTAGCGAGCGGGGGTTACTTCACAAATGTACAGCTTCGAGACCCGTCAGAGCCGAGAAACTTATACGAGCGTAGCTCATAAATACTTTAAACAATACTTTCATCAAACAGCTGATAGACGTTATTAGTTATAGCAAAACAATCAGTGCTGCCATACATGTGATTCTGAGGGAAATCAAAATTTCCCTTTACTTTTTGACTTTTCCCATAATAAATATAATAATCTAACCTTATTAATAAATACACATCTACGAGGCCCGTTAGGTTCGAAAACAAAACTACGGGATAAGACCCCTTGACCTACCAATACAATTTATTCTAAGGATCTGCTTGTATGATGGGGCTGAGTAAGTTCCATGATGGCGTCCATCTACTTTTATCTCGAATATAGTTATTTATCTCCAAAATGATCCAGTCTATTACAATAACAAATGAAAGAATGAAAGGAATGCTGTACAGAAAGTTCATAAGCAATGAATTTGAAATGTGAGTTTGAGCGCTACTATAAATGGACAGGTTTCATCTGAGCTGTGAGCTGCGCGTGGAGGGGAGGTAAAGTTTGTAGACCGAGGCCGCGTGGGGACAGAGGCATTGTAGGGGAAACAGTCGGCGCCGACTAATGTCCACGATCCAGCGGTCTTGCAGACATCGTTGTTAGTACCAACACCTGACAGGCTGAGGCGACTGCTTCCCCCACCACCTCACTGCCGCCAAGACCCACTGCGCACCCAAACTCCACAGCTCAGATGAAACCTGTCCATTTGTACATTGAGTAAAAATATCAGCTACGCTGTCAAGCGGGATTGCTTACACTGTCCTGCTGGCCGATTGCAGGCGTTACCGTTGTATCTTAAAAAAAAACAGATTTTTGTTTGTTAATATGTAGTTTATTTTTGTATTTTAAAACTCAAAACATGAAATGTATCGAAATCGGAGACCTTTCATATTTAATGTTATTAATTATATTTATTTTAATAGTCAAGATAAATCGTATACATTTTTTATAATATACAAATAACAAAACTAAAGCATTTTGTAAAAGTGTTTGTATTGCGGAATTTGAATAGATAAAATCGAGATGTATTACAGATTAATTAAGTTGTTTTTATTTCAAAATATGTATTTATTTAAAAAAAAAAAACATTATTTCACATTAACCATATAACGGTAACAAATAAATGACCTTGGGTTAGTTAAGGGGATAAAAAACTATCAATTTAAAAATAATTGTTTTTGAAAATGTTATGTTCGCAGTATCAAATAAAACTAGAAATTATTCTGATTACGAATATGTATGTTTATTTGAGGAATAAATTAATTAGTTGGCGATAGGTCTAATTTAAAATCTCAGTGAAGAATCATATATTATAGTTTTTTTTTTTATATAACTTAATTTAACCACACAATGAGAAATGCATAGCGTATAAGTTTTAAAGGCAGATTTTGTGAAATGTTAAATAAACAATTCAATAGCCACCCAAAGATGGATTGTATTTTCATCGATTTCTCCTTATTAGGGTCCCTAGGTAAAACCAATTGTAGTTATAATATCAAACGAGTGTATGTCCTGTTTCTCCAAGTCGCAACCCCTCTACAATCTTACATTTATATTCTTTGTATTGTCCCACAAGAAAAATATAACGCTAACAAAAAAATGACCTTGATAGTTAAAAGGCAAAATTATAGAATTGAAAATTTTTATTTTTGGAAATATTACATCTGGGTATGAAATAAGACTAGAAGTTTTTCTTATTAGGAATATTTCTCTTTATTTTACTAAGAAATTAATATTTTTTCTTTTTTTTCTTTTTTTTCTTCTTTTTCTTTTTCATTACTGTTGAGACCGATGGTTCTTGGTGGAATTCCATGTTTAAAGATAATAAAAAAAATTGTGTTTTATTATCTTTATGTTGGCCACTTAAAAAAAACTTCAACTTTATAAACATATCTGTCCCTATAACCCTACGGACTCTGTTAACTGTTTTGTTTGTTTTCGAGATGGTTGAGTGAGAAAGTTAATGCAAATAAGACACATTTATTTATTTAATTTTTTTTTTTGCAAAATAACTGGTTGAGTGGTTAATCCTATTTCCAACCCGTAGGCTATTTTGTAAAAAAACGTTACAGGTAAATATAAAATTATTATTAGTTATTGAACTCAGCAGGGGATCAAGTTATACAAACTTGTAATGACATTAGCAAAAAACGTACAACGCATTTCCGGCACGGAAATTTGTAAACTACTCCAGATAAACTGTGCTTTCACCGGTCTATCAATGTGAACAATTATAGTTTCTTTAACTGGATATTAAACTGTACACTCTGTTATGCAATAATCGAGATTAAACTACTCGATATATCGGTAGTTATCTATAACACATCCAGGCATGCATGTATGCAATATCCTGGAAAGCTGTACTTTTTTTTACAGAGCAACAACTTTTGTATTAGAAAATAAATTTGCATAACATAACCATGGCAGTAGTTTGTGTAAACAGATTTTTTTTTTTTTTTCAATTTCATTATAGAACTTATGTTTTCTTTATTAAAAAAAATAAGGCAAAACAATTGCACAAACTTTCTGATTTACCCATCCTCTAAACCAAATAAAACTGAAACGAAATTCTAATCTTTATCAGAAATGTTAGTTTGTTAATTGTCAATTAAAATGTCAAAATCAATCATAGACGGTATTTAAAATAAAGAAATAATGGCCTAAACCCTGGTCAAGCTTAATTACTCCTGAACGATAATACCCCTACTTTTGTACTTGCGATTTTGTACACAGATTTGGGTATCTTACCATTTTTGTTTTATTTTGTAGGAAATCCGTAAACAGATTTCGAGCATTTTATAAAACCCAAGGTTAATTTTTTTGGTTTTCACCAAACCGGTTTTGTTTAGGCCCTTAAAACCTGTACTTGACCAAAATGTATCAAATTCTTTACACCGTTTTTTGAGAAAATCGTAATTAAAATATATATATGCCAATGTATCCCTTAAGTTTTGAGTTATGAAAAAATGGGGGGGGGGAATAATAAAACAGGTCAAGAGTTTTGCTATAACCACACGGCTTGGGTCCGTAGACATATTATTAGGGACAGTTATTTATATAAAGTATAAATCCTTTAAGCGGCAGTTTAAATTGTACAGACAGACTCAGTTTTACCTACGGACCCTAATAAAGAGAAATAATTGAAAATCCAATCCATCTTGTAATGGTAATGGTATATGTAATGGGCTCACATCTCGTCTAAGAGATGTAAAATTAGTAGACTACTATCACATGCAGAATTAAAATCTACAAATTTTTATATAATTTAGCACCTTATAAGTTGATAAGCACGAGATATGAATACAAAACGGTTTCAAATGGACGCCATTTTGTAATATTCAACTATAAGCTCCTATACCAAATTTCATGTTTCTATATTCATTTTTGCGGACGCTAACGTGCTTAAATGAGACGACAATAACGTGAACGGACGGCATGTCAAAAATCACTTTTTCGGTTTTCTAATGTCATGAAATTTGAAATTAGTTAAAAATCTGAGGTCGAATTACATGTACTTCGTATACTGCTAAGTAAAAACATATAAACGGATATTCAAGAAGTTTTCATCAACACCCTACTTTCCTAAGCGATAGAAACTAGGTAACCATAAGAGTATATTATAGAATCCACATCTTCCAGTGCACAACGCGGTCCACACAACCTCCCGATTGCTGCTATAAATAGCCTACAACCCATCACGTTCCATATGTAACTTGGCATTACAACACAAACACGTGAATCCAGTACAGTGTATGCTTCTATCCAACGAAAAATTATTGGCGCAAATAAATTAGTAATTGAACTAAATATTGGGAATTGATTTGTAGTAATTCACGTAATAATAATAATAATTAAAAAAAGATTTACAATTAACTTTCCTATTATCTGTATTTTAATAAATCCCATTATCTGTAAACAAACACTATTAATCGATGTGAGAATGTATGGCTGGGCTGTCAATACAATACTAATATCTACCACCATTTTCCTCTTTGTTCTGTATTAAGAGTTGAGACGAGGGCGGAAAACTACATCCACAATATAGTTTATATTGTCACTCTATAATAATCTTTGTAACTCTATAACTGTAATGTATAGCTGAGCAAATAAAATAAAGAACTAATATTGAACAACGTCTTTCTGTGCCGTAGCGAGAGTTGAAACGATGACGGAAAACTATATCCACAATATCGTGTATGTCATTCTATAATCAATCATTCTTAATTTATAAGTAACGGGTGTCCCATGTAAAACGCAATCCATCTATCTTCTCTAGCCTCATGTTAGTAGGTATAATATAAATAAATAACAAACAATGTGTAAGTTATCAAGTTTAATGATTTTATTACCAAATTTTCTATTAGCTCAAATCCTAGACTAAATACTGAAAGTGATATGGATACATGCTTCCACAATTTTTACTGTGTTTGTAACTGGATATTTAATACAGCTTATTTAATATTTACCTTAAGCTGTTTGTGTGTTTGTCGTTTGTTCCTGTAGGTTTTTCTTTGAGGTAATCCCAAAGAAAGAGTCCAATCTGGAGATATTAGTGGCCATTCTAAGCCTCGACCAACAACGCGATCACCAAAGAAATTCGATAACGAAATCAGAAGTTGAACGTGCGTAGTGCGATGTTGATTGATTTGATTATCTTTGGGGACGTTTAGAGACCAGCCTTGGCACCGCGACCTATGCAACTAAAGCTTCCTGATTCTAGCTTAGTAGATCTGTTCCCCTTACGAGTTTAAGTAATCCACTAACTAGCTCGTCCAATGATAGTTTCCCAGGAATTCTCCAAAAACATTTTGTCTCTTATTGGTCAGGGCCTCACAACGGAGAGAATTAGCCTATGTGGTTTGCCTTCCTGCACAGTCTATACACAGTTTCACCCTGATAGGCTCCTATCCTGTGCAAATGCACTCTCAGACCACAGTGTCCCGTAATCTGTCGGAATGTCCCCTACATCTCAAATCTGAGGCAAAGACAGATTAGCCGAAGACTGTGGCCTCACCGTACTCCGACTTCCACCTTACCACTGTGACCTCAATCCCATAGAGCCGGTGTGGGCGATAGTTAAAAATGAAGTCGCCAAACAATTTGTAAATGTTGACCGATTCACTTCATTTTTGATATCAAAATAAACAGTCGATCGAAATATATTGCGTAATATGATTTGTTTTAATTTATTTCTTCAATTAAAAAGTTTGCATAATGACACTGGAGCCAGCAGGGCGAGACGTGTTCCCAACCCCGAGCTCGCACAATAGACCCAAGGGTGGAGGTTATTAGTACTGTCGACTGTTTCCGCCTCGCTCTGACTAGCTGTTTACCACGCTTAGTCTGTGAGTCCATAACATTAATACCCTCACGTACAAATTGACGAAACGAATGACAATATTTTAGCCATTTTTCTTTGTCGGGATCAAGAAGCTGAAGATCTGTTTGAATTCAATATGCTCCTAGTTTTAATTCTTTGGTCCCCCTATGAACGGTTTTTGGCAAATTAATTTCAGCTGACTAGCGCCTAATTGATTTGTTTGTTGAGGCAGTTAATCGGTCTTTGGATTCAACACTGCGATAGATCTTGTTCCTTGTTGTTAACAGAGCCTGTCTCTCTAAATTTAGCCACTAACCTCACAATGCTGATGTCTTGTTGGGAGCTGGTTTATCTCGGTACTCGGCAAAACAAATACTGCTCTGGAACCACTGATTGAGTTCTGAAGTAAGGGTCAATAATAAAAACATATCTTCTCTCTAACAATACACTTTGTTATGGCTATCAGTAGTAGTCTGCTGGATTTGTACAATGTTCAATCCAATAGGGAGTAAGAGTATCAATTCAAATTGTACATTGAAGGCAGCTTGATGGGTAGCGTTTTACATGGGACACTCTGAATCTGATCTAATAAAATACTGAACTTGGCATTCTGTACCGTAGTGAGAGTAGAGATGAAGACGGAATGTGATATTGTCACTTTACAATCAATCGTTAGCATTTATACTCTTTAACCAGTTGCATTGCTTATCAATTAAATGATTACAGAAATAATATTTACACTTAATGGTACTTAACCAGCCGCAACATCCAATGTGTGAACTTTGGTCTCTTGGGCCATGTAGTTATTGATAGACCCAGTAGGGTAAGTTTGTTTAAAACAGTAGTTACATAGGTTTTCTGAACCTCGTACTGACGGGTCCATTTGTCTGTGCGCGCGGCTTGCTATGGCGCGGCGGGGAAGAGGGGAGTGATTATCGCTCATTTCCAAAAACATGTGGTCCCGCGCGGCGCGCCGGACGTAGATTATTCACCTGTCTTCAATGTAGCTTCGAGTTGTTTGTAAACATCATGTTTCTATATGCACTACAAATCTTGTAAACTGTAATTATGTGTCGCGAAAGGTAGACAAACATAGTTGGGTGAGCGAGCCCTACTTTTACAGTACGGCTAGTAGCGTCAGAACCGCGCGCAAAGACAAATGGGGAAATGGTCCCATCAGTACTTGGGTATATATTAAACAGTCTCCACTCATTTCGCTCGTGTCAGTTTTTCGACTCTCCGGATCTTGTGACTATAGACAACTAATATCACATTTTATTGAGAGGTCAGGCTACAAATTACGTTTATGAAAATAACTTTGCTATTTGTTATCATAGTTGGATTGGTACATATGCAGAAATGAACTTTGTAATTTTGTATCTAATTTAGTGTGTTTTAATTTGAATAACTCACGATATATGAATAAAAACTGTTTTTCGTCATACTGATTCAAAAACATAAAACTGTTTTCAATACATAAATTGAGGTGAAAAAGTTGTTCTTTTTAGTCCTAGGAACTAAAAACATCAGCTGAGGTCGAGGTCATCAGCTGTTACTTCGCTTATACGAATTAATTAACGATTGTAATGAATCTTTAACCAGAACCGATACTCACGATTGTAAATAACAGAAAAAACAGTTGTTGCCAATACATAAATTGAGATGTAAAGTTTTTCTTTTTAGTCCTAGGAACTACAAACATCAGCTGAGGTCGAGGTCATCACCTGTTACTTCGCTTATACGAGTTATTTAATGATAGTAAAGAAGAACCTATAAAACAACCGATACGCTCGATTGTAAATAACAGAAAAAACAGCTGTTGCCATCGTTATAGTTAGGGTACCACTAACACAATCTAAACAGCTGTAATAGAGGCTGCAAACTTGTGCAATTTATGCAAACTTTTGAAGGTAAATTGGTTATACCATTTTAGTTTTTGTGAAATTGTTTTCTTATATTACTTGCAGTATATCGAAAAATATACAGTCTGTATGAAGTAACCTGTCTCCTGACCCTTCGACTACCTGGGACAGGCCCGGGCCATTCACGTCGCCCGCAGTTGTTTACCTAATTAGTCGCCTATAAGCTTCCCCACTAGCTTAAGTAACTTTTTTACCTAAATCATAATTTCCGAAATGTTATCAAATATTTGAAAAGTACATAAAAAAATAAGATCAACGATACTAAACAAGGGCAAATTTGTAATTTCATTGTCATATTGTTACATAAAACCAACTTTATTATTACAAGATTTAAACAGACTACTTCTATATTTCTTATTACCTCTATATTGTTAGTTTTTATCAAATTTGCCCTTGTTTAGTATCGTTGATCTTATTTTTTTATGTACTTTTCAAATATTTGATAACATTTCGGAAATTATGATTTAGGTAAAAAAGTTACTTAAGCTAGTGGGGAAGCTTATAGGCGACTAATTAGGTAAACAACTGCGGGCGACGTGAATGGCCCGGGCCTGTCCCAGGTAGTCGAAGGGTCAGGAGACAGGTTACTTCATACAGACTGTAGTTCATCACTTGGACCAATTTCAATCCTCGCTCATTTTCCGAGTTAATCTTGAACTTGTATCGAAAAGCTTCACTTTTGGTCCTAGTGATGAAATATACTGTTAAATTACCGTCATTTTGACAATGAAATAAAAATAATAAGGTTCTAAATGAGCACACTTTAGTCAACTATACCAAATTTCGTTTTCTTATTTTTATTTTCTAGCAACTATTGTGCTTACGTACAGACGTCAACTATGATAAACGGACGGCATGTCTTCTGAGGCCATGAAACGTCAAGATCAGTCAAAAAATAGAGGTCCAATATTTTGAGATTCAAGGATAAAATAAAGAAATAAAGCTTAAAGTTTCAAAATAAGCTTTATTACTTTATTTTATCCTTGAATATGGAGTTTCAACAAGAAATATGTGCTGTTACATTAAAATTTTTGAGATTTCCAAACTTACCTTTTACTTGGTATCTAGTTAAGTAATAACTTAGTTTATATTGTAAAGCACAGAATAATCGACACACCCTTTATGAAAGATTAATATATTTATTGTTAATGAGAATGAAAAGATTTTAGATTCATCTCGCATTGAATACTTCAATGTTATAGTCTTTTACTTTTAATTTATATCTGGAATATTAGAAATTAGCAATTCATTTCTACTCTAGTGTTTAACTGTTTGCCATGAACTTATGTGTTCAGTTATAAGTTTGAAAACATCAGAAAAGTACAAAGCTAGGAAACATTTTTGATTGAGGTCCAAACTTCCAACAAGAGGAGATTTAAAAGATTTGTTTAAATTTATTTCTTATATAAAGTTTTATTTATACCATTACTCACGTTCACAACATTACATTTCTATTCTGCACACTCACGTCCCTACTTGATATCGTGCTCGGTTTTTGAGTGGGCGTCATTTTTAAAAGGCTTCATTAGGGTTTACTTTTAGCGAGTATTAAATTGTACACAATTTAAAAGATCTAAATTAAGATGTTGCACAGATACTGTACAAATGGTGTATGAATCGCTTCATATTGGCTCATACATAAACTACCTGACACAATGGCTGCTCGATATTGGTAGGGACTCCACTGGTCTTTGTACAGTTGCTGTTGTTGTATTATAAGTGAATATAAATGGACAGGTTTCATCTGAGCTGTGACCAGCGCGTGGAGGGGAGGTAAAGTTTGTAGTTCGACCGCGTGGGGACTGAGGCATTTTAGGGGTAACAATCAGCAACACTCGACACAGACTGAGGCGGCCGCTTCCCCCACCACCTTACGGACGCCTAGACCCACTGCGCACCCAAACTCCACAGCTCAGATGAAACCTGTCCATTTATACGTAGTATCGGCGACAATAGTGTGAATGTGTATTATGAAATGTTTATGTGTCTCTTGTATATCTATAGGTTAAGTGATTTGTATATCCTCACATGTGGGGTTGGTATCACTCACACTCCCTTGGGTTCTCTTTAATTTCTGTCACTGCCATCACTTAGGTTGAAGGGCATTACCAACTCATTACCTGCGTACAGGCCCTTGTAGGGATTATTCTTTATTAAATTAATGTATAGAAGAAAACCAAAAATAAAACTTTTTCTTTTTTAATAATTAATTTGATGATGATTTTTGATTCCCCATCTCTCTCTTTCGGCTTTTTTTCTTTGTTATAAACTTTTTTTTCCTTTTTTTCCAAATTAACTAAACAATTTTTCCCCATTATTAGCGAGAAAAAAAATTTATATATTTTTTTTATAATAACGATAAACATTCGAGCGTTTGCACGTTTTTTCGAGCGTTGAACATTTCAATTCATTCTTGAAGATTTCCCAATTTCACTAGACTATTAAAAACATCAATTTAATGGTTTTAATCATAAAAAAAATATTGGTTTTTAGGGTCATTTTATTTCTTAAAATTTTTTATTAAACAATTACTTTTAATTTTATGGTTAGAAAGTCAAGACCCTCTGAATAGCCAAACAAAAACGTATTAGTCGCCTTATCTTAAAAAATGAATTATCGAATAATCAGTAAATAAAAAAGTGTCAAGCGTCTGCTAAAACCACACGATTTAAGTCCGTATGGATATAGGGAGAGTTACTTTTATAAAGTCCAAATTGGCCTAACACCAACATATTAACATATACGTCAAATAAACATACATATTACATAATCAGAATGATTTATAGTTTTATTTGATACTGCACACACAATATTTTCAAAAATAAAAATTTTCAACTCAATAATTTTTGCCCTTTAACTACACAAGGTAATTTTGTCCTACATGCCGAATAATACAAAGAATATATTTTTAAAACAGGGTCTAAACTTGTTTCACTTGTAACATAACGGTATCACAAAATAATTCGTATTTCAGCCATTCTTTTATAAAGTACACCTCATGTCAAAACAAAATTATTTTTTGTACTTTCAACGCCTTGACTTTATGTATAAACATCCATATAGTTTCTTAAATATGAATAAAACCATGATTTTTCCCCCAATTTTTCATTATAATATTGATTTCAGTATTTAAAAAAAAAAGAAATAGAAATAGGCTCTATGATTCACAGCCTACAAGAGCATCTACAGTTGTTGTGTTATTGTAACTTTAACAAAATATAGGCCTAGTGTCTTTCTCAGATTTGTTATGAAAATTTGATAAAATATGAATTTTAGGGCTACTGGAATAACTTCTTTAATTTAATTATTTTCCGTTTGTTTAGCCAAAACAACATGTAACAATTAGTGTAGTTAACTATGGATTATCTTTAAGTTCATAAATAAAAAGTATTTCTTTCATATATTTTATTGTAATTCTTCTACCTTCCACTACACGTGTCACGTCCGTTACAAAACGATGTCACGTCCGTGACGACAGGAAACATTTTTTTTCTCTCAACAGAAATAAAATAATAAAAACTAGATATTATGGTTATAAAGATTAGGCTATATATTAACAAATTAAAGTAATATTTTATTTTATACCCTAACTGTAAATACTTAACAGAATTTTTTATAAGACTTGCCGAACCTCAGGAGACAGGTGAATTTCTTGTCACGTCCGTTACAGCCAATTAAAGTTTAATAATACCTAGACTAATACAAAATCATACCCCATGAAATTTGGCATACAGTTAAATAACCTTCATTCCTTTAGGCTCAGCAAAGAAAATATTTGCTAGTGAATAATTTTTACCATTTTTTCTCTACTGTAAAGTCAACTAATTGTCACGTCCGTTACAAAAGAATGGCTGATTTGATTAAAATCAAGGTTTTATGATGTTTTCTTTATAATATTTTACTTGCGATATTCCAGACGGATTTAGGTTATTAATGTTATAAAATTTTAACTAAATTCGTAAAGCCAATGTTAGGAAGATACATCTTTATAATAGTCCCATTGCCGAATTATTATTTTTTTTCCCCTTAACTGAGAATTGATATTTTTGGAGAGATGGCAAGCATATGTTTTGCAAAGTTTAATCAATATCGTTAAATCCGATTTTGAGAAAAACCTAATCTTGTGTTTGTTTTATTACCTCCAAATGTGTGCGGCAGTTACCACCAAATGTTAAATCTATTTTATTCCCGAGATAAAATCAAATTATGCTCACATAAAAAATTTGATTAAAATAGTTTTGGGGTGTGAAGTACTTCACAAACAACAGACCGTATATAAGGGTCCTAGGTTTTACCTACAGTTCCTATAAAGAGTAATCAATGAAAATGATATTGAATCGTTTGTCTAAACTACTTTTAAAACTTATACGCTACGCATTTCTCATTGTGTGGGTTACATTAAGTTGTATTCGTCATACAAAAAACTATAATGTATGATTTCGTACTGCAATTTAATTTCAAATACAAACAATTTTGTTCAGATTTGTACGTCACGCCGTGTTCAAGTTAGAATGGGGGGGGGCAAGATATTTGACACTTTAAATATGACTTACCCCCAACATATTAAGTTTTTCGTCTAATAAACATACATATTCGTAATCAGAATAAATTTTAGTTTTATTTGTTACCACGCATATTTCCAAAAATAAAAATTTTCAACTCTATAGTTTTTGCGTTACCCAAGGTAATTTGTTTGTTATCTTATATGTGGGACAATACAAAGAATATAAATATAAAGTTTGAAATATACAAGATTTATAGTCTTGTCTGTGTAAACTGGTTGCGATGTGTTAGACACGCGCGTGAAATTATAAGGGTCCTTGGTTTTACCTACGTTAAAAAGAAAAGTACGGTTGTGTTGATATGAAAGACGTAAATTCTCAAAATTGGCTCTACAGATTTCGTTCAAACTTTAGTGAAAATGTGAAGATTAACAACCCAAACACGTGTGTAAAATCACGAGTAATAAAATCTCGAACACGTTTATGTCACAAGGTAAGCAATATTACGCCATATTGAAATATACGAAGTGTTTCAAAATGAATATCGGGGTTTTAAAGCTTTGTAGTATTTATTGCATTTAATTTACAATTATAAATAATACATCAAACAGTTTTGTTGGTACACCTGCACTGTCTCCTCTGTCTTCTGTTAGAATTAGAAAACGTTAGTAGCAAAGATGGTGACTAATGAACAGAAAGCTTTTCTTGTTTTACAAGTTGCAAGGACTGAATATTTAGTTACAGTGCAACGAGCGTTCCTCCAAGTGATAATAACATCCGTAGATGGTATCGTCAGGGAAGAGTAAGGGACTAAAGAACGAGTGAGAGAGTCTTTCACGCGTAACCCCAAGAATTCATTTCGAAAAGCAAGTTGTGAATTAGCAATAATTCCAGTGACGTCTGTGTGGAGAGTTTTAAGGAGACGTTTAGAACTATGACCGTAGTTGCAGTTGCAGTTGTTACAAGCGCTAAGACCTACAGATTACTGTTTACGTGCCAACTTTGCAAGATATGTTGCTGCATGGCGATGAAGATTTTCTGGATCGTGTAGTCTTCAGTGACAAATCGATATTTCACCTAAGTGGACATAAAGGATCATGTGTATGTGCCTCCGCTACCAGCTCAATTTGACACACTCAATTTGTTGCATTTACTCCCGACACACTGATCAAGGTTTGGGACGAACCAAATACATATCAACTCGATGTGTACCGTGTGACGAATGGTGCTCACATTGAACACTTGTAGGAAAATCTGTGTCATTTGCTCTTTCATTTGATAAATTATAAGTTAGGTGTAATAAATTACTATAAAGTCTTAAAACTCCAATAATCATTTTGAAACGCCCGTATCTATTTTTTTTTTTTTTTTTTTTTCATAGATGGCGTCAATTTAACTTTTTACTGACATTTTTGACGGTTACATTTACGGTGTTATTAACGGTCGTAATTATTAATAATTACAAACATTTGTAAAAGTAACTCGTTATTTTTTTATATACTTTAGCTTTGTTCGTTACATCCTACATGGGAAATACATGCTTCTGGTTAAAAGATTTGCGAGTTCCATCCTATCAGAATTCCATTGAAACAAACTTGACCAATACTGCTGACCTTTACCTAAATTGAAATGCAGCTGGCGTTAATTTTCCGCTTTTTTTCGCTGTTTAAATCTAGGCCAATGTGAGCGTCAAGGTGGACATAGTGGTTATGAAGGCCATAGAGTTGTCTAGGTCCTAGATCTAGTCATTGTTTGACATTTCATAGAGTGATTTAAGAAGACATGGAGTCAGAACGTGTCCCACTGATAGAAATAAAGATCTTGTTTTTAACCAAAAAATCATAACCTGGAATTATATACAAAACAATCCCAAGAAACAAATTAATTTCCTTTTTTAACACAAACAAAATTGTATTTTTTTTTCTGTAGGTTAAAGGATAACTGATTTATCAACAAAAAAAAAGTGAATTTAATTGCTTTGTAATTGGAACATTCAAGACTATTCTCTGTTTTTAGTTATTTGTTAATGATGGAAGTTCAATTTTATTATTATACATTTTTCGGACATTTGTCACGCTCTGTACCACGTCACTTGTTGCTGTATCTTTGATACAACACGTACTTGCCGTTAGTTGTATGTTTACCGTGATTGCGTTTTTTGACTTCTCAGTTTCAGCGCTGAGATGCGTTCTTAGATATTAAGGTATTCCTATTTAATTTTACTTCTCACATAGGCTTAGTTTCTAGTTTCATGTTTCTTTAGTTTTTAGTCACTTGATAACGGGAATTTATTCTTATTAACGAAACGTCGTGTTTTGAATTTTTAACACACAAATGATGGCAAATGTCCGAAAAATGTATAATAATAAAATGCAAGACTAGCCTAAAAACAAAACATTATTTTGTTCATTTTCAAAACTCAAACAAAATTTTATTATTTCTTTTTTCAGTAGATTAAAGGATAACTGAGTTATCAACAAAAATTGTAAGTTTAATTTCTTGATAATTGTCTTGAACATCCAAGACTAACCTAAACGAAAATTTATTTTGTATATTTTCAAAACACAAACAAAATTGTATTATTTCTTTTTTATGTAGGTTAAAGGATAACAAAGTTATCAACAAAAAATGTAAATTTAATTTCTTGTTGATTGTCTGGGACACCCAAGACTACTAGCTTAAAAACAAAACTTTTTTTGTTATTTTCAAAATTGAGGCCGCTTCTAATGTTTAATATCGAATTCCTCAAAACCATCACAAGAAAATTTCTTCTTTTAACGCAAACAAAATGGAATATTTAAAATTTTTTCTGTATGCTAAAGGATAACCGAGTTATCAACAACCAATTTAATTTCTTGGTAATTGTCTGGAACACCTAAGACTAGCTTCAAAACAAAACTCTTCGAATTCTGATAATTTTAACTCCGATTTATTTTAATTTTAGACCTAATGAATAAATTAATGATTGTATTAGAGTGGAGATTCAGAGATTTGAAGTGCCAAACTAAACCAAAAATTAATTTACTAGGGAGAAAAATTGTACCCTTACAAAGGCATTTTTAGTTTTTTTGTTGATACAGTAATTCTGTTATCTTTTGACCTACAGATAAATTAAAATTAACTTTATTGTTTGTCGTTAAAAGGAAAATATTTTGTCTGTAGAATTTTTTTTGTAAAGTTAACGGTTTTCGAAATATGCGAAGTTAAATAACTGTGAATACATTTTAAAAATATTTTAAACCGCCGCCATTATGAAAAATACAAAATAAAGACTTTTTGATTTTCTTATTTGTAAACTGTGATATAGAAAATGCGTGTACCAAATCTGAACTCAATAGCTTACCTATTTCTAAAGTTATAATCATTTATGTAAATAATAGTCAAGAAAACAAGACGGAAAATAATTTTGTTTTGTGAGGAAAGGTGGGAGTTTTTATTTCTTAAATCGAATCTTAGGGATATTTTGAAGGTACAAAAAATTGTCAATTTCCGGAGCATTTTATTTATTGAGCAGATTTACGCCATATATTACAATTTAAAGATTAGATCTATCTAAACTAATTAGTTATCACCATCATTACATAATTTACGAGTGTTATCTGTATTGCATAACTATAAATAGAAAGAAAAAAATGTTTTGCTGATAATTTCTATATAATTACATAGAAAGTAGCAAATCGTGGAAATTATAACGCCTAGGATTGAAAATTATATTTCAATCCCTGGCGTCACAGGAGGGCGTGTCCTTTGATCTCCCACACAATCCTTTACCATCAAACCCTTATATTCTCGGCCTTACTCTGTTTAGGACTCAGTAAACGAGTACATCCTGGCGAGTCAAGCTGGTTTATATAAGGAGATGTTAAATACCGGGTGTGCCACGAAGATGCAGGACATATGGAACACTCTACGAACTTGTACCTTCAAGTCAATCAAAACAAAATGACTAAATAACAAAAAGAACATTAATCTTCTGGATAGATCCACTTCCTCCCACAATGCAATGTGCATTGCCATTGTTGGATCTCGATCAGCTGTTGTTTTGTTAACACACAACAATGAAACCTTTTGGTAGTTGTGTTCAATCAGTTTATTGTGTGATATCTAACCTCGAAACAATGAATTTTTCAATTAAATAAAAAGTGAAATACTATTCGAAATACTTTTGAAAATGAATATGAGGCGATAAGGTTTTTTCAAAGAACTTACCCAAATGTGGTTCCTTCATCAAGAAAATCAATTCATAAATAGAAAGTTATGCTACTAAAAACTGGATCAGATTCAAAGAAATGCCATAGATTTTCTAACACAGAACATGAAGAGTTTGCATGTACTACTTTATTGATATTCCAACAGGCCTAATTCACTTAGAAAAGTTTCATCCGCTACTGGGATACCAAAGTTGTCAGTTCAAAGGTATGCTAAGAAACACAAAATACTTTTTTTTAACACATTTAGTTCATTAACTGCTGGAAGATGACCCACACAGACGAGCGGAATTTTGTTCAAAGATGATTGAAAAGCATGACGAAGATAACGAGTGGTATGAAGGAATTGTATTTTCCAATGAAGCTACATTTTACCAAACAGGATCTAAAATGTAAACAGACCTAATTGTAATAATAAAAAAACACAAACTCCACATGTCTTGCACGAAGACGGCTTGAAATCAAAGGGTATAACTGTTTGAGCTGCCATCAACAAGGATGTTGTTTTATTGCATGGGCGTACCCAGCGAGGGGCAGGGGGCAGCTGCCCCCCCCCTGGAAGCAAAAAATTAATATTTATTATACATTTTTGTTGCTGGAATTTAATACAATTCTTGAAATAACTATTTTAATAATCATGACTTGCCCCCCCCTTGCCCCCCCCAATTTTGATCCTGGGTACGCCCTTGTTTTATTGTATACTATATCCCATCAGACAATTACTAGAGACAGATACGCATCAATATTAACTGATCACATAGTTCCTAATCTTACTCAGCCCTCCTGACGAATGAGGTTTTTATCCAACAGGATGAGCTCCTCTTTATTATGTGGCCAAAACGGTTTTAGATTGAGATCTTTCCAACCGTTGGTTAGGTCGTGACAGCAACTTTATGGACTGGGCTCCAAGATCCCCAAGACTTGACTGTTTGCAATTTCTTCCTATGGGGCTTTTTGAAAGAAAATGTTTATTCTCACCCTATAGCAACAGATGATGAAGAGGGATTACTGTTAATACATCGGCAATTTTTAAAAAGCTTTTATAACTATTTTTGTTCCGTTGTTATCAGTTTATAGCTATTATGATGGACATTAATTCGAATAAAGGTGAAATTTGGATCATTAATAATTTATTACTGTTACTTTTCTTTATTAAGTTTTACACATTTTCATTTTATCTGCAAATCAGTAATTCGTAATGGTTATGCTTATAAATTAATTTTGGTGAAAACGTACTATTTTGTCATTCCACCATTTTGTTTTGATTGATTATACATAAATTAAACTAAAGGGTATTTTTTTTACACATCTATGCAACATAACTGTAAAATGCCAACTTTATCGAGTGTTCCATATGTCCGGCATATTAATTCAAAAATAGCGACCTCTTCCTGACCCCATATTTAAATAAAATGTTTAAATGCTTACCTGTTTCAAAAACATTTGTACATCTATCTTTCAGAATCAATGACTGCTCCACTCAAGCTGAGGAGTTAATTAATTACAATGTGATTAAAGAACATATGACAAATTCATCAACAACCTTTTAGTAAGTTTTATTAATAATACAATAATAAAAATATTTTTTAATACTTTTTTAGTTTTGAAAACTTTTATTTTGTTACAAGAGTTGATCCAAAATCATTCAAACAAATTTTGTATTTATTTGTGTAAATTTATAATAATAATAATAATAATAATACAAAAACATTTTTGATTTATATAACAAATCTTAATTACGGTTATTAAAAATAAATTTTATGTTAGGTAATTTACTATAAAACAATATTTATTAAAGAAAAGAATTTAAATTAATTGATCTTATTTGACCATTGAAAAAATATTTTGGACGTTCGATTATGAAATTAATTTTATTTTAGTTTTTCTTTTATAATTGATAAAGTTTTGTAATTTTGTGAATAGTCTTGGAATTGGGAGCCAAAATTTTAGCTAGCTAGAACAACCATTTTATTATTTTTTTTAATTGACTGTAATTATTCTAATCTAACATGTTATACATTACAACTTTAATGTTTGTAATATAATTCATATTATAAATTTCCTCTAGATATTTTACAGTGACAGTTTGCTGCGATTCTGTAGTCTCTTGTCATTTGACCATTTTTCCTTTTAGATTTGTTTATTATAACTCCAGAACCAGTAAAAACTAGTTTTGCAGGAACGGTTGATTAGAGCTAAGATAAGACGCCATTTACGTAAGTTTTTCTATTACCCACCAAAAAAACTTTCGGCTAGTGCACATTTTATAATTTTAAATTTTAGGAACGCTTTCGATTATCAAATTTACATTTTTGAACGCACAATGAAAAATATTACATTTCACTGAGCGCGCAACTGAATGATAACCTCTTCCGTGGGCATTCTGAAACCATGCAAGGCCGCTAACAGGAGTGAGAGAGGCAGAGAACATTGAATTAATTTTCACTATTATTATAATTTTCTTGTACTCTCATTTGGTACAGAGCTCTTTCATCTTCGTCCATCCATCTAACTTTTTTGTCTACTGTATGCTTGCTTCTCTCCATTCTTACCTCCTAGATCACATTGAATGGCTTTGGTCACCAGCCACTGAAGCCCATCAGTGGTGGAGGTAAAAGTTAATTTTTCAGATCAATCCGTTAGTATTTCAAGGTTTATTTACACAGAAGGGTGCATATATATCTACTAATGTTTTGTTCAAGTGTACAGTAGTTGTGGTATTATTCCACACTGTGTTTACCAGAACGATTCATTGAAGCAAAGTCTACCGTTCAAAGAGCTATTAAATAACTGTTTTTATTTCCAATCATAGGTCTTAGTAAATTATAAAATTTACCTTGATAAATGCATTCTCTTTTTATTACATTGGAAGTATAAAGCGGTTTAGTAGCTGCTGCAGAATAATATTATTTGTTTTTTTTTCTGTCTCAATAAATCAGGAATAGTAGTTTGATAAACTTGTTTTCTCTGCGTCAAATGGTAGGCTACACACGTCATTTAATAATATGCTTTGGTTTCTCAGGATAACTAGAAGAACCGGTCATCAAATGTTTATGCTTTGGTTTCTTAGACATCTAGAAGCACCCGTGTTAGCCTACGTCAACAATAAAACTACTGTGCAATGTTCTACAGCCGAAACTGCGCATATTTTGATCAAATATGTCATATTATTAATATATTAATGTAACAGCAGATATTTTTTGTTGAAACTCCATATTCAAGGATTAATAAAGCAATAAAGCTAAAGTTTCAAAATTATTTTAATAATATAAATGAGCTACAATTATTTGGACTCGGATCATAATTTTGATCCAAAATTGAATGTTAAACTCTTACATATAGAAAATAAAAGCAATAGATTAAATAATTTAGAATGTTTAGATATAAATAGATCTATGCCACTTAGGCCTATTTTCAACTTACATGACCAGATTGTATTAAATTCTTCACCCCTTCTAAAACCCATCCTTAACATAGTTCATCTACCTGCTAGGTCATTCCCCCTACCCTTCCTGATTTCTCTATTGTATTTCAGTTTCCTGTTACTTGTGTGTGTATAAATAGTTGTTAATACTTGTTAATTATCAGTTGCCCCATGATATCGCAAGGCGAAAAAATTGTAACTCATTTATATTATTAAAATAATTTTGAAACTTTAGCTTATTGCTTTAGTCATTTGCCGTCACTTTTGTATATGAAAACTGATACACGTCACATATTAAGTGTAAAACTTGGAGTACAAAAGAGAAAAACACCAACATAGCCTAGTAAAAACTAAAACTATATCTATATCCTAAGAAAAGAACTTAAGCCTAAAACTAGACCTGAGCAATCAAAGCTAAGGCTACTATAATCAAATGACGTTTGTATTTAACAAACGTCATCAGAAAAAACCACCACCACACAAGCCTACACTACACAAAGGACTGTAAACAACTGATTGTTAAAGAGATGAAGCCAGGGGAAAGTTGACCGGGGTAAACAACATTTTGCCCCCCTCTTACAAGAGTTTAGTCCTCGATCGCGTCATGATTCCAATTTGTGGATGAAGCGGTAAAATTTCAACCTTATTCACAATAGAAGAATTTGATATCCGATTTTTAATCGAGCCGATTAAATTTTTCAAATAAAAGCAATAACAAATATTTAGATGTATTGTTAATTTAATACCTTAATGCAGATTAATTTATATTTATGTTTAATTTAGCGTATTTTAGTCGTGTCTATAATTTGCTTTTGACAATAAGCCTACATCTTGTGTGTTGTTAAAATCCACGCTCGTCACTAGATAGGTCCATAGACAACATAAATACACGAAGTATAGGGTAGGTTTACTTCTCATGGTCTCGGGAAACAAAAAAATATTATTTTCAACACACCATCCGTCTGTCGTAGTTGTCGTTTCTGCGTAAGCAAGATAGCTGTCAAGAAAAATAATTAGAACCCTATTGAAAATCAGAAAAAATAAAATTTCAAAATGGCGGCCATTCTAAAGTTAGTTATTCACATCTCGTGTGTTATTCAACTTATAAGACATTTAAATTAGATACAAATTTGCAGATTTTAAATATGCATCTAATATCAACTCTACGATCACAAATGGCGAAGTTATTGTCAAAAAATGTAATTTCGAACCCTGACTTTCCAACAAAATGTGACGTTTAGTTACGAGATCCGACAGCGCCGAGTCACGAGCGTAGCGAGTGGTATGTAAGAACTGAACTCATGGAGTACAATGAGATAAAGCCTATCGGTTGTTCAATGAACTAACAATTACATTGATTCATTGTTGCTACGAACGTGAGGGTGACAAAGACTTCGTACAGTACTAATCCAAGAGTGTGACGCTAATGACCTTGATAAAGAATTGTAATCATTAAAGCTTTGGCTTAATACAACTACAATTACCCAGAGTTGGTTGTCCTTGAAGGAAACCGGTCAGAATCATAGCATTAAGACTATGTGTAGAGACAAATCATACTGACGAGAAAACAAGTATATCTTACAAAATGTTTGTTTTCTTCCTATATAAGTTCTGTCCACAAAGATGTTTTTGAAACTGATTGCTGATTTTGTTCAAAATTTGTACTCGCTCTTAATTAAGCATGAAATATACAATCGGCTAAACATTTTAGTTTCCCTAATAATAAGATAAAATTAATTTGCTCAATATGGACTCAAACTATTTTGATTAATTTTTCACAAATGTTATTCCCACCGATCAGTGGCGGGTTCCGATGAAACGGGTCGTGGTTTGTTTGCATTACGGTTCAGTCTTCGGTTATCAGCGCAATCTTGGTTGTACGGCTAACCGTGCATGGTATTGAGAAGGCAGGGGATTACGTGTCATCTGTTGTTGAGACGGAAGGTGTGTGACGTCAGGAGTAATACAAGAGCAGAGTGTCCGGCAAGAAACAGGACTGTAGTCGAGTCCTGCCAATTTGAGCAGTTTAATTAATTTCTTTAGATTATTATGTAGGGTTCAATTTTGGGAAATGGCGCTCCCGAAAATGTCGGGAAGGCCTATAATGTGTGTCGGACGGCGATAATTATATATATTGGTAAGTGGTTTACAGCCTTTGATCACTTATATACAATTAGAGTTGTGTGCAGTTACTATTATAAACAGAATGTAAATCTTTCAAATTAATTTATGGTTACCTGGAGTGGTGTTTGGTCTGAAGGGGATAAGACAATTAGACCTATTCTGGTATGAGTGATCAAGTTTCGTTTAGTCAACCCTGTGTTGGGGTAGGCTAATCCTGGTTTTAAATTAATATATTTGGCCTCAACCACTCCAACGCGTTGGAGATCCAAAAATCGAAATGTAGTAGTCACATTAAAATATTATGATAAATACTCAACCAATGGCAACTTAGTGGAACGATCTTTTTTTAAATCAAGGTTATGTTTAAACAAATTTCATTTAAACGCGATTGAGTATCATTAGATGCAGTGAAATCGAATATTTTTTTACTTACGATTTGTTACACAAGATTGGGTAATTAATCTTCACATTTAATCAAAATTTTAACAAAATCGGTAGAGTCGTTGTTGAGAAATTACGTGTTTTTTTAAGAAATCACGATGAACTTTTTTTACCCAATATAGAGATTTTTGGAAAGATGGCGACCATTACATATTGTTTGAAACCTTACAGGCTAGTCTACAATTAAGCAAAATTCGATTTAAAAAATCAAAACCATGTTTTTACGATTTGGTCTCTTGACAGGTATACTTAAATTTTCAATAAAACCTTCGTATGGACAAAAAATATATTCAAATTCTAAATTTGATCAAAATCTGCATTCTCGTTTTGGCTGTAGAGAATTCAAAATATAATATATCAATTCAAAAATTCGTTTTCTTAGCTTAAGAGACCTCAAAGGACTTCTATATTTCCGCTATAAAATTGACATAGATTGGTTTTACCCATCCTGTAATTTTATACTATGTACACGTAAAGAAGTAAAAAATAGTAAATCAAATTGACGCCCTAACATGCTAGCTTATAAGGTATTTAGTTTTACAATTTTAATCGGGTTTGCTTTATGCATAAACAAAATAATGCACTTGCAAATTGTGCAATATTATTAATAGTCTTCATTTGTTAGAGACACATTGTTGATGGCTTATCAACTGTACTAAGGTAATTAACATGAGTTTGCAACAAATGTGCATTATGCATTTATGATTACAAACAGGTAACCTTGCATCTTGGATGTTTTAATACAAGGAATCTTCTTGTAAACTCAATTTTACTGTCAGAAACTAAAGAGGAGGGCCAACTGCCATGATATAATCTTTTAAACGTTTTCACTAAAGTTCAACTGACGAATCATAGGTAGCGTTACTGCTAAGCGGTGATGCAAAGTTGAGCAATAATTTCACTCGACGGTAGCAGAGTGAGAGACACAGACAGATTTATTCCATGTACAGAGCTCTACTTATATTAACGTCTCTGTAAATTTACATATTTTTAACCTTATAACTCGAGAATTGCTGAACCGATTGTCATGCAATATTGCTTCCTGTGTAGATATTAAATCTTGTCATGTTTTAGTCTTTGTTTCATTCAAATTAATTGATTAGTTCTGAAGTAATAACAATATTTGTCTTCACTAGTATATAAGAAAATCATACTTTTCGATATATTTTACAAATTTTATTGACATTTTCAGTGACAACGTGTATGTTTTCAGTTGTTAACATGATATATGATTCTAATACTAATTGGAACTGGGAACTTTTTACAAATCGGTGCAGTAGTTTCCGAGTTATGATTAATTTGTGACTACTAAAACGTAGGAATATCAGATTATTCGTCACATTTTCAAATTTTCTTAATATTCTTAGTGACAACGTATATTTTTTCAAAATAAAATTTTTAAATGATTTAAAAGCTATTGCTAATTGAAAAATATTTTAAGATCGGTACAATAGTTTTTAAGGTTTAACAATATTTTGGTAACTACTAAAATAAAATCTATGGTTTGCCGTTTATTTTTGACTTTTCAGGGATATCTATGTTATTTTGTTAGCATTTATCATTTTATTTTTTGTTCATGTTTTTCGACATTACAATGAATGTTTATTAAATAAAAAATAGAACTATTTTTTGTCTAATTTTGGTGCGTTTTAATTTAATAAAAAACTATTTTTTTTTTTTAATTTGTATAGACTTTGTTAATTTACATCAATCTATTCAGAATTAAATTAAAAAGTTGCAGAACTCGCAGAAAATTTTCGTTCTAGGCTATCTTGGGCATTGTAGACAACTACCAAGAAATTAGATTTTCAGTTTTTTGACGATAAATCAATTGACCTTTGACGTACAGATCAAATTTTAAAATCATTTTATTTGTCTTTAAAAGAGGATTTTTGTTTGAGTTTTGTATTTTTTGTAAAATTAACGGTTTTCGAAATATTTGATATTCATCATTTTAATTGGCCGCCATTTTGAAATCTGTTCATAATTCTTCTTAAATTGGGTCTTTATAGCACTAATTAGTATGCAACATAAAACTCTAACATTTACTCTTCGTTCATGTGAACTTTTTATCAATTTTCACCAGTAGAATACACCCTGAAAGTTTCTGCTTTTCTTTGTGGGACAGTCTGTGTATCTTTAATGTCTGTGCTACTGTTTAGCGTACAACGTGACACAACAATATTCATTAGTCAAGAAGTAGCAGTAAATAATACCACGGCTACTGTACACTTGAACAAAACTCACTTACAGTGCAAAGTAATAAACGGTATATGATTTATGAGTGGATTACTCCTTGCATTGTGATTGTTATTTACCATTCATTGGGATCACAGTGGTAGTAAATATAATTTACCCATGATGTATAAAACCTGGAATACTGACTGCCAAAAACTGAATACAGATATTTACCCGCACCACTGGTGGGTCTCGGTGGCTGGTGCTTTAATTGATTAAAAGTCTAAATTCGTTGATGAACATTATTTTATTAGTGGCTCTGTAAAACAGTAAAACCAGGTAGGTTACCTTGGAATTGCAAAGTCCGTACTATATATTAGCTCGTGAGTGTAATGAACATTACACCTTACGCTATGGATGTTTTAATACATAATTCTTGTAAACCCATTGTCGTTACTGTCTAGTGTGGAACGTGATAGAACAAGAATGAATACAGGTACTGTACACTTGAACACAACATCATTCGCAAGGAGGAATAATAAAAGTTAAATTCTTTATAGTTAGTTTACTCTTTGCATTATGATTGTGATTTATCATTCATTGGGATTTCAGATGTAATAAATACTATATGGTTCTCATCGATACATAAAACGTAGAATGGTGACCGTCTTATCTAAAAAACGTCTCTCGGTGACTGGTGGCCCGTTAAATAATCAGTGTTAATATTTTACTCCAATTCATTGATGGATAAATACAAATTAGATGGCCCTCAATAACTCACTTCTATTGAGTATGGGGGTGGCAATACTAAGGGACCCTCTCTACACTTTTTTTCATACAGTCTTAGGTTAGATCCCTGTCTTTCGTTTTTCCTAAAAGGTTTCCTTCACCAAGTCTTGTTCCCTTCTGTTCCTGACATAGTATTCGAGGGCTTTCGGTGTTCTTGACTCCCTTTTTATAAGGCGATGATTACCGACAATTTTTTATCTTTACATAAAACCAAAAAAAAAAAAAAATAATACAAATTACATTAAACTTATATCAAGTTTTTAAAAAATCACAGGGAACAAAACGTTGTAACTGTTATTTAAAAAATAATTTGTTTGATTTTTTTGTAACTCTATGCAATTTGAAAAGGTTTTAATAAGAACATATTCAAAATACTGAATGTGAAAGTTTTTCAATTTTTTTGTCAGGTACCGTAAATATTTTCCTTATGATAGTTCCTTACGACCAGTTAAAACAGTTTTTCAATCAGTTTTACAGTTTTTCGAACAATTACAACAGTTTTTCGATCAGTTTCCAACATTTTTCGACAATTTTTAACAGGTTTTCGAACATTTTTAACATTTTTTCGACGAGTTCTTTTTCTTTTATAGTAGACTATATATTTACTCGTTATACGTTGTTCACATCATTATATTTAAAACTTCATAGCATACTCTCCCTTCTTGCCAGAGCACTCGCGTCCTAGCCTTGGAAACGTTCAGTAATTGTTTTGATTGGCCGCGATTTTAAAACGTATAATCAAATAAATTTAATTTGTATATACTGGTTTAGTAATTGAGGACAAAGATTCTTTCCTGGTCAATGTCCTTAGCACATTTCTCTTCATTGTACGCGATTTTTCTCTAGAAAATCTCGTCTTTTAAAGGAATATCTAAAAAAAAAAAAAAAAGCTGAGTAAAATAAGCGACCTTAATCGAATGTGCGAAAAAGCAGCCAAACTACCCTCCGTATACCCTAACAAGAACTTTATCCTAACCTGACCTATCCTAGACAAGCCTAACCTAACCCAACCTGACCTGACCTATCCTAGACAAGCCTAACCTAACCTGACCTGACCTATCCTAGACAAGCCTAACCTAACCATACCTGACCTGACCTATCCTAGACAAACCTAACCTAACCTAACTTGACCTCACCTATCCTTGACAAGCCTAACCTAACCTAACCTAAGCTGACCTATCCTAGACAAGCCTAACCTAACCTAAACTAACCTGACCTATCCTAGACAAACCTAACGGAACTTGACCTGACCTATCCTAGACAAACCTAACCTAACCTAACCTAACCTCACCTCACGTATCCTAGACAAGCCTAACCTAACCTAACTTGACCTGACCTATCCTAGACAAACCTAACCTAACCTAACCTGACCTGAAATTTCCTAGACAAGCCTAACCTAACCTAACCTGACCTGACATATCCTTGACAAGCCTAACCTAACCTAACAAACTTTCCCTGCCTTAAAAATTTGAAGTAAACCCTTCCACCCAATGAATCAAAACAAGTATACCCTCTTGTTAACTCTATGTGACCGCTTATTTAGCGACACCCTTTTAATGCGAGTAGTACCTTCTTTTTGTTTAACCGACTCAAGGATTCAGGTATATATAATTACGGCTTTCACTCACTCATCCGTCTAAACAATAATGTTATCAGTTTCATCATGATTGGTAGGATTATTGTTATTATTTACCCACAAACAATAAACAGTAGCGACCTATCCAGCTTGTTATACGCTTGACGGAATATCTAGGCTAATGGATTGTAATCATTGCATATCGTTTGTATGGCAGTCTATTGAGCGAAGCGATGTTTTGTTTTTGTTTTAACTCGACCATTTGTTTGTTTGTGTGTGTGTGTTTGTTACGGGGTTACAGCAAAACGTGATTACAGTTTAGGAATAAGGTTTATTTACAAAGTCGTCGAACGATTCATGTACGAGGTTTTTAAATACCTGTCACTCAAAACAGTTATTGTACGGTTACAAGTATTGTAACACATAACTAGCAGTTATAAAAAAAAACTCCAAAATAAAAATGAAATTTAAACGGTTTTGTAAGACTTTTTCTCGAGATGTCAACATGACCTTGAAATAAAACATTTCACTGATTTTGGTTATCGATATTCCGACAATTGTTATAAACTTACAGTCGTCAATAGTCCATTGTGTCGTTTCTTTGTAACCGATTCAGCCAAGATTAAAATTAATTAAGTTCATGAAATATTACATTATGACTCTAATGCGTTTATGACACCATAATAACAGAAATAGAAGCATATACCTCTTTTGATAAGAAACCAGTTTTCCTATCTTTTGTAACGGATTGACAATAATCACCAGTAACCACGAAACCACTAGACATGTTAAATGATTTTAACCGTTTGTGTGTTTATGTAAGAATATATTAGAGTGTTTTTTATTGATTTTATGAATATTGTGTGTTTGATGTGAACGGAGAGGAAATGTGCAACTAAAACTTTATAATGGCTGAATAGTCGAAAAGGACAATATTTACAACGAAAAGACACAATAGACTATTGAGGACAGTAAATTTTATTAATATCAAGAAAATTTCCTAAATTACTAATTTTTTGATGTTTTCATTTACAAAAAATAAAACGTTTTCCGTTATCTTACAAAAATATATAATACATTATTATTTACATTTAGTTTGCAAAAATATGCATAAGATGTATGGGGGGGTTATTTGAGGAGGTATTACCGTCTTTAGGGGGGGTTATAATACCGGGTGTTTCAAAATGAATAACGGGGTTTTAACGCCTTATAATTTTTATTACACTACAATTACAGCTATAAATGATATATCAAATGAAACAGCAACTCAAACAGTTTTGTTTGTTGGCACCACGCAATGTTTTCGCCGCCATCCGTTAGATAGCGCTAGTGGCAAAGATGGCGACTAGTGAACAGAAAACTTTTTGTGTTTTACAGTTTGCAAAGACGGAATCTGTAGTTACTGTGCAACGTGCGTTCCGTATTAAGTTCGGTTGTGATCCTCCAGGTGATAATAACATCCGTAGATGGTGCTATATCCCGGCAGAAAGTTTATGGGCCTTTCTTTTTTGGCGAAGCAACTGTAACTGGTACTTCTTATCTTGATACTCTACAGTTATGGCTCTTCCCTCAGTTGAAAGATGATGAACAAGAGAACTGCATTGTCCAGCAAGATGGTGCGCCGCTTCACTGGCACAACGAAGTATGCGATTGGTTGAACGTTACTGTACTCGGCCGCTGGATTGACCGCAAAGGGCCCAATGACAGAGTTTGTTTCGCATGGCCTCCACGGTCACCCGATGTGACGCCTTGTGATTTTTTACCTTTGGGGGGTTCATAAAGGATGGTGTGTATGTGCCTCCACTACCAACTGACCTTCCCGAATTAAGAAACAGCTGTTACTCAAGAAACACTAATCAAAGTTTGGGAAGAACTCGCATATCGTCTTGACGTGTCCCGTGTGACGAATGGTGCTCACATTGAACACTTGTAGGCTTTTCTGTAAAACTCTTTGAGTTGCTTTTTCATTTGATGTGTCATTTATTTATAGCGGTAAGTTTAATGTAATAAAAGTTATAAAGCGTTAAAACCCCGCTATTTATTTTGAAACACCCGGTATTAAGCTAATTATAATTTGGAAGCGTTCTTACACTAATAACTATAAGTCGCTCAGAAGTTGAATAGTTCGTCGTCTTAGTTCCTGTCTCAACATCAGTTTAATCAACAACACTAGCCAGCTTTGATGATCGCCAACACAAAAATACCAACTAAACGTAGCACATTCTACGTAACTATTTACGTGCAAATGGCGGTCGAACGCGTTACGTGGAGATGTAAGCGATGTTTTGGCTTATTTACGTAACAGATTCATTATTTCGGAAATCCTCGGTGTCATCAGACGCGTCTAAAGGAGGTTATCCGACACAGTGAAATCAAGACAACACTCAGAAGCAGAAACAAACACAACTGCTCTCTTTTCAGCACACTCTGCTTTACTGCAGCTTGAGATTTGGCAGACCTTTCTATCTACGAGACATGGTGGTAAGGTATGCAAACCGCAACACACAAGTGTACGATAAGAAACCTAAATAATAGGGGGTGCGAAATACTAGATTGCCCACAAGTTAAACTGTTTTGATCTCTACAACTCGTTATAATTTCATCTAACTTGTGTATATGCAGCAGCGAAAATAATAACAATAGTCGGAACAAAACCACTGAGCTTTACCAGTTCCCTTTGAAGATAGTGATGGTTATACAGTTGTATAATATTTACTAACTCTGATCTCAGTGAATAAATAATAAACCACAATCACAATGCTAGAAGCAAGCCATTTATAAAAGCATTTAGTCTAACTTCTCCATATAAGCGGTGTTTTGTTCAACTGTACAGTAGCGGTGTTAAAATAATAGTCCCTTATTTATGAACTTTACTTAGGATTTCCTTTGTTTAAGGTCTTTTTATGTTGCTTCCTTAACGATATTCATTTTATATACGAAACTTAAGTATTTCCTTTGGAATAGTTTTGCTAAGCAATTCCTTAATGATTAAACCTGATATCCTCCCTTAGCATTAAAAGGGTCTAGAGATACCTCAAATCTCATATTGTTCAATGGTCGACCTAGTTTGTTACTGTGGAAATGAAGATCGGAACTATTTTTTACAATTCTATAGACGAGGTGTCGCCACTAGTAACGAGAAGATACCTGAGGGATGGCGAAAAGACATTTGATTTTCACGAGTATAATAGGTTAGGTTAGGTATATTATTTTTCGATATATCATAGATAGATAACCATTGATTTCTCTCGTCAATTTCGATAAAATGTCGGGAATAAAATAAACTGATTCTTTAAAGTCCCATGATATAAATGTAGCAGATAATAGTGATATTATGGATATTATGTGGGGGGAAAAACTAAATTAGGAAGTTAGAACATTCTTGTTGTATGGCACACAATTCAGCATTATTTAATTGTTTTTGTTCAACATTGTACTGACTCTCAGTCATTCTTTACAAACATACACCCTAACACTAAAAAAAAATATTTTCTGAATTTCTCAGTAAAAAGTTTATTAAAGTCTATAAAAATACCTTAACTCAATATTACCAACAATATCTTGTAGCAGAAGTCTTTATTTCGTGGATATTTTCATCTCTGAAGTTGGTATACATCTAGTCACTTTAAATTTATCAGTGACTAATTGTCAGTAAATTACCAAGAATATCAGTGAACTTTATGAACAAGTTATTGTGGCTTACAAACATGATAACTGTTTCATAAATAATGAATACATTTTCCTAACAATTTCACAATAATTCCTCCTGATTCAAACACATATTTAAGATGTAATTAAGTTTGTTTATGTTCTTTTATAGATAAAATAAGTCTTACTTTAACTAAAAAGAATGTAAGAAGAGCACTGAAAACTTTTTAACGTAAAATAAAGTACTTTTAACAGACTCTTGAGTTTATTGTCATGTCCGTAACAAACCAGTGTCACGTCCGTAACGTTTTATCAATTTTTTAATTGAAATATTACAGGATTTTAAGATTGAACACTAATGTTTCTAAGAAGGTATTTATCTTAAGATAAGCTGACAAAAATTTAATTCATAAATTTCCCAAGAAATTAACAGACTTTTTAACAATTGTAACAGTATGTCATAAAAACAAGTGCTTTTCAAGTCACGTCCGTAACTCCAACTTAGTTGAACTATAGGCCTACATCAAAACCAATAATATGATATTTTCAAATTTAGTGCAAAAATAGTATAAAAAATTACCTACCAGTTGAGCTTTAACAATTTACTAAATAAAAATAACTTTTCTTTTTTTCCAAGTTGTAATACATGTAACTGTCACGTCCGTAACAAAAGAATGGCTGCTCTGCTTTTATTCACAATTCATATTTTATGTTTTTAACCAAATATTTTTCTAGATTAGAACATTCTTTTCCGATCTTTCTCCTTGTGATTGTGAATTCATCACGAATTGAAATTAAAATCAATACGTACGTTCACATGACAAATGACAGTTGTTAGCGTTTAACGAACAATCAGCTGTAGTGATTACTGAACTCTTGTTAGTTCTTATTGGTGACGTAATTAATATCTTTGACGTAGTCCCTTTATAAAGGATAACTTATTAAAGGATAGACAATATTATAGAGACTTCTTAAAAAGTCGGTTAAGGAATGCCTTAACTTAAAGTTGATTAAATCGGTCAAGCATTTCGACTGTATAGTCTATTCACTAAACACTCAAAATCGATTTTTGATACTATAAATAAAAAGTTAAAACGTGTAAACTTCACTCGAGTGTTTCACGAGTTTTTGACTTGGTTGGGAGTGTACTATACATCTAGCCTCTTTGTGGGGATTCCATCACATGTTCGAGGCTACCAGTGTACAAGCCACATGTGATAACGCCATGTTTTATTGACAACTGCAAACTCTAGTCGTGATTTCTAGTATAGCGTTATTTAACGGCAATGTGTGTACACATGAAGCAATTGTTTAAACTTATTTTCATAGACACGAGTATACAGGATAATCATAAGGAAGTCAACACCAAGGAAGATTGGTTGTTACATCAGATCAATTTAGTGTTATGGCTCTCCTTCCGTCTCGTCACAGACAATAGGATCTGTGGTCTCGCTAAAACAATTTAACAACGCAAAAAGTAACCATTGCTCTTAGGTTAGGTTCCAATTTGAAAACAAGTCATAATGCTTCCCAGTTAACGTTTTATTATTTTGATTTCCTTGTTATTTAAAAGATAAAAATTCCTTGATCATCATCGCTGTATATAAAAAAAGAAAAGAACATAAATTAAAGACCTGTTGTCCTTGAATAGCGTCAGGGTCGGAAGAGAAAAGAATCTGGAGTGTTCAAGTGGGAAGATGTAAGAGAGGAATCTAACCCAAGATTAGACGAAAGAGATGTAGATCCAGCTAGATTACCACGCCGTCTGTATGTTTATTGCCAAAACTCTTTCTCTTTTTAATGATTTAAAGGCGAATACAAGTAGATGCAGAACTAGCTGCTTTAAAAATGTTAATTGTAAAAATGACATTTACTCCCCCCCCTTATTATTTAGAGGCGAAAACAAATAGATGCAGAACTAGCTGCTTTAAAAATGTTAATTGTAAAAATGACATTTAACTCCCCCCCTTATTATTTAAAGGCGAAAACAAGTAGATGCAGAACTAGCTGCTTTAAAAATGTTAATTGTAAAAATGACATTTAACTCCCCCCCTTATTATTTAAAGGCGAAAACAAATAGATGCAGAACTAGCTGCTTTAAAAATGTTAATTGTAAAAATGACATTTAAATCCCCCCCTTATTATTTAAAGGCGAAAACAAATAGATGCAGAACTAGATGCTTTAAAAATGTTAATTGTAAAAATGACATTTAACTCCCCCCCCTTATTATTTAAAGGCGAAAACAAATAGATGCAGAACTAGATGCTTTAAAAATGTTAATTGTAAAAATGACATTTAACTCCCCCCCCCCTTATTATTTAAAGGCGAAAAAGGTCTCGGTCATCATCGCCTTATTAATAAAAAGGAAGAAAAGAGCATAAAATAAAGACTCCTAGCTCTAGAAAATTCTAATGTCAGAGTCGGAAGAGAACAAAATTTGATCAAGAGAGACCTAGGAAGAAAGAGATCTAACTCATGACTAGATAAATAAAGGTGTAATCCAGCTAGGGTGACACGTACTCAGTATAATAGAGTCATTGAGAACAAGATGAAGCATGTATCAATCATTATACAATTTATGAATTAGGTTTGCTACTAGGCCGAAAGATCTATGTAAAAGGTTTTTATTATTATTGGCGGTCATAGTTTCAAAGTTTGGGCTACGAGTGTAAAAACATAAAAGGGCAGCTGCAAAAACTTTAAATAAAAATGTAATGCTGCGCGCTTGTCACTGTTCTGTACCGATATTTGAAGCTAAGTTGTAAAACTACACCCTTAATATAGTAAGTATTCGTCACTCTATAATCAGCCGATGCATACGCATCTAGTATGTCATGGCGATTCGGCGAGGACGCGTTTCGATGTCCTACACTACATTATCAGACGCTCTTACTAAACAATAGCATTGGCATTGCTTTAAAGATTGGCATTGCTTTTCAATTTAAGTTTAATCCAACTTCTATATTTTAAGATATTTAACTAATATTTGTAGATTTCTTGTCTTTCACAAGTTTGTTTATCTGAAAATATCAGTTTCCAAGCATAAAACAGGTTTGAATTTTAACCCGGTAAAGCTTTGATAATGTATTCATTTTAGTGGAATGAAATAATTGAAAACAAAATTTCTGATTTTTATCTTTAATTATTTAGTCCTAAAACTGTTTTCTTCAAAGAGACAAATTTTTGAAGTCTGTTAATCTCCAAATATTTTGTTCAAAATCATGAAAAATTAAGGTGGGATTAAAAAAAGTTTCAAAAAAAGGTTTCTCAATGTTTGTAGTGTAGAATGAAAATGTATAAAATAATATTTAGGTTTTTATTTGAAAAAATTAGTGACTTTCAAATGTCTGAAAATAAAGATAAAACAAAGAATTAATAATGCCATTTCATTTCCCCTTGTGGATAATATTTTAACTAATAGTATATTTCATCACTAGGACCAAAGTGAAGTTCTTCAATACAAACTCAAGTTTATGAGCGAGGATCGAAAAGCTTCTTTTGGTCCAAGTGATGAACTATATTTTTCGTTATACTGCTAACAATATTAGAAAACAATTTCACAAAAAATAAAATGTTATAACCAATTTACCTTCAAAAGTTTGCATAAGTTGCACAAGTTTGCAACTATTACAGCTGTTTAGTTTGTGTTAGTGGTACCCTAACTATAACGATGATAACAGCTGTTTTATCTGTTATTTACAATCGAGAGTATCGGTTGTTTTATAGGTTCTTTTTTACTATCGTAATAATTCGTATAAACGAAGTAACAGGTGATGACCTCGACCTCAGTTGATATTTTTAGGTCCTAGGACTAAAAAGAACAACTTTAGTATCTCAATGCATGTATTAAAAACTGCTGTTTTTGAAGCAGAATGACGAACATTATTTTCCTTCAAAGGTTGCCGTTATTGTCACTTGTCTCAGTTGAAATGTCGCAACCCGAATCGAACAGGGTGTAAAAAAGCTTAAAGTAGAAAAATTAAAGATTAGAAATTTTATTTAGTGTAAAAAACAAACAAACTACATTTTGGCATTACCCCTACAACATAAAGGGAGGGAGACAATTTTTTTTAAATTCTAAAGCCTTATTGAGTAATACTTATTTTTAATGATATTATTAAGCAAAAAAAAAAACAGCGCAAATTTGAGACCGCTTTCGTACTCCAATCCAAAATGGTGGCCGGTCCGTAATTCAAAAAGTCCAATTTGTTTCAGAATCTACTCTAAGGAAAATAACAAGGAAACAAATTTATTTTATCAAAACTTCCTGGCTTAAATAGCGACCGATTAAATATTGAAATAATTAATGTAGCCTACGTCATCATCTACGCTGAGGAAAATTATTACAACAAAACTTCTTTAATAATAGTCTGTAAAGACTACGGTTAGATTATTATTTTCCGACCGCCATTTTGATGAAGTAAGACTAGCATACCTTTAGTTTGCACAATTATTTTCTATAAACAAGACCTTAAAAATGAAGTATTTCTCGATGGGGTTTTACGATTGAAAATTTTAAGTTCCTGTCCAAAATACCATTTTGGGGTGGAGTGAATTTACTTTACATATCCAAAAAATAGTTATGGGGCTTGTAAGAAATGATAAATTCTAACGATTTATGAGTCTTGTCCAGCTATAGAGTGTGTCATTTGAATTGAGCAAACGAATACCTAAAACCTGTTGATGAAATCATCATAGTACTTACCCAGCCCGATCATACAAAGCAATAAAAGTAGATCCTCCATATGTAATGCCAAAAATTGGTTTCTTGTGCTTTGTAGATGTCATGGAGTTTTATCCAGTAGGGTAAGTTTGATCAAAGTCGTTGTTACACGTGTTTTCTGTAGTTAGTGTATATCAAAATTTTTTTGACGCGTCGGCTAAGCCCTAACCAATATACACCTATATATTTAAAAGGTTTTCAATCGCTTCGCTCATGTCAACGTCTCAGCGCTGAGGGCCTTGTACCCTACATATGTGAAGAAGCCTCTGTCAGATCTCGTAACAATACAAATATCACATTTTCTTGGGAAGCAGAATTCGAAATCATATTTTTGACATAAACTTCGCTCTCTATATTCTAAAAGAAGTCATGTTGGTACCTTTACATGCAAAATGGAAATCTGAAAATTGTTTATGTTAATTTAGTATGTTATAAGTTGAATAACACACAATATATGTACAAAAAAACTGTTTAAAATGGACGCCTTTTTCAATTTCAAGAGGGTTCTATTTGAGCACAATATAGCAAAGTTCTTGTTCCTATATTAGTTTTGTGGCCGCTGTCATGCTTACGTACAGACGACGGATGGCATGAGGCTATTAAACGTGAAGAATGCAGATGTCGAAATGTTTAAACTTACCCTATACTTTGTACTATCAAAATCCTTACAATGATCACTTATTATTAACTAATTTCTAGAAAGGAAGAACAAAATTTTGATATCAGGTCGCAAAACAAAGCTTGTTCACAAATAGGGAAAAATTATTCTCAATTTATCTGCAGCTATATTTTCACTATAAAAGGTATCATTGTTGTGTTGTGAACAGCTGACGCCTCCACACGTGCGGATCTGCGAGGGTTTTTCCCGTTTATTACATCACCAAGTTTGATACGCCACATCATAGCACGCGATTTTCCATTGCTTTTTTTGTGTATACGATTGTCGGCTGACCTTGAATGTACCTCAGCTGGACAAAATTAACTATTATACAGGGTGTTTCAGAACATTCGTCTCAAATTTATTTATTGTGGGCGAACGTTTGAGTCTGCTCAAGAAGAGGACAGACATAAGGTTTCCTAACAAATTTTATACATAATATATTAATATACACTTTGTCCTTCTGTAGCCCAATATAAATTGAAGTGCTTCCAGATGGTGTCAAACAGAACATCAATTCACGTAAGTAGGAATCTAACAAATCTCTACTGGTTTCACATTCTTTCTGTTCCTGGTAAAGTACTGTCTTACATATATGCCTACAACGCTCCAGGTTCTGTCTGTTCTATTTATGTAAATAGACAAATGTTTATGAGTGGCAATCCTCTTCTTGAACAGACGCTACACTTTTTGAAAAGTGATAGAACTAGAGTGAACCTCTGTAATGCGAGAATGGTAGTAGTTTTCTCAATATCAACGACGTACCATCACAAACTGCCCCGCATCCTTTGCGTCGCGACCTGTATCAGTCACGATAATCGTTGCAAAAACATTTAATTCACTTTCTCTACTGGTTCCACATTCTTTCTGTTCCTGGTAAAGTACTGTCTTACATATATGCCTACAACGTTTCAGCTGTTCTGTCAGTTCAGGACACTGACACTCATGGGCGTACCCAACGAGGGGCAGGGGGGCAGCTGCCCCCCCCTGGAAGCAAAAAATAAATCTTTATTATACATTTTGTTGCTGGAATTTAATACAATTCTTGAAATAACTATTTTAATAATCAATTGTATATTGAATGACCATGGCTTGCCCCCCTCCCCCTAGTTTTGATCCTGGGTACGCCCTTGCTGACACTGACAGGAGCGAAGCAAGTGTAGATATAATAATATATACACATCTAAGGACCCGTTAGGTCCTAACCAACGCCACGAAAGTAGTTATCAACAAAACGTGTGTAACAACTGTTTTAAACAAATTTACCCTACGGGATAGGGCTTCTTGATCAACGCATACAATTTAACATTCCCTACAAGGCCCAAGAAACCAACTTTTATGCATTACATTTAGAGAATCTCCTTGTATTACATTGTACGATGGGGCTGGGTAAGTACCGCGAAGACGTGCATCAACTTATATTTGTTTTAGTTTAAGTTAAAAGTTTCGATAATTTTTCGTATTTTAAATATTGACGGTATTGAAAGTGTAAAAAGACCACAATAGTCGGAATTCAATTATCTTTGATTATATTCCTCGAAGGTCAAATAAAGTATGGGGAGGGGGGTTTCCTTTATAGTGGAAGCATGTCCGCACGGAATTGCTAGGAGAACTTGCGTCATCTACTGAGTTCGTGATAGTGCGATTCCATTTTAGTTACTACCGAACCCTAACAAATTGTCTACGAAATACCCGAGAAGTTGTGCTGGTACAGTCATGACAAAACTTATGTAATAATAGCCTTTCAAAGTTCACGACCATGGAATTAAACTTGAAAAGTGGTTACTCAAATAACAGGTTTCGTTTTATCTTTCCACCGCACCTTGTGCAGAGCCACAACAAAGAACTGTTGAGTCAATGAACACATAAACATTGACCTTGTTAATACTGTTTTAGTTGGAGACCTTCTGTTCCTACAATGGTTCTTATTACTGAAGGGTCAAACTTCTAAAAGTAAAACACAAATGTAACAGAGGAATTTCCTTTGTAACGAAGTCGAAATTCAAAACAAGTTGGTGGGCCCACCATGGTATTTATCCAGTCCCATCAAACAATGTGATAAAATCAGATCCTCTAAATAAATGTAATATCCAAAAGTTGTTTTCCATGGTATTGTAGGAAATGTTAAATTGTATTGGTAGATGAAGGGTCTTACCCAGTAGGGTAAATTTATTTAGATCAGTTGGTACACTTGTTTTTATAACCTCATAATGATATTATCTTGACTCTGGCCTCGCAGAAATGTATATATTTAAAAACTTCACTCTTGTCAGTGTCTCGGCTCTGGCGTGCCAAGAAGCTGTAAATATGTGACGGAGCCCCTACACCACTACGGGCGTGTCAGTGTCCCTGTAAAAAAGAAAATTAATTGTATCTTTCCGCATTAAAAAAATAATACATTTAATAGTTTAATAGAAAGTAAAAATATCTAGCATTATTTTATTTTAGTTTTTGATAAATCTTTATCGATAATTAATGCAAAAGTTCCAGATTTTTTTTTTTTTTTTTTTTTTTTTTTTTAGAAAGTAAATTTTACCAACCGACAATGAAGCAGAAAATAATTTTTTTTTAAATCTCTGTAACTGTTGACTCTAAACACAAATAAGTGATATTAATAATACATATTATCTAATTTTCTACAAAAACAGCTCTGTGCATTCTTCTTTGTATAGTGAGTATGGGCTTGGCAATATCGAGGGACCTATGCTGGATACATTTTCTCACGTCTTTTTATCAGGAACCAACATTTGTTCTTTTGCAACTCTGATAATATTAGAGGTTTCGAGGACTAGGGATCTTCATTTTATGTTTTTCCTTTCTTTTTTTATTAGTTTTTTTTTTTTTTTTAATTCATAAAAAATAATAAAATTATCCAAAGCACAACTTGTTGTATATCATTTTTCTCAGGAAGCTGAGTAACATTTATCTATGTAATGGAAAAAGTGTTAGATATAAAAGTTTTGGCGTTAATATGTTAGGAATAAAACAATGTACAAAAATGAAGTGAAAACGTACAGAAAAGCTACATAACAAATTTTTTAAAAATTTCAAGATATACTAAAATTTTCTAATGTAGTTGTGATTACATGTTGATAAAAAAATTAATTATTTTTTTAAAATTTCCATGGTATTAATAAATTTTATGATGATAAATTAGACTTTAAACCACTAGAAGAATTTAATATTATCCATATAACAACGTACTGTAGATGATCAATAATAAGTAGATTAGTGTAGTACTTGTCTCCACCACTAGATAAGTAACTTTATTAATATGTTTTGTCAGAATTAAATTTACATCAAATAAAGCCACAGTAATTTAGGTGCCTTGACCTCCTTTGAGATTGTCTTCCATTTCACAGCAACTAACCGCACCTTATAACTTCTATCATTCACAAATCCCCTTCTATATTTTCTATTCATCACAGACCTAGTCTCCCTCTCGGTCTTTTTCTTCCAGTTTCCTGTATATAAATTTCCTTGCGCAAGACCAGGTTCCATTTTTTTTCGTTTAAAGGTAAAAACCTCCAGGCCATTATCGCCTCCAAAGTTTTCCCCTTGTTTTTTAAAAGCGAACAACGTTTCAGTTTTATGGGGGGGGGAGGGAGAAACGAACATAAAATAAAGACTTCTAGCCCTCGAATACTCAGAGTTCATTTGTTCATATCTCGTGTGTTTTTCAACTTATAATACACTAAATTAGATACAAATGTGCAGATTTTAATTTTGGATGTAATGTTACCAACACCAACTCTCGACGATGACAAGTAACGAGGTTATTGTCAAAAGTGTCACGAAAAAATCCCTCGCCACCCAAGAAAATGTGATATTCGCTATGTTAGGAGATCCGAGAGGGCTGAGTAACAATGCGAGCGTAGCGAGTGGACAATTCTTCACATGTAGGCCTTCGTTAAGACCGGCGTTAAGACATTAGTGATATACACAATTACTAGTTTCAGAAAACCTGTGGTAATAAACGTTTTAAAGAAACTTACCCTACTTAGGAGGACCCCTTGATCTACCAATACAATTAACATTTCCTACAAGAGCCAAGAGGCCAACTTTAGGGCGTTACTTTTAGAGGATCACGGGGCTGGGTAAGTACCATGATGGCGCCCATCAAATTGTTTCCCCTAATAGGACCAAACCTAACTCTCTCCAACTTCTCAAATACTCCAGATAATGATGCCTTCGAGCGTGCTATTTATTTATCATTAGCATACGCAAGGTACCCCGAGTCATCCTGTTCTATTTCCAAGCTAAAGTAGTGGATTCTCCTTAGATCTCGTCTAACCAGGAATTGTTTGAACACGTGACTTTGTTCTTTTATTATTATCCAAAATCTTCTGAGCGAGTGTCTGTATTCAGTAATATCTTCGTTTCGTTCCAATCTATGTCGACACTCGCTCAGAAACGATAATTTAAAAAAAATACTTCATCAACTAATATTGTACAAAATGTTCAACAATTTTATAGAAAACAAGAATACAGAGAGAAAGTTACATCCACTAGAAATCTCGGTATAAATTCGAAAGTGGCGGCCGTTTTAAATATAGTTTTGGGGAATAATTTCTCACCCTGTAGTTCATTGCAATGATAAACTAGCGGAGCGAGTGAGTAAAAGCAGATCCGTGTCCTATCACGTCCTGCGTTGAAGACTTTTAATGTAAAGTTATACGGTAAATTTAGCGTATGTTGTGAGTGGGTTGGCCAACCTGACATTAACAAACAGGAAGTAGAATCCACAGCCTGCTACATTACATCGTGGAAACATGCTATGATGAACTTTAGTGATAATGTCCAACATGTTCTCTTATAATGTCGCGACGTGAAGAAGCGTTGTTTTTGTAAATTACTAAGTTGGTACTAGAGTGAAGATTCTTCCATGTAAGATGGGAAGAATCGTCAACGTATCTGTAAACATTAAATTGAGAAACAATACAACTATTTAATAGTCGTGTAGGACATCAATAAGCATCCTTACTGAATCATTACAACTACGTAATTGCGTGCAAGATTGATTCCAGAGCGACTTAAATATTGAGATCTAGGTTTACATTCTAGCCAAACTGTTGGTACAAAGTTTTTAACGGCGAAAAACCTCTCGGTCAACACCCCCTCATAAAAATAATAATAACTTTTAGCCCTTGAATATTCTTATAAAGTCAGGGTTGGTAAAGATAACAAGAGTTGACCCGATAGGAAAGATGAAAAAGGGGTCTAACCCGATGAACAACAGCGTCAATTTTTAGTTTTTATTTGGTTTTAATGATGGGGGAGTAGGAAAGTTTGTGCAATATTTTTGTACAGTTTATAAGTTTATTTAGACCCCTAAATGGTTAATCAAGTATTCAAAGAATTTTCAGACGTTGATAACTGTAAAGGTTCTTCGTAACTAGTTCAACAAAAATGTCGGTAATAGTCTAGATAAGTCACAATGAACAATTTCCACTTTATTGACTCCCATTACGTTCCTCTGAGGTGTAAAATCATGTTGGCACAGTAGATCTAATCTAATCTCACGTGACCGGAAACAGACGGTTGGTTTTGCTTGAATACAATCCTACAATTAACATTTAACCCAACTTCAAGCTGCTGCAACATCAGGAAGTAGTCTAGAATAATGCAGGTCAGTTGCATAAGGTAATGTTGCATTCTTCTGGATTCATAAATTACTATTATGCAACTGAAATTATCTACATCTTCCTTCGTAGACGACACAAGAAATAAAGGGGGTAAAAGTATTGCACTAACTTTTTCACACACTCATCCTTTCCCTTTAGTCCTATCGTGTTGTAACCGTATGTGGCGTTTGATGAAATCGAGTTTTAAATAACAGCTGTGAAGAATCGTTTTCTTTTGTTTTAAGTTGTATTAAATCAGTAGTTCTATAGTTGATATGTTACATCAAAATAAAGGTCTTTATTATAGTACAGTACAATGCCGCAAATCCGAACTCAACGGACAACCAAGCCGGAAATGGCAGTCCTTCAAAGGTTGCTTAAATTTGTAATTATTAGTTGAATGTAATAGAGTCCACGGCAGTTTGATTATTCATTCACAGTAAAAACTAGAATCGATTTTTGTTGCATATGTTTCTTGTTACCCACTATCAGTCATAAACAACTTTTTTTTTTAGGTCTATCATTAGTTAATCGGTTTTCCTAGTTTGATTTAATATGAACTTTAAAACCACGTTTTGTATTAGAGGTCAGGTTTGCGCCATCGTGTTCTAATCATAAAGGCCTTTAATTCAATATACAACGTGACCCATGCTATCATTTAATATTTCCTATTTACTCCTTGCTAAAGCTTTGTAGCTCTATCTGTAATGGTTTAAAAAAAATTAAGCCGTCCCGGAACTTATTTTACACGCTGTATATACTGGGCGCATAAAAAAAACCTTAGAGCACTATATTGGATCGAATTCTATATAACCAAATAAATGAAAATGTCCTGTAAGTTTTTTTTCGAATTTGCCTTCGTTTGATCACAATCCGCCATTTTTGAACTCATTGTAACTTCAGAATAGATAAGATATGAGTTCAAATTTGGTACGAGCATTTTATATGTTACGATTTACAAGTGTATTGTTTGAAATAATTGTTAAGAATAGTTGATAGGTAAAGTTATAAAAAAACTATCAAATAAGTTTTACCCTAAGTCCCAAGTCAATACACAGGAGGCAGCCTATATCAAAAAGTGTCACAATAGCTGACTCTAGACAAAATACCTAGTTCACTAACCTGGCAAGGTATATTAACCCATCATGGCCTAAAAAGCGGGTTAGTCATAATTGAACGGTGACAGATAATTGAACCTAAGAAGAAAGTCAGTCAATATTGAACAGACCAACAGTGACAGCCGAAGCCATTGGTCGGTACTATCAACAGGATACATTAGAATCAGTCAAAAACACGGTAGCTGGCTGATACTTGCAGCAATAGAGGTCAGCAAACCGATAGTGTATTCTTAAACGAAAGAGATTAAAGAAAATAGACTCATTTGAATTTTGTAATATTTCACAATAATATTCAGCTTGCTCTATCTTGGGACTAATTGATATAGTTTACGATAAAGGGGATTAGATATCAATAATGTATTTCTTAGAATTATAAAGAAAATAAACCATTGATTGCTATATTTATTTCATTATTCCATAAATTGACCTCTCTCAAATAAATAACTTTCATAATAATAAATGGTATAAATAGTCATTTGCTACATCGACCGTTTCTAGAAAAACTTCATTTATAACAGGACCAAACCCAAATATTTTATTTTTATAATTTTCAAAATGTTTAAACTTTGAAAGTAAAAATATCGCCGCGATATACGTTTAACGAAAAAATGTTAAACTGCCGCCATTTTTAAAATTATAAAAATAAAGTATTTGGGGTTTGATACACTTGTAAAATGACACGTATAAAATTCAACTTATACGAAATTTGAACTCAATATCTCATCTATTTCTGGAGTTACAGTAAGTTTTTATTTAAAAAAAAGAAAGGAAATGGCGTTTTACGACTAACTAAGGCGAAATTTAAAAAAAGTTACCGAACCTTTTAAATTTATTTGGATATGTTGAATCCGATCCTGTATTGTTTCGCTAACGTGTTTTGTAACATCCTGTATAAAATAACTTTTCATTCAAGATGTTTCACAAAGATATACAGTTTCTGGAGCAAAATAAGTTTTGGTGTTAGGTTAAGTCGCATCCTATTAATAGTTTTAACAATACAAATCACACTCAATTCCGGATGTTAAAATCACAGAAGGAAACATTTGATATTACAGCTGATCTTGTGCCAGGTTGGATGGTTGCAGCTGACGGTGGTATTTATAGATGCGGTATTTGTACAACGAATTGTTAACATTTCGTTTCAAATATTGTGGGCCTGCTTTACTTTGGGTTTTGTTGACAATACATCCAATAAATCGTTCAGTAAAGCCAACTTTAGTCTGTGACGTCACACCAAAATATTCATTGACCAAGAAATAGTAATAAATAATGCAACTACTGTACACTTGAACAGAACACTACTAACAGGCACATGTAGTAAAAGTTAAATGTTTTATGTGTTTGTTCTTTGTATTATGATTGTGATTTATTCATTCATTAGTATGCCGATAATTATTTTGACTGCTATTCCAAACTCGTTGTAAGCCTAAACTGTCCAATGAAACGAGTTGCATGAAAGATACACCAAAAATGATATAACTACTCGTTGGAAGCCTTAACTGTCCAACGAAACGATTTGCATGAAAGATACACCAAAAATGATATAACTACTCGTTGGAAGCCTTAACTGTCCAACGAAACGATTTGCATGAAAGATACACCAAAAATGATATAACTACTCGTTGGAAGCCTTAACTGTCCAACGAAACGATTTGCATGAAAGATACACCAAAAATGATATAACTACTCGTTGGAAGCCTTAACTGTCCAACGAAACGATTTGCATGAAAGATACACCAAAAATGATATAACTACTCGTTGGAAGCCTTAACTGTCCAACGAAACGATTTGCATGAAAGATACACCAAAAATGATATAACTACTCGTTGGAAGCCTAAACTGTCCAACGAAACGATTTGCATGAAAGATACACCAAAAATGATATAACTACTCGTTGGAAGCCTAAACTGTCCAACGAAACGATTTGCATGAAAGATACAACAAAAATGATATAACTACTCGTTGGAAGCCTTAACTGTCCAACGAAACGATTTGCATGAAAGATACAACAAAAATGATATAACTACTCGTTGGAAGCCTAAACTGTCCAATGAAACGATTTGCATGAAAGATACGCCAAAAATGATATAACTACTCGTTGGAAGCCTTAACTGTCCAACGAAACGATTTGCATGAAAGATACAACAAAAATGATATAACTACTCGTTGGAAGCCTAAACTGTCCAATGAAACGATTTGCATGAAAGATACAACAAAAATGATATAACTACTCGTTGGAAGCCTAAACTGTCCAATGAAACGATTTGCATGAAAGATACAACAAAAATGATATAACTACTCGTTGTAAGCCTAAACTGTCCAACGAAACGAGTTGCATGAAAGATACAACAAAAATGATATAACTACTCGTTGGAAGCCTTAACTGTCCAACGAAACGATTTGCATGAAAGATACGCCAAAAATGATATAACTACTCGTTGGAAGCCTTAACTGTCCAACGAAACGAGATGCATGAAAGATACACCAAAAATGATATAACTACTCGTTGGAAGCCTTAACTGTCCAACGAAACGATTTGCATGAAAGATACACCAAAAATGATATAACTACTCGTTGGAAGCCTTAACTGTCCAACGAAACGATTTGCATGAAAGATACACCAAAAATGATATAACTACTCGTTGGAAGCCTTAACTGTCCAACGAAACGATTTGCATGAAAGATACACCAAAAATGATATAACTACTCGTTGGAAGCCTTAACTGTCCAACGAAACGATTTGCATGAAAGATACACCAAAAATGATATAACTACTCGTTGGAAGCCTTAACTGTCCAACGAAACGATTTGCATGAAAGATACAACAAAAATGATATAACTACTCGTTGGAAGCCTAAACTGTCCAATGAAACGATTTGCATGAAAGATACAACAAAAATGATATAACTACTCGTTGGAAGCCTTAACTGTCCAACGAAACGATTTGCATGAAAGATACAACAAAAATGATATAACTACTCGTTGGAAGCCTTAACTGTCCAACGAAACGATTTGCATGAAAGATACACCAAAAATGATATAACTACTCGTTGGAAGCCTTAACTGTCCAACGAAACGATTTGCATGAAAGATACAACAAAAATGATATAACTACTCGTTGGAAGCCTTAACTGTCCAACGAAACGATTTGCATGAAAGATACAACAAAAATGATATAACTACTCGTTGGAAGCCTAAACTGTCCAATGAAACGATTTGCATGAAAGATACGCCAAAAATGATATAACTACTCGTTGGAAGCCTTAACTGTCCAACGAAACGATTTGCATGAAAGATACACCAAAAATGATATAACTACTCGTTGGAAGCCTAAACTGTCCAATGAAACGATTTGCATGAAAGATACAACAAAAATGATATAACTACTCGTTGGAAGCCTAAACTGTCCAATGAAACGATTTGCATGAAAGATACAACAAAAATGATATAACTACTCGTTGGAAGCCTTAACTGTCCAACGAAACGATTTGCATGAAAGATACACCAAAAATGATATAACTACTCGTTGGAAGCCTTAACTGTCCAACGAAACGATTTGCATGAAAGATACACCAAAAATGATATAACTACTCGTTGGAAGCCTTAACTGTCCAACGAAACGATTTGCATGAAAGATACGCCAAAAATGATATAACTACTCGTTGGAAGCCTTAACTGTCCAACGAAACGATTTGCATGAAAGATACACCAAAAATGATATAACTACTCGTTGGAAGCCTTAACTGTCCAACGAAACGATTTGCATGAAAGATACAACAAAAATGATATAACTACTCGTTGGAAGCCTTAACTGTCCAACGAAACGATTTGCATGAAAGATACACCAAAAATGATATAACTACTCGTTGGAAGCCTTAACTGTCCAACGAAACGATTTGCATGAAAGATACGCCAAAAATGATATAACTACTCGTTGGAAGCCTTAACTGTCCAACGAAACGATTTGCATGAAAGATACAACAAAAATGATATAACTACTCGTTGGAAGCCTTAACTGTCCAACGAAACGATTTGCATGAAAGATACAACAAAAATGATATAACTACTCGTTGGAAGCCTTAACTGTCCAACGAAACGATTTGCATGAAAGATACAACAAAAATGATATAACTACTCGTTGGAAGCCTTAACTGTCCAACGAAACGATTTGCATGAAAGATACAACAAAAATGATATAACTACTCGTTGGAAGCCTAAACTGTCCAATGAAACGATTTGCATGAAAGATACGCCAAAAATGATATAACTACTCGTTGGAAGCCTAAACTGTCCAATGAAACGAGTTGCATGAAAGATACGCCAAAAATGATATAACTACTCGTTGGAAGCCTTAACTGTCCAACGAAACGATTTGCATGAAAGATACGCCAAAAATGATATAACTACTCGTTGGAAGCCTTAACTGTCCAACGAAACGATTTGCATGAAAGATACAACAAAAATGATATAACTACTCGTTGGAAGCCTAAACTGTCCAATGAAACGAGTTGCATGAAAGATACGCCAAAAATGATATAACTACTCGTTGGAAGCCTTAACTGTCCAACGAAACGATTTGCATGAAAGATACGCCAAAAATGATATAACTACTCGTTGGAAGCCTTAACTGTCCAACGAAACGATTTGCATGAAAGATACGCCAAAAATGATATAACTACTCGTTGGAAGCCTTAACTGTCCAACGAAACGATTTGCATGAAAGATACGCCAAAAATGATATAACTACTCGTTGGAAGCCTTAACTGTCCAATGAAACGAGTTGCATGAAAGATACAACAAAAATGATATAACTACTCGTTGGAAGCCTTAACTGTCCAATGAAACGAGTTGCATGAAAGATACAACAAAAATGATATAACTACTCGTTGGAAGCCTAAACTGTCCAATGAAACGAGTTGCATGAAAGATACAACAAAAATGATATAACTACTCGTTGGAAGCCTAAACTGTCCAACGAAACGATTTGCATGAAAGATACAACAAAAACTGTTATATAAACAATGATGTATTTAATATTTTGTAATAAATAAATATGGGAAAGGTTTTAATTCATATAAATAAAAAATGTAACAAGTATTAAGTAAGGACATTTTTCTGGTCTAACCATAAAATTTGGAATTAATATCCACAAGACCAAATTTAAAAATCAACCTTTTGTAATCTCTAAGAAAGACTCAAATATTGGCTGTTATCTCCCCCAAATGTTAGATTTTGTTATACTGTAAGTCATAAAATGAAAAATTAAAACGTGTGTTGTGGTAAATGATTTTTTTCTCCTTGTTGCTTAAAGGTCATCGTCGCCATATATAAAAAAAGGAAAAAGAACACAAAATGAAGACTTTCTCTCGCATAGAGAAACAAGTATACACTTTTATTTAACTGGAACATCAAAGATATAACGGGATTTACACAGCTGGAAAGAGCATATTTAAAAGTTATGTTTAACCTATTTTACAATGTGGGCCCCAGGAACAGACATGAATGCGATAATTGAGTTCTGTTCAATCTTTCCTATCTGGATTCTCTTTACCAACTCTTGTTCTCTATCAACTCTGACATTAGAACATTCGATGTCAGTCCGATGATGAACGAAAGTTTTTTTCGCTTTTAAACAAAAAGAGAAAAAAAATTACATATTCACAAAAATAAATAACAAGAGGTTAGATCGGTGCTTCGAGGAGGCCAACGCAACATGTTTTCATCAGCTGCGCGACCAAGCGTTGCCGAAGATTATTCATCCAAGTAATCTCTCTCATGGCTTAGCCCCATCTTGAATCTAAATGAAGTTGTCACTGTCTTTATTTAGTTGAAGCATCAGCCACTCACTCAACATATCCAAGTAAGCTACTCCATGGACCGTATTTTCTTGAAAAATGAATGGGCCATACACCTTTGTACCTGATACAGCACAAAAACTTAGGAGAATCTCCTCATGCTGTACGACTGCTCAAGGATTTTCAGTTCCCCAAATAAGTACATTTTGCTTGTTGACTTTTTAACTAATGTGGATAGTTGATTCATCACCAAAAATGAGTCATTAAAAAAAAAGAAAAAGATCTTCAAGTCCCTGTACATCATTACAAAACTCAACGTTATCCCTTAAAGTTTAGAATAATTGAAGGTTACAGGGGATCATCGTAAGTATTTTCTTCATAATTCTCCAAACTGTGGGGTGGTGGTATTTGAAGTTTCAAACTCACTTTGGTCGTAGATTTTTGCCGACTACATAAGATAAATAGTCGAATCTTTTCAACTTTATCTGCAGACGTTGCTGGTATAGGATACCTGTGCTTTTCCCTTTACACAAAGAGCCTGTATTCTTGAACTTTTTGTACCAGTCGTAGATTGACTTCCTAGTTGGAGGATCTTTACAAGTCCTTAAATTACGCTGCACGACAGTAACAGATTGAGTTTTTTTTCTAACTCAAGCATACAAAAAGATTTCTCCGTTGGTCATTTTGTTGATAAAATAATAGGATCAGCTGACTACATTGTTGGCTACAATCAGCTGTTGGAATTAAAACTTGAAGTCAGTTGCTACTTGCCGGGGTTTTACTTATATAACTCATACCAAGAAAGAAGATTAAGCCATTTTAACAAGACCAACATTGTAACTTTAACCCCCCCCCCGTTATTTTGTATAGGGTGAACCTTTTGAGGTCGGATTTGCAGGATTGTATTCTCCTAACAGAGACCTTTAATATGATGTAAAACTTGACTTATGCTCTCACTTAAGATTTTCTTCTGACTTCCTACGGGCCATCCCTATAATGTGATGAAAAATTGATAGTTGCCTCAAAAAGTAGATTTTAAGATATAGTATTGATGTGCTACGTTTTATTGCTTTATCTGTAATGGTTCAAAAAACTTTTTGGACACTCTGTATATTTGATACTAAAACCACCATAATGTAACATTTAGCCTAGTCACTTAAAAAAATAATCTGGGTCGTGAGGGAAACTTTTGTTTTCACAAATTTTTAATGGCAATATGAGTTGTATCTGTATTGATCAAATTTTACATCCAGCCCCTTTACTCTACATGATCTTATTTTCTCTTTTACAATAATTGATAACATTATAAATAAATACAAGTAGGCATAACACAACATAAAACAACAACACTGCGAGAGTTATTTGAGGAAATAAACTACTATAGCAAATGACGATAATCAAGTTTCAGCCAAAGTTCAGTGATGTCACCGATCATTGATTGTCATCATTCAGACCAATAAATCATCATTAAAGATAATGACGATTTCACAATCACTGTGAGAGAATCATTATACAACAATAAAATTGAGAGAGAATTAAAAGGGGCCTATTTGATATCTTTGAAAGTGTAATTTGCCTAGATTGAACATTTAAATTGATTATAATTGTCTAGGCTAGGTTGATAGTATGCATAATCTAGTATGGTTGAATTGCCTCACTGTAAGGACATGCAAATTGCTGTATTAAGTCCCTGCATTAATTATTTCTTATGTATGTACAACCTATTCTATCTGTGACCTTGTAAATTCTTTTCTTTTACTCCTTCAGTCAGAGGCACCTATCCAGAGTTAGATTCTTCTCTTTCATCTTTCTTATCAGGTCCAACTATGTTCTTTGCATCCGTAGATAAAAACCAAGGACCCTTATAATTTCACTTACTTGTCTGTCAGTCTGTCTATCTGTAAGTCGCAACCAGTCTACACAGACAAGACGATAAATCCTATATGTTTCAAACTTTACATTGTCCCACGTATAGGAAAAATATAGCGGTAACAAAAAATGACCTTGGGTTAGTTTAGGGACAAAAACTATCGAGCTTAAAAAATATTGTTTTTGTAATATTATGTGTGGGGTATCAAATAAAACTAGAAGTTATTCTGATTGGTGATAAATATCTTTATTTGACGAAAAAAATTAATATGTTGGCGCAAGGCTAAATTTAAAGTCTCACATATCACGTACCCCCCCCCCGCCCTCTCAAGCTGGCCTACAAATCTGAAGAAGAAAAATTATTTGAATCTGAAATAAAATTGCAGTGGAAAATCATATATTATAGTTTTTTTTGTAAATATAACTTAATTTAACCACACAATGAGAAATGTGTAGTGTACAAATTTTAAAAGCACTTTTTTGATATGTGAAACAAACAATTCACTAGTCATTAAAGGATGGATTGTATTTTTATTAGGATCCGTAGGTGAAACCAAGGACTCTTACAATTTCACGCGGGTGTCTGTCAGTCTGTACAATTTAAACTGTCGTTTAAAAGATTTTTACTTCCCTATATAACTGCGGACACTAAATCGTGTGGTTTTTAGCACACCCTTGACGCTTTTATTTTTTATAAGGCGATGATGACCAAGTTAGAGGTTTTTCACTTTTAAACAACAAGAAAGAAAAATATTGAAATGTGAAAAACGATGTTTAAAATAAATTATATAAACAGGATGTGCAGTAAGTACAGTGTCAAACTTTGGGGACTGATTCTGGACATCAAAAAAAACCTCATAAACATGAATAAAAAAAGTTTCATTTTCATTCTATTAGTTTGTCTTTTTTTTTCCAAAATTAGAGTTTCAAAAACAGATGGAGATATTTATAGCAAATTTTCAGAATTTTTTATGCTATTGCTTTGAAATCTTCTAATTTTTCAGTTAAAAGTTTCAAAATGTCGTTTATTGCAAATTTGTATGACAAATATCTCGAAATTCGTTAATTTGGCTAAACATTTAGCGCTAATAATGCTGAATTAGGTAATTAAAAATATATATATTTATTATGTTTTGAAGAATACCTGAGATAACAGTAAAAAAACCTATTTGTTGATAATATACTAAAACACAATAAAGCTTTTCATGATCATCCAATGCGCGGCAGTCAGTTTAATAACTACTTGTTGTTGTTTAGAAGGTTCTTTTATTTTGTTTGATAAGCTGTTTAGGTATATTTTATACCGTCATACCGGGCTCAATCCCCGTGGGGGCTCAAACTTTACGTAGTTGACCCAACTTTGTGAGAAGCTACAATTAGCAGCAGCGAACTCTGTTTACGAATGCTGGAACAACGGCGACGGGAATAATTTCGATGTGTTAAACCTCACATTACCGCTGAATAGCCGACTAGCTGGTCAGTGTTCTTCAAAGGCTTCTTGCTATTTTGTACAAGTGTTTGCGTCATTCATACTTTTATTAAATTTGAATGAACAATTACATTTTATAAAAACAGCCCCGTAACCGATTTTTTGTTTTTTTAGCGATAACTAATGAATTGGTTTTTATTGGAGATATGGCAACCAATACGTTTTATTTGTATCCAAGAGAAAAATTTTATCTAACCATTAGAGTCGTTTTGGAAAAATTATATATTTTTCTTACAAATTTTGAGTGATATAAAAAATGAACAAAAATGTCCTAAGATACACTTCACACCAAAAACATTTTATACAGAGTGTTTCCCAGAACAGAACTAAGAAAAGTTCCTGTAAACATAGTCCGGAATTGACTAGGTTCCCATACAACCGTCGTTTTGTTTGTTTCACAATATATTTTTTATCTCGAGAACGGTTTGACGGATTCATTTGAAACTTGGGATAGTATCTAATAAGGTAAAGAAATATATATTGTTTTAAATAACCGAACTAATCAAATAACCCGTTTCAAAATGGCGGCAGTTTAAATTGTTTTAATCTAAATAACTCAAAAAACAGGGAATTTTTGTGAAAAATATAAGCATTCGTTATTTTGAAACGGGTTATTGGATTAAGTTGGTTATTTTGTTCAAAATAGTTCTTTACTTTATTAGGTACCATGTCAAGTTTCAACTCAATCTGTCAAATCGTTCTGGATATAAATAATATATTGTGAAGAAAAAATGGCGGATACCTGATAAACTAGGCATGTTTACGGGAACTTAGTTTTGATGTAGGAAACCACCTCTTGAAGTTTAGAAACTCAATTTTCCTACACCCTGTATATCAGGAAAAAAATTAATTAGTATTTTTTGGCACATCACATAACTTTCCTTAAACTACTTATATGTGAGAAGGCAGTTGTATATACAGAGTATGCAGTAAGTAGGATGAGAAACTTTAGGTGTGATTCTGGACGTTATTATGAAGCAAAATTCCTTGTAACGTACATACAAAAATGCTTAGTTTTCCCTTTCTCTATTTGTCTTCATTTTTGAACATGATGTAACTCCAGATAGGATTTATATCAACATAATATGTTTTCAAAATGTCTTATAACAAATATCTTGAAAAAAATATGACTTTATAAAATACAGTATTCAACATTTTACTAATTTAGTAATTTTGAATTTAATACAATTCGGTCCAATTGAATTTTTTTATAGTAGAAAAATAGCTAAAATATCGATAAAAAACTATAAAAAAGTTTTGATAATTCACTATAACTCACATAGCTTTACTTGGTTTTCCAGTACTCAGTATTTAAAAATAGTTATTAAGTTGACTTTGTGGCAAATTGAACTATTTCGCACCCCCCTACTACATTAGGTTTCCTATGCTACATTGGTGCGTTGCGGATTGCATACCTTCCCCCATGTCTCATAGGTAACGCAGTGTATTGTGAGCAACCAGTTTTGTTTTTTTGGTGTTTAGATATTTTCTTGGTTTCCTTGTTTCTCCGGAAAATAGTCGCCTGACCTCGTTTAGAAGGTTGCCACTGAGAAGCCATCGTTAATAAGATTTCCCGGCAATATTGAACTAGTTGGGATAACAAGCCAGGGAATGGCTTCTTTGCAAGTAACGCGTTCTACCGCCACTTGGTCGTAAATTGTTAACTAAAATGTGCTACGGTTTTATTCGTATTATGTGTCAAAGCTAGCTAATGCTGTCGATTAAAAGGCAAACGTTGAGACAATAGCTGAGAGCGGCCATTTGGGTGAACAATTAAAGATGGATGAGTTGATAAAACAACGTACGACATATTTGTTTAATAAATTTATTACAAAAACTTTTAAGACCACAAGTGAAATTATACAAGTAAAAAGTTTCAATATTAATGCCTATTATGATTTTGTAAACATTGTGCTACCCACGTTGGTCTTTGTGAGCACATGTAACAGCTACTCCATAATTCATGGATGAGCGATGAAGCTTAATTTCACCCTTTGTGGATATATTAACAAGCAGAATCTTCACTATTGGACCTCTACTATCCTTCAACAACCACGCAAAGTTACAGTATGGTGTGCGATCTCTTCGATTGGAATAATCGGTCTGTTTTTTTTTTTCTCGATTGATAATGACAATTCAGTTACAAGAATATCAGGAACATGCTGGAAACCTTTCTTATTCCACAACTTCAACGTTTCCTCCTGAATGGGAACACTCAACCAAATAGAACGGGTGCACAGACAATGAGCCTTCTGAAAGACCTTTTCCCGAACCACCTAATCAGTAGAAATGAGGATGTTACGACCTTACGATCGCCAGACCTGAGAGCTTTGGTTATTTTTTTAAAGTAGAAGGTTTTTGGGACTCGACCAGCAACAATAGAGGATTCAAGATGAAGTTTGTGCAATAACACAGGGGCTACTACGGACTGCAGTAATAAATTCCGTTCGAGACACACAAAGTGTGCTAAATGATAGACGCCATTTTTCTCAACTAATATTCAAAACTCGAAACTTTTTTGGCTTGTAGTCTATACTAAATTCTTATTTTACTCATTATTACATTAGCAATAAGTTTATTTTTCAAAGTTTTTCTTAAATTTTTTGTAATATTTAGAAAAAAAAAGCTGTTTAACTGCCCCACCCTGTGCCGCCCAAGTGATAATCTTCAAAATTAAGATTTGACTGTTGATGTCATGATTGTCTAACTTTGTACTTTTAGACATGTGCATATACAGAATGTAAAACAATGGAATGATGAATGTCCCCGTGTCTTTACTGAATATGAAAGCCCTAAACTTACTTTCATGGTACGGATTGACTAAAGATCGTGAATTTGATCCGTTTTTTTCTTAGCCGATTGCACAGTAAATTATCCCGCATTCAAAAGCTTTTTACCTTACCCCAAATAAAATATTACAATTTGATCTGCCAAGATCGTCCTAATGTTGATGAGAAATTTTCGAGTACTGGATTTGGAGGAGCGGACTCTCCAAACTATACAGTTTTGCCAAACTTATACATTTTATTTTTAAAATTTTGCAAATCAAAAACTGTATGCCTACACTGAATCGATTCGTATCGTTCAATAACGAATTAAAAAAACTTTGAGTCCATTACTCCTGATGTTCTTTGTTGTATGTGCACGATATTAAATAGGTATTTGTAGGTTAGGTTAGTCCAAATTGAACCCTTAAATCTTTCGAGTCCATTAGCGATTTGTGAAAATATATTGTTTTGTATAAAACAATTTTATAGTTAAAAACCGTAGCATGGTTTTACTGACTCACTGTATATAAGAATTAACCAATATTCACTATTGTTATCTGTAAATATAATTTGGAATAAACTTTTATTGAATTTTTTGTTGGCTCAATTTACGTTTGTATGATTGTATTTTTGTTTATGTTTACTGCATAAATAATCGTTACTTTTGTATAAATAATTTGTAAATGCAGACTTCAGGTTTTCGCAGCGTGTGTCATTAATATTTAAATTGGATTTCTGTTCTGCACTCTGTCATTTTCTTTGATGTTAATTACCGACATTCCAACCATATTACAACGGTTTTTCTCAAGACATTCATGAGGAGTCCGATACTCTTACTGCGAACGTTGTTAGTCTCCTCAAGAAAATCACGAAACATGGCTGAAACGTTAAAAAACCACGCAACCTACAGTCCAGAATTCCGATTAATTTGTGAACGCCCTGTAACATAACAATAATTCAAACAAATTTTTGTTTCAGACTCGAGTACACTAACCACAAACATGGATTGTTCAAAAGAAGATCTGACGACGAATGAGAAAGATCTCGTCCATCAATCATTGTGCAATCATTGCAACTCTGAGAGCGACACAATTGAAGGCGGATACGTGTCTTGCGAAGAATTAGACGATGACTCTGAAATCCTCGATGATACAGAATCTGTTTCCCCAACCGTATCATCGAACGACCCAGGGTATATTTCATCACACGATGATGATAAACTTGGGAACTGTGAAGAAAATTTAATTTTAAAGTTATCCGATGCCGACATTTTACAACATGAAATCAACATCGAGGAATCGGATCTCCCAGAAAGTCTGCGAATGTTTGTAGGCGGTATAAACATCGGTTTACCACAAGACTGTATCGATGAGAAACCTGAATGGTTGGATTTGGAGAAATTCAAAGCTGGACAAAAGTTCGCTATGGATTATTATTTTGGATTGAATTACTCGCAGATGATTTCATTATTTATCTTGTTTTCATTCCCTGAGGGGTTGAAACCTCTGGTTTTTACTGATAAATCGAGTACACCCTTCACCGCTTACAGGAGGTATCTTTCTACAGTTTTAAGAGTGAGATCTTGGTTTGAAAACGATTTATGGTCGGCTGGTAATGAAGGATTTCAAAATATTAAATCAGTACGAGCGATGCATTTGAGTGTAAGTAATCGATTGAATAATTCTCCGATGGAAGAAATAAAAAAGGATTTAATTTTAGAAGGTTCTGAAAGACACCCTTCGTTGTGGTGTCCTTTAAACTCGAAACTAAAAGATTATTTTTCTTCTTCTTCTTGTCCGACATCAAAGTGTACAGCTTTTTATGACAAAACCCGCGAGAACAGAACGTATTTTAATCAAATAGAAATGAGTATAACACAATTTGGTTTCTTTGGTTTGATGATAATGTATCCAGAAAATTTTGGAGCAGGCGGCGCCACTCGAGAAGAATTGGAAAGTTACGTTCATCTCTGGAAAGGGATTGGTTATCTTTTAGGTATAAAGGACGAGTACAATTTTTGTCGAGGTACTTTTGAAGAAGTTAGACAAAGATGTCACGACGTTGTTGATCATTTAGTAAAACCAAATTTTTGTAATCTTTCAAAAGATTTTGAGCATATGTCTCGTTGTATGATAGCCGGTGTCAATTACTACATTCCTGTTTATTTCGAATCATCTTTAGCGTATTTGTGTTGGGTTATAGGGATAGATTGCCCTAAATTAATTTCATCTATGACATGGCTGAGATACATTATGTTTCAACATATGAAATTCTTTTTCCGTTTTACATTAAGGATTCCAGGATTATTGCCTTTGGCTAACAGAATGGTGATTCAAGCAGTAGATAGGACAAATCGTACTTCCCCCGAAAGACTCGAATATTTGAAAAATAAACAGTATAGTTATCAAAAAGACAATGTTATTACGAGGCTTTGATATATTGATGTTGTGAAGATATTAAAGAATCTGGCTCTGTAGTTTGGTATTGTTTATACACTTAGTTTTGTATATAATAATATCGTTCCGTACCTTATAGTCGTAATAAGTAAGCATAGGTTTTATATTTTATAAATCATTTATGTTGTCAGTGTTACTAGTTTAAGATTCTTATTATTTTTAAAATCATTTATATGGTAAAACTAATTTGTAATGTATTACACCACTCATCTATTGGTAACATAAAAAAATAGCCATTTATACAAGTGCTCCTGTATGAGTGGAATAGTTTACTGATGGGGTGAAGCCGAGGACGGACTTTTTCTCGAACCCAGTGAAAACACTTTTTGTTCGATTGCAGTTTTGACACTAAATAAATTATACTTAAAATATGAAGTTGCTTAGGCCAACCTTGTTTGAAATTCTGTATTAAAAAAAAAAAAAAAAAAAAAAAAAAAAAAAAAAAAAAAAAAAAAAAACATTTATTTTGACATTTGGTAATATTTGAACAACGAAATTAACTTATTTAGGCTACTTTTATAGGATTTGCCAGATATCGTTTTCATAACTTCTCCTATTTTTTTACCACGTTTTGACAACCTTTTATCACTATTCCTGATCCAAAGATAAAGCAGAATGCTCTTCTAACTGTCTTCACTCGTAAGCTATCGGCACTTGCGAATGTCCTAAAATCATTGACTCTTCAATGTACAGTGCAGTCAGTAGTCTGTGTGGGCGACCACAATCGTACTACTCATTATGAAAACATAAACCGTGACGAGTCACTCCAGCGTTTGCAACCATTCCTCGCACAATCGATCTTTCATTTTACTGTAATGTGCAAGTTAAAAAACCGAATCATAATTTATAAATTAAACTTTTACATAACATACTGTTACTACTTACTCTATTGACCTTTGTTATTCCAAGCTCCTCAACTCCACTCTAGACTTCATCAGCATCATCTGAACTTTTATAATCTGATTCACTATCACTTTATAGAAATTATAAGTGATTCAATTATATTGTCTATAGCTGGTTCTTGAGCTAGGTACTCGTCTTCAAATTTTTCAACATGTTCAGTTTTCCTTGCCGAATCCTCAGGACCCATGCTTATCATTTTTCTTTGGATAACATTTCCGCAATAGAAACGTACCTACTGGCCACGTATCCATTAATATCAGTGCAAACCAGCTCAATAAGATTGAGGTCAAGATAAGACGGAAGTTCGAGAATGCCATGCCCTTTATTTTTCATTATTTCGTCAATTAGACAGTCGATTTCTTTGCAAATGGAAATTGTACAATATTTTTCCCACAACCCATATATCAAAGTCATCCAGTTCTGCAACTGGCTTTTTCCGGGGATTAGAATGTCTTTTCTGTGTTGGAAAATAGTTTACACTGTCATCACTTTCGTTAAGTTTACTCAGTTCATTATTTATTTTTGTTACAAAGAGCTCACTAACACCGGTAGCCGCGGCAGTTCTTTGGTGAGCTTTATCTACAGGAATTTTCTCACTCTTTCTGCTTCCTCTTTCATAAATTTATACAAATTACAAACTTGCTCTGGCTATGAATTACTTTCCTCCCTAATTATTGATTCGAAAAAATCTCCCATTTCACAAAATTTTCAAATAAATTAAAAACAATTTACACTATTGACCGATGGTACTTGGTAGAACTCCATTTTAATGAAAAACAAACACAATATTTAGTAAATTCTACAATTTATTTGAGTCTTGCCGACCATGGTTTCGCCAACAACGGCATTTACAAGGCAGCTTAACAAAGTCTTTGTTAAGCTGCCTTGTAAATGCCGTTGTTGGCGAAACCATGGTCGGCAAGACTCAAATAAATTGTAGAATTTACTAAATATTGTGTTTGTTTTTCATTAAATTAAAAACAAGTTAAAGTCAAACATAAAAATTAACTTCAACACACGACGAAAAGCAAAACATGAACACGAGGACACGTAATCACTGTCAGTTAAACAATGTTTGAGCGCAGGCTAACAACTGTAAACTGAGAAAAGATGACGGGAAATCATGACGGAAACATTAGTAACCAAATGTTTGTAGAAAAGTCGCTCCTTTCCATCCCTCCTTCACTCTGCAGCTAGCCGAATCCGCGCACACAGACTACTGCTGCTATTTAGCTTCTTCAGACTCCATGCCGATTTAATTGATTGAGTTATATCACCCCCCCCCCCCTTCCACTAACAGGGTAGCCGATGTGCGTTGGAAACAGTGACTATTGTATAAGATGCGTAGTGTGGAATTTAAAAACGTGAATATTTATTTGGGAATTTGTGCTATTAACCTCTTCCACATAAGCACTAAACGACCATAATAATTGGCCTCTAAGAAAACAATATAACATTCATATTTGTTATTAAAATTTTTTTCATTTTTTAAAGATTGAAACAGACTTTATTTAACATTCTGTAAAGCCTCCTAATTAAGAATTGTAGGTCTACATATTTACAATAAAACACATGTTATTGTTTTGTTTAGTACATTCAACACTATGCAATAAAATATAATTAACACAAAATGAATAGTTTTAGCGGTTTGTAAACCTCTTAATAAATTTTTTTATAAAAGTGTAAAGTAAACAATCTTTCTTTGGTTGCGTTGAAAAACAAAGAAACAAAATAAACTGTAACTGACGTAAGATATTTTTAGTTTTTAACTATATATTTTATAAAAGTAATTCTCATATTGTAAAATGCTCTCTTGAAATTGTAAATATTTTAGTTTAAAGTATTAAACATTTATATTATATTAAAGTAATAATTTAAGTTAAGACTAGATTAGAAGTACTGTACACCCAAGTGTAAAAGTTTTCATTTTCAAAGTGCATTAAAATTACGAAATTTTCTCGACAAATATCCGACCTAATTTTTTTTTTTCCAACTGATTCACTGTAGAAGGTTATGGTTAAATTGTTTCTCATACGCAGAGGACGTCAGTCTCTGTGAGTGATGAGATGGTATTCAGCGACCGTCCCTTGACTTGGCGATATATTTAGCAAACCATAAGAGAAGATGATACGGGTTTCAAAGAGTGGTACAACAGTTTCGAAGATTAGTCGCACGGTGAAATGAGCAAGGGCTTCTTGTTAAAGTCCAAGAGCTGTAGGTAGGTGGAGATGAACACCGATGTGACATATTTTATTTTTTGTGCGTAATCAGCCTTGTAGAGAGTGTCTCCGAAAATCGTGAAAAAATTGTAGAAGCAATTCTGTTTGTAAGTCTTGCAGGATGGACTTTCCCGACTTCTGAACACCGTCATTACTGGTGACAAATAATGGGTGTACGAATGCAATCAGAAACCACAATGTAATCGTTATAATGCGACATCATAAAAGGTCAAACTCAAACTATAAATGATATACTCTCCTTAACACCCCAAACTGAAAATGTCGCATGAAAGACTTAATTTGGTGGATTTACCTGACGAGCAGTAAGTCCGCAACTTCACTCACAGCCTGACTGCCAACTACTGATGTAGTGATGTATGCGTTCGAATTAAAATACTCGGTGAATCCGAGTATCAAAATCCTCGGAACGTTCCGATTATTAAAATCCTCGATTTTGGAATAAAATATTCGTAATTAGGAACAAGGAGACGATATAATATTCGTTAGTAATTCGCTGATTGGTAAAGCTGAGTTCAAATCCGATGCGTAAAATCATTCTGCGCAGATACTCGATTTCGAAATTATAATACGAGTATTGAAATCGTTTAAAACTGATTAATTCGATTATCCATTTCATCCGAGTATCAACATCGCTACACTGATGTGCTGTAGAACAAACTTCGTGCATGTGCATGAAGATGTCCTCCACCTTCCCACTGGAAGTTACGTTGGATATTTGGTAACAAATCTTGTAAATAGAATTAATAATGTGTATCACCGTTAGTGCATAACCTTTCAGGTTGAAAAGTATAATTCTCATTCTTATTGTTAAGTTACAAATATTATTGTTAAGTTTTTTTTTTTTTTGTTTTTTTTAACCTAGTTTATTTAGTAAAAAAACAAAAGGAATGAGATGACAGTTGTTTGTTTTTCTTGTTAATAAAAAACACATTTGCGTTAATCAAATTTGTGTAAAAATGCTAGAAGCGAAAGACTGGTAAAAGGTACATTATTTAAATTTTTTGTGCAAGTTTTAGACGAAAATCTTTCAGAACGTACAATTTCCTTCTAAAATCATCTACCAGTTCAAAAATGTGGATTATTGTAAATTTCGTTTAATGGCAAAAAACCTCTCGGTCTTTATCCCCTTAAAGGAAGAAAATAACATAAAAGAAAGACCTCTAGCCCTCGAATACTCTAATAGTGTCAGGATAGGGAGAGAACAAGACCATCCTTGGTTTTTTTAAAGAGAGCCGGTTAGAAAACCAAAGGAAGAAAAGAATATAAAAGAAAGACCTCTAGCCCTCGAATACTCTAATAGTGTCAGGATAGTGAGAGAACAAGACCATCCTTGGTTTTTTTTAAAGAGAGTCGGTTAGAAAACCAAAGGAAGAAAAGAATATAAAAGAAAGACCTCTAGCTCTCGAATACTCTAATAGTGTCAGGATAGTGAGAGAACAAGACCATCCTTGGTATTTTTTAAAGAGAGTCGGTTAGAAAACCAAAGGAAGAAAAGAATATAAAAGAAAGACCTGTAGCCCTCGAATACTCTAATAGTGTCAGGATAGTGAGAGAACAAGACCATCCTTGGTTTTTTTTAAAGAGAGTCGGTTAGAAAACCAAAGGAAGAAAAGAATATAAAAGAAAGACCTCTAGCCCTCGAATACTCTAATAGTGTCAGGATAGTGAGAGAACAAGACCATCCTTGGTTTTTTTTAAAGAGAGTCGGTTAGAAAACCAAAGGAAGAAAAGAATATAAAAGAAAGACCTCTAGCCCTCGAATACTCTAATAGTGTCAGGATAGTGAGAGAACAAGACCATCCTTGGTTTTTTTTAAAGAGAGTCGGTTAGAAAACCAAAGGAAGAAAAGAATATAAAAGAAAGACTCTCGAATATGCCTGGGTGAGAGGGATCTAACCCAAGACTACTAGTCCCTTGGGATTGCCAAGCCCATACTTACAAAGTGAGCCCCTGAGGTACGGTCTACGGGGGGGGGTGTTGATAAGAGCATTGTCAATATTATTGGAATATCAATTTTGAATTCTGTATGTGTTAATAAATAAATGAACATCGAAAATTTTGAGATATTTTCGTACATGAATATATCGTTGAATAGTAAAAATATTTTTGATGTTATATCATAATGATGTACAAATTTATTTACAAATATTTATTATTTTTATTAATATAAAGCAAAGCGTTCTTAGCAGACTGTTGATATCGAAAATGTAACAACCACTTCGGCTCGGAAATGATTCGACCGTTCATCAATACATTTTGATTTGGGGTTAAAATCGAATATTAAATTTTGGATCTGAGTTACAAGTTCTGAGACAAAAAATGTTGTGGTCGGGTCGCGGTCGCCTTAAAAAAAGAAGAAGAAAAGAACATAAAATAGAGACCCATAGCTGTCGAATACTTTAATAGTGTCAGGGTCGGAAGAGAACAAAAGTTGGTCAAGAAAACCTGATAGGACAGATGAAGGAAAGACTTGAAGAAAGGTGTAATTCAGTGCCAAATAATTACCTAAATTTTTCCGTCTGTAATTTTCTGCTTTTTTTTATTGATTACTAGTTTCTACTAGTATTTATATTTGTACTGGGTTATTACTATAATTACAGAGGGAATAATTATTACCGTTAATGAAAAAAATAAATAAATCAGTACTGTTAATGTATCAGTAAGACAAAACATGTTTAAACGATTAAAACAAAAACTATTATTTAACTCATGGAGGAACTACACAAACATAATAAAACTACTTATTTATGAAACGCTGTTAGCATTCCAAGACGTCGGTAGCCTCGCTTGGGAGTTAGCCTCGTGCAGGGAGCTGTTAGAATTGACAACCTCGGGTTACTCTTGCTCTCCTATTGGCTCTACCCAACGGAATTGAATAGTGGCCCAATATATATGCACATATATATTCTAATATATATAGCCGGAATTGAATATAGGGGGGGGGGGAATTAGTTACAAGCTTAAAATAGTAACCTTCGACCAGTTTTACACTTCCAGCGATTTTAGGTTAGGTTTTTATTTTGGCCGCACAAGTGACATTTTATTTTACAACTAAAAAAAACTAACTCTCGTCAAATTTTATTTTTTGACTTTTCGTCCTTGACTTCCTAGAAGTATTTGTTTGTAAAATATTATTATTTTTTGTAAATATATTTTGTTGATCATTTTTTAGTTTGTAATGGTATTTTGTTATTTAAGGGTCAAAAGTCAAGTGTGACAAAATTATAATATTTTATTTAAAATAAATAAATAAAAGAAGAGGTGACTAAAATATTTTTTTGAAATGTATTTTCTGATCTTTGGATCTTCCTACAACCATCCAACTTCCGCAATGAAAATTTCTCTCCCACCTCCTTTCACTGCCGTTTACCAAGGCTATATTGTATTCATCAGCCACAAATATTGGTATCGTAAAACTAATTTTAAATTTAATTTGCATTGTGGTAGCCCACGGATTAGTGGATTGGTATTTCTTACCTTAACTCTACGGCAGTTTCGGATGAATCATCCATCATCAGGAAAATAGAATACAAATACATCTCGGAAGATTTACCCTAACCTCTGTCCTTGAGATGCGCAGTCGTCTCTGGGCAGATTGGTGTAGTGGGGGAAACACTGAGCTCAGTCTTGCAGTGAGTTTTGTTTTGTTGGATTGTGATGGAAGGTAATAATGTTGGGGAGAAAGTTGGTGGGAGTGAAGTCTTCCCATGGTCAATCTCGCGTAATTGTATCAAATGTGTAACAAGAAGAAATGCCCTAATTAATTTAACGAAACCCATGTAACACAAGCAACTGGTGTTTCTGTCAGTTACATAAAACGAATTTTAAAGGGAATAAGGAATGTTTTCAGGATGTCTACAAAGTTTAATACCCTAATAAAAAAATAATAAGAAAGAAAATAATAACGAACATTGACGACCTATAGAAACTATAGGAGATATTTTCGAATTGAAAACACCACAGTAAAATTTGAACTTTCTTCTTTCCTCATGTAAAATTTCGTATCATTACGATGTATAGTTAGGGAGCCACAGGCGTTTTAAAAAGGTATTGCAAGTGGCGAAACGTGAAATGTTAAAATCAGGTATTTTTATTGACATATAAATTGCAATAACTCTTAAACCATTTGAGATTTCAAAGTGATTTTTTCAGGGTTTATTCTCCTTCAATTCTGCATCTTTTAATACCCATATCGTTGGTTTAAAAAAATTTTGATCTTTTTTGAAAATACTTTCAACTGCAATTACTCGTAAACCCTTTGAGATTTCAAAGTCATTTTTTCATGGTTTACTCTCTATTAAATTGTGAATCTATTGATGTGCATATCATTGGTATTGTTAAATATTGAAATTTTTACAAAAATTTAGATAAAAATGAAAAAATATTAAAAATTTTGAAATTTCAATAGCACCATTCGACTCCAAATTTAATTCTGCTTCTATTAAGCTATAAAAACAATCAAAAATCAATAACTCGTTTTTTGGCCGAAAAAAACTGCAAGGGGGGTACCTTACCATTTTGCAAAGTTTGAAAATTGGCTGTTTTCTCGAATTAATTACTCAGAAACTATAAGAGATATTTTCGAATTGAAAATACCACAGTAAAATTTGAACTTTCTTCTTTCCTCATGTAAAATTTCGTATCATTACGATGTATAGTTAGGGAGCCACAGGCGTTTTAAAAAGGTATTGCAAGTGGCGAAACGTGAAATGTTAAAATCAGGTATTTTTATTGACATATAAATTGCAATAACTCTTAAACCATTTGAGATTTCAAAGTGATTTTTTCAGGGTTTATTCTCCTTCAATTCTGCATCTTTTAATACCCATATCGTTGGTTTAAAAAAATTTTGATCTTTTTTGAAAATACTTTCAACTGCAATTACTCGTAAACCCTTTGAGATTTCAAAGTCATTTTTTCATGGTTTACTCTCTATTAAATTGTGAATCTATTGATGTGCATATCATTGGTATTGTTAAATATTGAAATTTTTACAAAAATTTAGATAAAAATGAAAAAATATTAAAAATTTTGAAATTTCAATAGCACCATTCGACTCCAAATTTAATTCTGCTTCTATTAAGCTATAAAAACAATCAAAAATCAATAACTCGTTTTTTGGCCGAAAAAAACTGCAAGGGGGGTACCTTACCATTTTGCAAAGTTTGAAAATTGGCTGTTTTCTCGAATTAATTACTCAGAAACTATAAGAGATATTTTCGAATTGAAAACACCACAGTAAAATTTGAACTTTCTTCTTTCCTCATGTAAAATTTCGTATCATTACGATGTATAGTTAGGGAGCCACAGGCGTTTTAAAAAGGTATTGCAAGTGGCGAAACGTGAAATGTTAAAATCAGGTATTTTTATTGACATATAAATTGCAATAACTCAAACCATTTGAGATTTCAAAGTGATTTTTTCAGGGTTTATTCTCCTTTCAATTCTGCATCTTTTAATACCCATATCGTTGGTTTAAAAAAATTTTGATCTTTTTTGAAAATACTTTCAACTGCAATTACTCGTAAACCCTTTGAGATTTCAAAGTCATTTTTTCATGGTTTACTCTCTATTAAATTGTGAATCTATTGATGTGCATATCATTGGTATTGTTAAATATTGAAATTTTTACAAAAATTTAGATAAAAATGAAAAAATATTAAAAATTTTGAAATTTCAATAGCACCATTCGACACCAAATTTAATTCTGCTTCTATTAAGCTATAAAAACAATCAAAAATCAATAACTCGCTTTTTGGCCGAAAAAAACTGCAAGGGGGGTGGGTACCTTACCATTTTGCAAAGTTTGAAAATTGGCTGTTTTCTCGAATTAATTACTCAGAAACTATAAGAGATATTTTCGAATTGAAAACACCACAGTAAAATTTGAACTTTCTTCTTTCCTCATGTAAAATTTCGTATCATTACGATGTATAGTTAGGGAGCCACAGGCGTTTTAAAAAGGTATTGCAAGTGGCGAAACGTGAAATGTTAAAATCAGGTATTTTTATTGACATATAAATTGCAATAACTCTTAAACCATTTGAGATTTCAAAGTGATTTTTTCAGGGTTTATTCTCCTTCAATTCTGCATCTTTTAATACCCATATCGTTGGTTTAAAAAAACTTTGATCTTTTTTGAAAATACTTTCAACTGCAATTACTCGTAAACCCTTTGAGATTTCAAAGTCATTTTTTCATGGTTTACTCTCTATTAAATTGTGAATCTATTGATGTGCATATCATTGGTATTGTTAAATATTGAAATTTTTACAAAAATTTAGATAAAAATGAAAAAATATTTAAAATTTAGAAATTTCAATAGCACCATTCGACTCCAAATTTAATTCTGCTTCTATTAAGCTATAAAAAGAATCAAAAATCAATAACTCGCTTTTTGGCCGAAAAAAACTGCAAGGGGGGTACCTTACCATTTTGCAAAGTTTGAAAATTGGCTGTTTTCTCGAATTAATTACTCAGAAACTATAAGAGATATTTTCGAATTGAAAACACCACAGTAAAATTTGAACTTTCTTCTTTCCTCATGTAAAATTTCGTATAATTACGATGTATAGTTAGGGAGCCACAGGCGTTTTAAAAAGGTATTGCAAGTGGCGAAACGTGAAATGTTAAAATCAGGTATTTTTATTGACATATAAATTGCAATAACTCTTAAACTATTTGAGATTTCAAAGTGATTTTTTCAGGGTTTATTCTCCTTTCAATTCTGCATCTTTTAATACCCATATCGTTGGTTTAAAAAAATTTTGATCTTTTTTGAAAATACTTTCAACTGCAATTACTCGTAAACCCTTTGAGATTTCAAAGTCATTTTTTCATGGTTTACTCTCTATTAAATTGTGAATCTATTGATGTGCATATCATTGGTATTGTTAAATATTGAAATTTTTACAAAAATTTAGATAAAAATGAAAAAATATTAAAAATTTTGAAATTTCAATAGCACCATTCGACACCAAATTTAATTCTGCTTCTATTAAGCTATAAAAACAATCAAAAATCAATAACTCGCTTTTTGGCCGAAAAAAACTGCAAGGGGGGTGGGTACCTTACCATTTTGCAAAGTTTGAAAATTGGCTGTTTTCTCGAATTAATTACTCAGAAACTATAAGAGATATTTTCGAATTGAAAACACCACAGTAAAATTTGAACTTTCTTCTTTCCTCATGTAACATTTCGTATCATTACGATGTATAGTTAGGCAGCCACAGGCGTTTTAAAAAGGTATTGCAAGTGGCGAAACGTGAAATGTTAAAATCAGGTATTTTTATTGACATATAAATTGCAATAACTCTTAAACCATTTGAGATTTCAAAGTGATTTTTTCAGGGTTTATTCTCCTTTCAATTCTGCATCTTTTAATACCCATAACGTTGGTTTAAAAAAATTTTGATCTTTTTTGAAAATACTTTCAACTGCAATTGCTCGTAAACCCTTTGAGATTTCAAAGTCATTTTTTCATGGTTTACTCTCTATTAAATTGTGAATCTATTGATGTGCATATCATTGGTATTGTTAAATATTGAAATTTTTACAAAAATTTAGATAAAAATGAAAAAATATTAAAAATTTTGAAATTTCAATAGCACCATTCGACTCCAAATTTAATTCTGCTTCTATTAAGCTATAAAAACAATCAAAAATCAATAACTCGCTTTTTGGCCGAAAAAAACTGCAAGGGGGGGGGTACCTTACCATTTTGCAAAGTTTGAAAATTGGCTGTTTTCTCGAATTAATTACTCAGAAACTATAAGAGATATTTTCGAATTGAAAACACCACAGTAAAATTTGAACTTTCTTCTTTCCTCATGTAAAATTTCGTATCATTACGATGTATAGTTAGGGAGCCACAGGCGTTTTAAAAAGGTATTGCAAGTGGCGAAACGTGAAATGTTAAAATCAGGTATTTTTATTGACATATAAATTGCAATAACTCTTAAACCATTTGAGATTTCAAAGTGATTTTTTCAGGGTTTATTCTCCTTTCAATTCTGCATCTTTTAATACCCATATCGTTGGTTTAAAAAAATTTTGATCTTTTTTGAAAATACTTTCAACTGCAATTACTCGTAAACCCTTTGAGATTTCAAAGTCATTTTTTCATGGTTTACTCTCTATTAAATTGTGAATCTATTGATGTGCATATCATTGGTATTGTTAAATATTGAAATTTTTACAAAAATTTAGATAAAAATGAAAAAATATTTAAAATTTAGAAATTTCAATAGCACCATTCGACTCCAAATTTAATTCTGCTTCTATTAAGCTATAAAAAGAATCAAAAATCAATAACTCGCTTTTTGGCCGAAAAAAACTGCAAGGGGGGTACCTTACCATTTTGCAAAGTTTGAAAATTGGCTGTTTTCTCGAATTAATTACTCAGAAACTATAAGAGATATTTTCGAATTGAAAACACCACAGTAAAATTTGAACTTTCTTCTTTCCTCATGTAACATTTCGTATCATTACGATGTATAGTTAGGCAGCCACAGGCGTTTTAAAAAGGTATTGCAAGTGGCGAAACGTGAAATGTTAAAATCAGGTATTTTTATTGACATATAAATTGCAATAACTCTTAAACTATTTGAGATTTCAAAGTGATTTTTTCAGGGTTTATTCTCCTTTCAATTCTGCATCTTTTAATACCCATATCGTTGGTTTAAAAAAATTTTGATCTTTTTTGAAAATACTTTCAACTGCAATTACTCGTAAACCCTTTGAGATTTCAAAGTCATTTTTTCATGGTTTACTCTCTATTAAATTGTGAATCTATTGATGTGCATATCATTGGTATTGTTAAATATTGAAATTTTTACAAAAATTTAGATAAAAATGAAAAAATATTAAAAATTTTGAAATTTCAATAGCACCATTCGACACCAAATTTAATTCTGCTTCTATTAAGCTATAAAAACAATCAAAAATCAATAACTCGCTTTTTGGCCGAAAAAAACTGCAAGGGGGGTGGGTACCTTACCATTTTGCAAAGTTTGAAAATTGGCTGTTTTCTCGAATTAATTACTCAGAAACTATAAGAGATATTTTCGAATTGAAAACACCACAGTAAAATTTGAACTTTCTTCTTTCCTCATGTAAAATTTCGTATCATTACGATGTATAGTTAGGGAGCCACAGGCGTTTTAAAAAGGTATTGCAAGTGGCGAAACGTGAAATGTTAAAATCAGGTATTTTTATTGACATATAAATTGCAATAACTCTTAAACCATTTGAGATTTCAAAGTGATTTTTTCAGGGTTTATTCTCCTTCAATTCTGCATCTTTTAATACCCATATCGTTGGTTTAAAAAAACTTTGATCTTTTTTGAAAATACTTTCAACTGCAATTACTCGTAAACCCTTTGAGATTTCAAAGTCATTTTTTCATGGTTTACTCTCTATTAAATTGTGAATCTATTGATGTGCATATCATTGGTATTGTTAAATATTGAAATTTTTACAAAAATTTAGATAAAAATGAAAAAATATTAAAAATTTTGAAATTTCAATAGCACCATTCGACTCCAAATTTAATTCTGCTTCTATTAAGCTATAAAAACCATCAAAAATCAATAACTCGCTTTTTGGCCGAAAAAAACTGCAAGGGGGGTACCTTACCATTTTGCAAAGTTTGAAAATTGGCTGTTTTCTCGAATTAATTACTCAGAAACTATAAGAGATATTTTCGAATTGAAAACACCACAGTAAAATTTGAACTTTCTTCTTTCCTCATGTAACATTTCGTATCATTACGATGTATAGTTAGGCAGCCACAGGCGTTTTAAAAAGGTATTGCAAGTGGCGAAACGTGAAATGTTAAAATCAGGTATTTTTATTGACATATAAATTGCAATAACTCTTAAACCATTTGAGATTTCAAAGTGATTTTTTCAGGGTTTATTCTCCTTTCAATTCTGCATCTTTTAATACCCATAACGTTGGTTTAAAAAAATTTTGATCTTTTTTGAAAATACTTTCAACTGCAATTGCTCGTAAACCCTTTGAGATTTCAAAGTCATTTTTTCATGGTTTACTCTCTATTAAATTGTGAATCTATTGATGTGCATATCATTGGTATTGTTAAATATTGAAATTTTTACAAAAATTTAGATAAAAATGAAAAAATATTAAAAATTTTGAAATTTCAATAGCACCATTCGACTCCAAATTTAATTCTGCTTCTATTAAGCTATAAAAACAATCAAAAATCAATAACTCGCTTTTTGGCCGAAAAAAACTGCAAGGGGGGGGGTACCTTACCATTTTGCAAAGTTTGAAAATTGGCTGTTTTCTCGAATTAATTACTCAGAAACTATAAGAGATATTTTCGAATTGAAAACACCACAGTAAAATTTGAACTTTCTTCTTTCCTCATGTAAAATTTCGTATCATTACGATGTATAGTTAGGGAGCCACAGGCGTTTTAAAAAGGTATTGCAAGTGGCGAAACGTGAAATGTTAAAATCAGGTATTTTTATTGACATATAAATTGCAATAACTCTTAAACCATTTGAGATTTCAAAGTGATTTTTTCAGGGTTTATTCTCCTTTCAATTCTGCATCTTTTAATACCCATATCGTTGGTTTAAAAAAATTTTGATCTTTTTTGAAAATACTTTCAACTGCAATTACTCGTAAACCCTTTGAGATTTCAAAGTCATTTTTTCATGGTTTACTCTCTATTAAATTGTGAATCTATTGATGTGCATATCATTGGTATTGTTAAATATTGAAATTTTTACAAAAAATTAGATAAAAATGAAAAAATATTAAAAATTTTGAAATTTCAATAGCACCATTCGACTCCAAATTTAATTCTGCTTCTATTAAGCTATAAAAACAATCAAAAATCAATAACTCGCTTTTTGGCCGAAAAAAACTGCAAGGGGGTACCTTACCATTTTGCAAAGTTTGAAAATTGGCTGTTTTCTCGAATTAATTACTCAGAAACTATAAGAAATATTTTCGAATTGAAAACACCACAGTAAAATTTGAACTTTCTTCTTTCCTCATGTAAAATTTCGTATCATTACGATGTATAGTTAGGGAGCCACAGGCGTTTTAAAAAGGTATTGCAAGTGGAGAAACGTGAAATGTTAAAATCAGGTATTTTTATTGACATATAAATTGCAATAACTCTTAAACCATTTGAGATTTCAAAGTGATTTTTTCAGGGTTTATTCTCCTTCAATTCTGCATCTTTTAATAACCATATCATTGGTTTAAAAAATTTTTGATCTTTTTTGAAAAAACTTTGAACTGTAATTACTCGTAAACCCTTTGAGATTTCAAAGTCATTTTTTCATGGTTTACTCTCTATTAAATTGTGAATCTATTGATGTGCATATCATTGGTATTGTTAAATATTGAAACTTTTACAAAAATTTAGATAAAAATGAAAAAATATTAAAAATTTTGAAATTTCAATAGCACCATTCGACTCCAAATTTAATTCTGCTTCTATTAAGCTATAAAAAGAATCAAAAATCAATAACTCGCTTTTTGGCCGAAAAAAACTGCAAGGGGGTACCTTACCATTTTGCAAAGTTTGAAAATTGGCTGTTTTCTCGAATTAATTACTCAGAAACTATAAGAGATATTTTCGAATTGAAAACACCACAGTAAAATTTGAACTTTCTTCTTTCCTCATGTAAAATTTCGTATCATTACGATGTATAGTTAGGGAGCCACAGGCGTTTTAAAAAGGTATTGCAAGTGGCGAAACGTGAAATGTTAAAATCAGGTATTTTTATTGACATATAAATTGCAATAACTCTTAAACCATTTGAGATTTCAAAGTGATTTTTTCAGGGTTTATTCTCCTTTCAATTCTGCATCTTTTAATACCCATATCGTTGGTTTAAAAAAATTTTGATCTTTTTTGAAAATACTTTCAACTGCAATTACTCGTAAACCCTTTGAGATTTCAAAGTCATTTTTACATGGTTTACTCTCTATTAAATTGTGAATCTATTGATGTGCATATCATTGGTATTGTTAAATATTGAAATTTTTACAAAAATTTAGATAAAAATGAAAAAATATTAAAAATTTTGAAATTTCAATAGCACCATTCGACTCCAAATTTAATTCTGCTTCTATTAAGCTATAAAAACAATCAAAAATCAATAACTCGTTTTTTGGCCGAAAAAAACTGCAAGGGGGGTACCTTACCATTTTGCAAAGTTTGAAAATTGGCTGTTTTCTCGAATTAATTACTCAGAAACTATAAGAGATATTTTCGAATTGAAAACACCACAGTAAAATTTGAACTTTCTTCTTTCCTCATGTAAAATTTCGTATCATTACGATGTATAGTTAGGGAGCCACAGGCGTTTTAAAAAGGTATTGCAAGTGGCGAAACGTGAAATGTTAAAATCAGGTATTTTTATTGACATATAAATTGCAATAACTCAAACCATTTGAGATTTCAAAGTGATTTTTTCAGGGTTTATTCTCCTTTCAATTCTGCATCTTTTAATACCCATATCGTTGGTTTAAAAAAATTTTGATCTTTTTTGAAAATACTTTCAACTGCAATTACTCGTAAACCCTTTGAGATTTCAAAGTCATTTTTTCATGGTTTACTCTCTATTAAATTGTGAATCTATTGATGTGCATATCATTGGTATTGTTAAATATTGAAATTTTTACAAAAATTTAGATAAAAATGAAAAAATATTTAAAATTTAGAAATTTCAATAGCACCATTCGACTCCAAATTTAATTCTGCTTCTATTAAGCTATAAAAAGAATCAAAAATCAATAACTCGCTTTTTGGCCGAAAAAAACTGCAAGGGGGGTACCTTACCATTTTGCAAAGTTTGAAAATTGGCTGTTTTCTCGAATTAATTACTCAGAAACTATAAGAGATATTTTCGAATTGAAAACACCACAGTAAAATTTGAACTTTCTTCTTTCCTCATGTAAAATTTCGTATAATTACGATGTATAGTTAGGGAGCCACAGGCGTTTTAAAAAGGTATTGCAAGTGGCGAAACGTGAAATGTTAAAATCAGGTATTTTTATTGACATATAAATTGCAATAACTCTTAAACTATTTGAGATTTCAAAGTGATTTTTTCAGGGTTTATTCTCCTTTCAATTCTGCATCTTTTAATACCCATATCGTTGGTTTAAAAAAATTTTGATCTTTTTTGAAAATACTTTCAACTGCAATTACTCGTAAACCCTTTGAGATTTCAAAGTCATTTTTTCATGGTTTACTCTCTATTAAATTGTGAATCTATTGATGTGCATATCATTGGTATTGTTAAATATTGAAATTTTTACAAAAATTTAGATAAAAATGAAAAAATATTAAAAATTTTGAAATTTCAATAGCACCATTCGACACCAAATTTAATTCTGCTTCTATTAAGCTATAAAAACAATCAAAAATCAATAACTCGCTTTTTGGCCGAAAAAAACTGCAAGGGGGGTGGGTACCTTACCATTTTGCAAAGTTTGAAAATTGGCTGTTTTCTCGAATTAATTACTCAGAAACTATAAGAGATATTTTCGAATTGAAAACACCACAGTAAAATTTGAACTTTCTTCTTTCCTCATGTAAAATTTCGTATCATTACGATGTATAGTTAGGGAGCCACAGGCGTTTTAAAAAGGTATTGCAAGTGGCGAAACGTGAAATGTTAAAATCAGGTATTTTTATTGACATATAAATTGCAATAACTCTTAAACCATTTGAGATTTCAAAGTGATTTTTTCAGGGTTTATTCTCCTTTCAATTCTGCATCTTTTAATACCCATATCGTTGGTTTAAAAAAATTTTGATCTTTTTTGAAAATACTTTCAACTGCAATTACTCGTAAACCCTTTGAGATTTCAAAGTCATTTTTTCATGGTTTACTCTCTATTAAATTGTGAATCTATTGATGTGCATATCATTGGTATTGTTAAATATTGAAATTTTTACAAAAATTTAGATAAAAATGAAAAAATATTTAAAATTTAGAAATTTCAATAGCACCATTCGACTCCAAATTTAATTCTGCTTCTATTAAGCTATAAAAAGAATCAAAAATCAATAACTCGCTTTTTGGCCGAAAAAAACTGCAAGGGGGGTACCTTACCATTTTGCAAAGTTTGAAAATTGGCTGTTTTCTCGAATTAATTACTCAGAAACTATAAGAGATATTTTCGAATTGAAAACACCACAGTAAAATTTGAACTTTCTTCTTTCCTCATGTAAAATTTCGTATAATTACGATGTATAGTTAGGGAGCCACAGGCGTTTTAAAAAGGTATTGCAAGTGGCGAAACGTGAAATGTTAAAATCAGGTATTTTTATTGACATATAAATTGCAATAACTCTTAAACTATTTGAGATTTCAAAGTGATTTTTTCAGGGTTTATTCTCCTTTCAATTCTGCATCTTTTAATACCCATATCGTTGGTTTAAAAAAATTTTGATCTTTTTTGAAAATACTTTCAACTGCAATTACTCGTAAACCCTTTGAGATTTCAAAGTCATTTTTTCATGGTTTACTCTCTATTAAATTGTGAATCTATTGATGTGCATATCATTGGTATTGTTAAATATTGAAATTTTTACAAAAATTTAGATAAAAATGAAAAAATATTAAAAATTTTTAAATTTCAATAGCACCATTCGACACCAAATTTAATTCTGCTTCTATTAAGCTATAAAAACAATCAAAAATCAATAACTCGCTTTTTGGCCGAAAAAAACTGCAAGGGGGGTGGGTACCTTACCATTTTGCAAAGTTTGAAAATTGGCTGTTTTCTCGAATTAATTACTCAGAAACTATAAGAGATATTTTCGAATTGAAAACACCACAGTAAAATTTGAACTTTCTTCTTTCCTCATGTAAAATTTCGTATCATTACGATGTATAGTTAGGGAGCCACAGGCGTTTTAAAAAGGTATTGCAAGTGGCGAAACGTGAAATGTTAAAATCAGGTATTTTTATTGACATATAAATTGCAATAACTCTTAAACCATTTGAGATTTCAAAGTGATTTTTTCAGGGTTTATTCTCCTTCAATTCTGCATCTTTTAATACCCATATCGTTGGTTTAAAAAAACTTTGATCTTTTTTGAAAATACTTTCAACTGCAATTACTCGTAAACCCTTTGAGATTTCAAAGTCATTTTTTCATGGTTTACTCTCTATTAAATTGTGAATCTATTGATGTGCATATCATTGGTATTGTTAAATATTGAAATTTTTACAAAAATTTAGATAAAAATGAAAAAATATTAAAAATTTTGAAATTTCAATAGCACCATTCGACTCCAAATTTAATTCTGCTTCTATTAAGCTATAAAAACCATCAAAAATCAATAACTCGCTTTTTGGCCGAAAAAAACTGCAAGGGGGGTACCTTACCATTTTGCAAAGTTTGAAAATTGGCTGTTTTCTCGAATTAATTACTCAGAAACTATAAGAGATATTTTCGAATTGAAAACACCACAGTAAAATTTGAACTTTCTTCTTTCCTCATGTAACATTTCGTATCATTACGATGTATAGTTAGGCAGCCACAGGCGTTTTAAAAAGGTATTGCAAGTGGCGAAACGTGAAATGTTAAAATCAGGTATTTTTATTGACATATAAATTGCAATAACTCTTAAACCATTTGAGATTTCAAAGTGATTTTTTCAGGGTTTATTCTCCTTTCAATTCTGCATCTTTTAATACCCATAACGTTGGTTTAAAAAAATTTTGATCTTTTTTGAAAATACTTTCAACTGCAATTGCTCGTAAACCCTTTGAGATTTCAAAGTCATTTTTTCATGGTTTACTCTCTATTAAATTGTGAATCTATTGATGTGCATATCATTGGTATTGTTAAATATTGAAATTTTTACAAAAATTTAGATAAAAATGAAAAAATATTAAAAATTTTGAAATTTCAATAGCACCATTCGACTCCAAATTTAATTCTGCTTCTATTAAGCTATAAAAACAATCAAAAATCAATAACTCGCTTTTTGGCCGAAAAAAACTGCAAGGGGGGGGGGTACCTTACCATTTTGCAAAGTTTGAAAATTGGCTGTTTTCTCGAATTAATTACTCAGAAACTATAAGAGATATTTTCGAATTGAAAACACCACAGTAAAATTTGAACTTTCTTCTTTCCTCATGTAAAATTTCGTATCATTACGATGTATAGTTAGGGAGCCACAGGCGTTTTAAAAAGGTATTGCAAGTGGCGAAACGTGAAATGTTAAAATCAGGTATTTTTATTGACATATAAATTGCAATAACTCTTAAACCATTTGAGATTTCAAAGTGATTTTTTCAGGGTTTATTCTCCTTTCAATTCTGCATCTTTTAATACCCATATCGTTGGTTTAAAAAAATTTTGATCTTTTTTGAAAATACTTTCAACTGCAATTACTCGTAAACCCTTTGAGATTTCAAAGTCATTTTTTCATGGTTTACTCTCTATTAAATTGTGAATCTATTGATGTGCATATCATTGGTATTGTTAAATATTGAAATTTTTACAAAAATTTAGATAAAAATGAAAAAATATTTAAAATTTAGAAATTTCAATAGCACCATTCGACTCCAAATTTAATTCTGCTTCTATTAAGCTATAAAAAGAATCAAAAATCAATAACTCGCTTTTTGGCCGAAAAAAACTGCAAGGGGGGTACCTTACCATTTTGCAAAGTTTGAAAATTGGCTGTTTTCTCGAATTAATTACTCAGAAACTATAAGAGATATTTTCGAATTGAAAACACCACAGTAAAATTTGAACTTTCTTCTTTCCTCATGTAAAATTTCGTATAATTACGATGTATAGTTAGGGAGCCACAGGCGTTTTAAAAAGGTATTGCAAGTGGCGAAACGTGAAATGTTAAAATCAGGTATTTTTATTGACATATAAATTGCAATAACTCTTAAACTATTTGAGATTTCAAAGTGATTTTTTCAGGGTTTATTCTCCTTTCAATTCTGCATCTTTTAATACCCATATCGTTGGTTTAAAAAAATTTTGATCTTTTTTGAAAATACTTTCAACTGCAATTACTCGTAAACCCTTTGAGATTTCAAAGTCATTTTTTCATGGTTTACTCTCTATTAAATTGTGAATCTATTGATGTGCATATCATTGGTATTGTTAAATATTGAAATTTTTACAAAAATTTAGATAAAAATGAAAAAATATTAAAAATTTTGAAATTTCAATAGCACCATTCGACACCAAATTTAATTCTGCTTCTATTAAGCTATAAAAACAATCAAAAATCAATAACTCGCTTTTTGGCCGAAAAAAACTGCAAGGGGGGTGGGTACCTTACCATTTTGCAAAGTTTGAAAATTGGCTGTTTTCTCGAATTAATTACTCAGAAACTATAAGAGATATTTTCGAATTGAAAACACCACAGTAAAATTTGAACTTTCTTCTTTCCTCATGTAAAATTTCGTATCATTACGATGTATAGTTAGGGAGCCACAGGCGTTTTAAAAAGGTATTGCAAGTGGCGAAACGTGAAATGTTAAAATCAGGTATTTTTATTGACATATAAATTGCAATAACTCTTAAACCATTTGAGATTTCAAAGTGATTTTTTCAGGGTTTATTCTCCTTCAATTCTGCATCTTTTAATACCCATATCGTTGGTTTAAAAAAACTTTGATCTTTTTTGAAAATACTTTCAACTGCAATTACTCGTAAACCCTTTGAGATTTCAAAGTCATTTTTTCATGGTTTACTCTCTATTAAATTGTGAATCTATTGATGTGCATATCATTGGTATTGTTAAATATTGAAATTTTTACAAAAATTTAGATAAAAATGAAAAAATATTAAAAATTTTGAAATTTCAATAGCACCATTCGACTCCAAATTTAATTCTGCTTCTATTAAGCTATAAAAACCATCAAAAATCAATAACTCGCTTTTTGGCCGAAAAAAACTGCAAGGGGGGTACCTTACCATTTTGCAAAGTTTGAAAATTGGCTGTTTTCTCGAATTAATTACTCAGAAACTATAAGAGATATTTTCGAATTGAAAACACCACAGTAAAATTTGAACTTTCTTCTTTCCTCATGTAACATTTCGTATCATTACGATGTATAGTTAGGCAGCCACAGGCGTTTTAAAAAGGTATTGCAAGTGGCGAAACGTGAAATGTTAAAATCAGGTATTTTTATTGACATATAAATTGCAATAACTCTTAAACCATTTGAGATTTCAAAGTGATTTTTTCAGGGTTTATTCTCCTTTCAATTCTGCATCTTTTAATACCCATAACGTTGGTTTAAAAAAATTTTGATCTTTTTTGAAAATACTTTCAACTGCAATTGCTCGTAAACCCTTTGAGATTTCAAAGTCACTTTTTCATGGTTTACTCTCTATTAAATTGTGAATCTATTGATGTGCATATCATTGGTATTGTTAAATATTGAAATTTTTACAAAAATTTAGATAAAAATGAAAAAATATTAAAAATTTTGAAATTTCAATAGCACCATTCGACTCCAAATTTAATTCTGCTTCTATTAAGCTATAAAAACAATCAAAAATCAATAACTCGCTTTTTGGCCGAAAAAAACTGCAAGGGGGGGGGGTACCTTACCATTTTGCAAAGTTTGAAAATTGGCTGTTTTCTCGAATTAATTACTCAGAAACTATAAGAGATATTTTCGAATTGAAAACACCACAGTAAAATTTGAACTTTCTTCTTTCCTCATGTAAAATTTCGTATCATTACGATGTATAGTTAGGGAGCCACAGGCGTTTTAAAAAGGTATTGCAAGTGGCGAAACGTGAAATGTTAAAATCAGGTATTTTTATTGACATATAAATTGCAATAACTCTTAAACCATTTGAGATTTCAAAGTGATTTTTTCAGGGTTTATTCTCCTTTCAATTCTGCATCTTTTAATACCCATATCGTTGGTTTAAAAAAATTTTGATCTTTTTTGAAAATACTTTCAACTGCAATTACTCGTAAACCCTTTGAGATTTCAAAGTCATTTTTTCATGGTTTACTCTCTATTAAATTGTGAATCTATTGATGTGCATATCATTGGTATTGTTAAATATTGAAATTTTTACAAAAAATTAGATAAAAATGAAAAAATATTAAAAATTTTGAAATTTCAATAGCACCATTCGACTCCAAATTTAATTCTGCTTCTATTAAGCTATAAAAACAATCAAAAATCAATAACTCGCTTTTTGGCCGAAAAAAACTGCAAGGGGGTACCTTACCATTTTGCAAAGTTTGAAAATTGGCTGTTTTCTCGAATTAATTACTCAGAAACTATAAGAAATATTTTCGAATTGAAAACACCACAGTAAAATTTGAACTTTCTTCTTTCCTCATGTAAAATTTCGTATCATTACGATGTATAGTTAGGGAGCCACAGGCGTTTTAAAAAGGTATTGCAAGTGGAGAAACGTGAAATGTTAAAATCAGGTATTTTTATTGACATATAAATTGCAATAACTCTTAAACCATTTGAGATTTCAAAGTGATTTTTTCAGGGTTTATTCTCCTTCAATTCTGCATCTTTTAATAACCATATCATTGGTTTAAAAAATTTTTGATCTTTTTTGAAAAAACTTTGAACTGTAATTACTCGTAAACCCTTTGAGATTTCAAAGTCATTTTTTCATGGTTTACTCTCTATTAAATTGTGAATCTATTGATGTGCATATCATTGGTATTGTTAAATATTGAAACTTTTACAAAAATTTAGATAAAAATGAAAAAATATTAAAAATTTTGAAATTTCAATAGCACCATTCGACTCCAAATTTAATTCTGCTTCTATTAAGCTATAAAAAGAATCAAAAATCAATAACTCGCTTTTTGGCCGAAAAAAACTGCAAGGGGGTACCTTACCATTTTGCAAAGTTTGAAAATTGGCTGTTTTCTCGAATTAATTACTCAGAAACTATAAGAGATATTTTCGAATTGAAAACACCACAGTAAAATTTGAACTTTCTTCTTTCCTCATGTAAAATTTCGTATCATTACGATGTATAGTTAGGGAGCCACAGGCGTTTTAAAAAGGTATTGCAAGTGGCGAAACGTGAAATGTTAAAATCAGGTATTTTTATTGACATATAAATTGCAATAACTCTTAAACCATTTGAGATTTCAAAGTGATTTTTTCAGGGTTTATTATCCTTTCAATTCTGCATCTTTTAATACCCATATCGTTGGTTTAAAAAAATTTTGATCTTTTTTGAAAATACTTTCAACTGCAATTACTCGTAAACCCTTTGAGATTTCAAAGTCATTTTTTCATGGTTTACTCTCTATTAAATTGTGAATCTATTGATGTGCATATCATTGGTATTGTTAAATATTGAAATTTTTACAAAAAATTAGATAAAAATGAAAAAATATTAAAAATTTTGAAATTTCAATAGCACCATTCGACTCCAAATTTAATTCTGCTTCTATTAAGCTATAAAAACAATCAAAAATCAATAACTCGCTTTTTGGCCGAAAAAAACTGCAAGGGGGGTACCTTACCATTTTGCAAAGTTTGAAAATTGGCTGTTTTCTCGAATTAATTACTCAGAAACTATAAGAAATATTTTCGAATTGAAAACACCACAGTAAAATTTGAACTTTCTTCTTTCCTCATGTAAAATTTCGTATCATTACGATGTATAGTTAGGGAGCCACAGGCGTTTTAAAAAGGTATTGCAAGTGGAGAAACGTGAAATGTTAAAATCAGGTATTTTTATTGACATATAAATTGCAATAACTCTTAAACCATTTGAGATTTCAAAGTGATTTTTTCAGGGTTTATTCTCCTTCAATTCTGCATCTTTTAATAACCATATCATTGGTTTAAAAAAATTTTGATCTTTTTTGAAAAAACTTTGAACTGTAATTACTCGTAAACCCTTTGAGATTTCAAAGTCATTTTTTCATGGTTTACTCTCTATTAAATTGTGAATCTATTGATGTGCATATCATTGGTATTGTTAAATATTGAAATTTTTACAAAAATTTAGATAAAAATGAAAAAATATTAAAAATTTTGAAATTTCAATAGCACCATTCGACTCCAAATTTAATTCTGCTTCTATTAAGCTATAAAAACAATCAAAAATCAATAACTCGTTTTTTGGCCGAAAAAAACTGCAAGGGGGGTACCTTACCATTTTGCAAAGTTTGAAAATTGGCTGTTTTCTCGAATTAATTACTCAGAAACTATAAGAGATATTTTCGAATTGAAAACACCACAGTAAAATTTGAACTTTCTTCTTTCCTCATGTAAAATTTCGTATCATTACGATGTATAGTTAGGGAGCCACAGGCGTTTTAAAAAGGTATTGCAAGTGGCGAAACGTGAAATGTTAAAATCAGGTATTTTTATTGACATATAAATTGCAATAACTCAAACCATTTGAGATTTCAAAGTGATTTTTTCAGGGTTTATTCTCCTTTCAATTCTGCATCTTTTAATACCCATATCGTTGGTTTAAAAAAATTTTGATCTTTTTTGAAAATACTTTCAACTGCAATTACTCGTAAACCCTTTGAGATTTCAAAGTCATTTTTTCATGGTTTACTCTCTATTAAATTGTGAATCTATTGATGTGCATATCATTGGTATTGTTAAATATTGAAATTTTTACAAAAATTTAGATAAAAATGAAAAAATATTTAAAATTTAGAAATTTCAATAGCACCATTCGACTCCAAATTTAATTCTGCTTCTATTAAGCTATAAAAAGAATCAAAAATCAATAACTCGCTTTTTGGCCGAAAAAAACTGCAAGGGGGGTACCTTACCATTTTGCAAAGTTTGAAAATTGGCTGTTTTCTCGAATTAATTACTCAGAAACTATAAGAGATATTTTCGAATTGAAAACACCACAGTAAAATTTGAACTTTCTTCTTTCCTCATGTAAAATTTCGTATAATTACGATGTATAGTTAGGGAGCCACAGGCGTTTTAAAAAGGTATTGCAAGTGGCGAAACGTGAAATGTTAAAATCAGGTATTTTTATTGACATATAAATTGCAATAACTCTTAAACTATTTGAGATTTCAAAGTGATTTTTTCAGGGTTTATTCTCCTTTCAATTCTGCATCTTTTAATACCCATATCGTTGGTTTAAAAAAATTTTGATCTTTTTTGAAAATACTTTCAACTGCAATTACTCGTAAACCCTTTGAGATTTCAAAGTCATTTTTTCATGGTTTACTCTCTATTAAATTGTGAATCTATTGATGTGCATATCATTGGTATTGTTAAATATTGAAATTTTTACAAAAATTTAGATAAAAATGAAAAAATATTAAAAATTTTGAAATTTCAATAGCACCATTCGACACCAAATTTAATTCTGCTTCTATTAAGCTATAAAAACAATCAAAAATCAATAACTCGCTTTTTGGCCGAAAAAAACTGCAAGGGGGGTGGGTACCTTACCATTTTGCAAAGTTTGAAAATTGGCTGTTTTCTCGAATTAATTACTCAGAAACTATAAGAGATATTTTCGAATTGAAAACACCACAGTAAAATTTGAACTTTCTTCTTTCCTCATGTAAAATTTCGTATCATTACGATGTATAGTTAGGGAGCCACAGGCGTTTTAAAAAGGTATTGCAAGTGGCGAAACGTGAAATGTTAAAATCAGGTATTTTTATTGACATATAAATTGCAATAACTCTTAAACCATTTGAGATTTCAAAGTGATTTTTTCAGGGTTTATTCTCCTTTCAATTCTGCATCTTTTAATACCCATATCGTTGGTTTAAAAAAATTTTGATCTTTTTTGAAAATACTTTCAACTGCAATTACTCGTAAACCCTTTGAGATTTCAAAGTCATTTTTTCATGGTTTACTCTCTATTAAATTGTGAATCTATTGATGTGCATATCATTGGTATTGTTAAATATTGAAATTTTTACAAAAATTTAGATAAAAATGAAAAAATATTTAAAATTTAGAAATTTCAATAGCACCATTCGACTCCAAATTTAATTCTGCTTCTATTAAGCTATAAAAAGAATCAAAAATCAATAACTCGCTTTTTGGCCGAAAAAAACTGCAAGGGGGGTACCTTACCATTTTGCAAAGTTTGAAAATTGGCTGTTTTCTCGAATTAATTACTCAGAAACTATAAGAGATATTTTCGAATTGAAAACACCACAGTAAAATTTGAACTTTCTTCTTTCCTCATGTAAAATTTCGTATAATTACGATGTATAGTTAGGGAGCCACAGGCGTTTTAAAAAGGTATTGCAAGTGGCGAAACGTGAAATGTTAAAATCAGGTATTTTTATTGACATATAAATTGCAATAACTCTTAAACTATTTGAGATTTCAAAGTGATTTTTTCAGGGTTTATTCTCCTTTCAATTCTGCATCTTTTAATACCCATATCGTTGGTTTAAAAAAATTTTGATCTTTTTTGAAAATACTTTCAACTGCAATTACTCGTAAACCCTTTGAGATTTCAAAGTCATTTTTTCATGGTTTACTCTCTATTAAATTGTGAATCTATTGATGTGCATATCATTGGTATTGTTAAATATTGAAATTTTTACAAAAATTTAGATAAAAATGAAAAAATATTAAAAATTTTGAAATTTCAATAGCACCATTCGACACCAAATTTAATTCTGCTTCTATTAAGCTATAAAAACAATCAAAAATCAATAACTCGCTTTTTGGCCGAAAAAAACTGCAAGGGGGGTGGGTACCTTACCATTTTGCAAAGTTTGAAAATTGGCTGTTTTCTCGAATTAATTACTCAGAAACTATAAGAGATATTTTCGAATTGAAAACACCACAGTAAAATTTGAACTTTCTTCTTTCCTCATGTAAAATTTCGTATCATTACGATGTATAGTTAGGGAGCCACAGGCGTTTTAAAAAGGTATTGCAAGTGGCGAAACGTGAAATGTTAAAATCAGGTATTTTTATTGACATATAAATTGCAATAACTCTTAAACCATTTGAGATTTCAAAGTGATTTTTTCAGGGTTTATTCTCCTTCAATTCTGCATCTTTTAATACCCATATCGTTGGTTTAAAAAAACTTTGATCTTTTTTGAAAATACTTTCAACTGCAATTACTCGTAAACCCTTTGAGATTTCAAAGTCATTTTTTCATGGTTTACTCTCTATTAAATTGTGAATCTATTGATGTGCATATCATTGGTATTGTTAAATATTGAAATTTTTACAAAAATTTAGATAAAAATGAAAAAATATTAAAAATTTTGAAATTTCAATAGCACCATTCGACTCCAAATTTAATTCTGCTTCTATTAAGCTATAAAAACCATCAAAAATCAATAACTCGCTTTTTGGCCGAAAAAAACTGCAAGGGGGGTACCTTACCATTTTGCAAAGTTTGAAAATTGGCTGTTTTCTCGAATTAATTACTCAGAAACTATAAGAGATATTTTCGAATTGAAAACACCACAGTAAAATTTGAACTTTCTTCTTTCCTCATGTAACATTTCGTATCATTACGATGTATAGTTAGGCAGCCACAGGCGTTTTAAAAAGGTATTGCAAGTGGCGAAACGTGAAATGTTAAAATCAGGTATTTTTATTGACATATAAATTGCAATAACTCTTAAACCATTTGAGATTTCAAAGTGATTTTTTCAGGGTTTATTCTCCTTTCAATTCTGCATCTTTTAATACCCATAACGTTGGTTTAAAAAAATTTTGATCTTTTTTGAAAATACTTTCAACTGCAATTGCTCGTAAACCCTTTGAGATTTCAAAGTCATTTTTTCATGGTTTACTCTCTATTAAATTGTGAATCTATTGATGTGCATATCATTGGTATTGTTAAATATTGAAATTTTTACAAAAATTTAGATAAAAATGAAAAAATATTAAAAATTTTGAAATTTCAATAGCACCATTCGACTCCAAATTTAATTCTGCTTCTATTAAGCTATAAAAACAATCAAAAATCAATAACTCGCTTTTTGGCCGAAAAAAACTGCAAGGGGGGGGGGTACCTTACCATTTTGCAAAGTTTGAAAATTGGCTGTTTTCTCGAATTAATTACTCAGAAACTATAAGAGATATTTTCGAATTGAAAACACCACAGTAAAATTTGAACTTTCTTCTTTCCTCATGTAAAATTTCGTATCATTACGATGTATAGTTAGGGAGCCACAGGCGTTTTAAAAAGGTATTGCAAGTGGCGAAACGTGAAATGTTAAAATCAGGTATTTTTATTGACATATAAATTGCAATAACTCTTAAACCATTTGAGATTTCAAAGTGATTTTTTCAGGGTTTATTCTCCTTTCAATTCTGCATCTTTTAATACCCATATCGTTGGTTTAAAAAAATTTTGATCTTTTTTGAAAATACTTTCAACTGCAATTACTCGTAAACCCTTTGAGATTTCAAAGTCATTTTTTCATGGTTTACTCTCTATTAAATTGTGAATCTATTGATGTGCATATCATTGGTATTGTTAAATATTGAAATTTTTACAAAAATTTAGATAAAAATGAAAAAATATTTAAAATTTAGAAATTTCAATAGCACCATTCGACTCCAAATTTAATTCTGCTTCTATTAAGCTATAAAAAGAATCAAAAATCAATAACTCGCTTTTTGGCCGAAAAAAACTGCAAGGGGGGTACCTTACCATTTTGCAAAGTTTGAAAATTGGCTGTTTTCTCGAATTAATTACTCAGAAACTATAAGAGATATTTTCGAATTGAAAACACCACAGTAAAATTTGAACTTTCTTCTTTCCTCATGTAAAATTTCGTATAATTACGATGTATAGTTAGGGAGCCACAGGCGTTTTAAAAAGGTATTGCAAGTGGCGAAACGTGAAATGTTAAAATCAGGTATTTTTATTGACATATAAATTGCAATAACTCTTAAACTATTTGAGATTTCAAAGTGATTTTTTCAGGGTTTATTCTCCTTTCAATTCTGCATCTTTTAATACCCATATCGTTGGTTTAAAAAAATTTTGATCTTTTTTGAAAATACTTTCAACTGCAATTACTCGTAAACCCTTTGAGATTTCAAAGTCATTTTTTCATGGTTTACTCTCTATTAAATTGTGAATCTATTGATGTGCATATCATTGGTATTGTTAAATATTGAAATTTTTACAAAAATTTAGATAAAAATGAAAAAATATTAAAAATTTTGAAATTTCAATAGCACCATTCGACACCAAATTTAATTCTGCTTCTATTAAGCTATAAAAACAATCAAAAATCAATAACTCGCTTTTTGGCCGAAAAAAACTGCAAGGGGGGTGGGTACCTTACCATTTTGCAAAGTTTGAAAATTGGCTGTTTTCTCGAATTAATTACTCAGAAACTATAAGAGATATTTTCGAATTGAAAACACCACAGTAAAATTTGAACTTTCTTCTTTCCTCATGTAAAATTTCGTATCATTACGATGTATAGTTAGGGAGCCACAGGCGTTTTAAAAAGGTATTGCAAGTGGCGAAACGTGAAATGTTAAAATCAGGTATTTTTATTGACATATAAATTGCAATAACTCTTAAACCATTTGAGATTTCAAAGTGATTTTTTCAGGGTTTATTCTCCTTCAATTCTGCATCTTTTAATACCCATATCGTTGGTTTAAAAAAACTTTGATCTTTTTTGAAAATACTTTCAACTGCAATTACTCGTAAACCCTTTGAGATTTCAAAGTCATTTTTTCATGGTTTACTCTCTATTAAATTGTGAATCTATTGATGTGCATATCATTGGTATTGTTAAATATTGAAATTTTTACAAAAATTTAGATAAAAATGAAAAAATATTAAAAATTTTGAAATTTCAATAGCACCATTCGACTCCAAATTTAATTCTGCTTCTATTAAGCTATAAAAACCATCAAAAATCAATAACTCGCTTTTTGGCCGAAAAAAACTGCAAGGGGGTACCTTACCATTTTGCAAAGTTTGAAAATTGGCTGTTTTCTCGAATTAATTACTCAGAAACTATAAGAGATATTTTCGAATTGAAAACACCACAGTAAAATTTGAACTTTCTTCTTTCCTCATGTAACATTTCGTATCATTACGATGTATAGTTAGGCAGCCACAGGCGTTTTAAAAAGGTATTGCAAGTGGCGAAACGTGAAATGTTAAAATCAGGTATTTTTATTGACATATAAATTGCAATAACTCTTAAACCATTTGAGATTTCAAAGTGATTTTTTCAGGGTTTATTCTCCTTTCAATTCTGCATCTTTTAATACCCATAACGTTGGTTTAAAAAAATTTTGATCTTTTTTGAAAATACTTTCAACTGCAATTGCTCGTAAACCCTTTGAGATTTCAAAGTCATTTTTTCATGGTTTACTCTCTATTAAATTGTGAATCTATTGATGTGCATATCATTGGTATTGTTAAATATTGAAATTTTTACAAAAATTTAGATAAAAATGAAAAAATATTAAAAATTTTGAAATTTCAATAGCACCATTCGACTCCAAATTTAATTCTGCTTCTATTAAGCTATAAAAACAATCAAAAATCAATAACTCGCTTTTTGGCCGAAAAAAACTGCAAGGGGGGGGGGTACCTTACCATTTTGCAAAGTTTGAAAATTGGCTGTTTTCTCGAATTAATTACTCAGAAACTATAAGAGATATTTTCGAATTGAAAACACCACAGTAAAATTTGAACTTTCTTCTTTCCTCATGTAAAATTTCGTATCATTACGATGTATAGTTAGGGAGCCACAGGCGTTTTAAAAAGGTATTGCAAGTGGCGAAACGTGAAATGTTAAAATCAGGTATTTTTATTGACATATAAATTGCAATAACTCTTAAACCATTTGAGATTTCAAAGTGATTTTTTCAGGGTTTATTCTCCTTTCAATTCTGCATCTTTTAATACCCATATCGTTGGTTTAAAAAAATTTTGATCTTTTTTGAAAATACTTTCAACTGCAATTACTCGTAAACCCTTTGAGATTTCAAAGTCATTTTTTCATGGTTTACTCTCTATTAAATTGTGAATCTATTGATGTGCATATCATTGGTATTGTTAAATATTGAAATTTTTACAAAAAATTAGATAAAAATGAAAAAATATTAAAAATTTTGAAATTTCAATAGCACCATTCGACTCCAAATTTAATTCTGCTTCTATTAAGCTATAAAAACAATCAAAAATCAATAACTCGCTTTTTGGCCGAAAAAAACTGCAAGGGGGTACCTTACCATTTTGCAAAGTTTGAAAATTGGCTGTTTTCTCGAATTAATTACTCAGAAACTATAAGAAATATTTTCGAATTGAAAACACCACAGTAAAATTTGAACTTTCTTCTTTCCTCATGTAAAATTTCGTATCATTACGATGTATAGTTAGGGAGCCACAGGCGTTTTAAAAAGGTATTGCAAGTGGAGAAACGTGAAATGTTAAAATCAGGTATTTTTATTGACATATAAATTGCAATAACTCTTAAACCATTTGAGATTTCAAAGTGATTTTTTCAGGGTTTATTCTCCTTCAATTCTGCATCTTTTAATAACCATATCATTGGTTTAAAAAATTTTTGATCTTTTTTGAAAAAACTTTGAACTGTAATTACTCGTAAACCCTTTGAGATTTCAAAGTCATTTTTTCATGGTTTACTCTCTATTAAATTGTGAATCTATTGATGTGCATATCATTGGTATTGTTAAATATTGAAACTTTTACAAAAATTTAGATAAAAATGAAAAAATATTAAAAATTTTGAAATTTCAATAGCACCATTCGACTCCAAATTTAATTCTGCTTCTATTAAGCTATAAAAAGAATCAAAAATCAATAACTCGCTTTTTGGCCGAAAAAAACTGCAAGGGGGTACCTTACCATTTTGCAAAGTTTGAAAATTGGCTGTTTTCTCGAATTAATTACTCAGAAACTATAAGAGATATTTTCGAATTGAAAACACCACAGTAAAATTTGAACTTTCTTCTTTCCTCATGTAAAATTTCGTATCATTACGATGTATAGTTAGGGAGCCACAGGCGTTTTAAAAAGGTATTGCAAGTGGCGAAACGTGAAATGTTAAAATCAGGTATTTTTATTGACATATAAATTGCAATAACTCTTAAACCATTTGAGATTTCAAAGTGATTTTTTCAGGGTTTATTATCCTTTCAATTCTGCATCTTTTAATACCCATATCGTTGGTTTAAAAAAATTTTGATCTTTTTTGAAAATACTTTCAACTGCAATTACTCGTAAACCCTTTGAGATTTCAAAGTCATTTTTTCATGGTTTACTCTCTATTAAATTGTGAATCTATTGATGTGCATATCATTGGTATTGTTAAATATTGAAATTTTTACAAAAAATTAGATAAAAATGAAAAAATATTAAAAATTTTGAAATTTCAATAGCACCATTCGACTCCAAATTTAATTCTGCTTCTATTAAGCTATAAAAACAATCAAAAATCAATAACTCGCTTTTTGGCCGAAAAAAACTGCAAGGGGGGTACCTTACCATTTTGCAAAGTTTGAAAATTGGCTGTTTTCTCGAATTAATTACTCAGAAACTATAAGAAATATTTTCGAATTGAAAACACCACAGTAAAATTTGAACTTTCTTCTTTCCTCATGTAAAATTTCGTATCATTACGATGTATAGTTAGGGAGCCACAGGCGTTTTAAAAAGGTATTGCAAGTGGAGAAACGTGAAATGTTAAAATCAGGTATTTTTATTGACATATAAATTGCAATAACTCTTAAACCATTTGAGATTTCAAAGTGATTTTTTCAGGGTTTATTCTCCTTCAATTCTGCATCTTTTAATAACCATATCATTGGTTTAAAAAAATTTTGATCTTTTTTGAAAAAACTTTGAACTGTAATTACTCGTAAACCCTTTGAGATTTCAAAGTCATTTTTTCATGGTTTACTCTCTATTAAATTGTGAATCTATTGATGTGCATATCATTGGTATTGTTAAATATTGAAACTTTTACAAAAATTTAGATAAAAATGAAAAAATATTAAAAATTTTGAAATTTCAATAGCACCATTCGACTCCAAATTTAATTCTGCTTCTATTAAGCTATAAAAAGAATCAAAAATCAATAACTCGCTTTTTGGCCGAAAAAAACTGCAAGGGGGTACCTTACCATTTTGCAAAGTTTGAAAATTGGCTGTTTTCTCGAATTAATTACTCAGAAACTATAAGAGATATTTTCGAATTGAAAACACCACAGTAAAATTTGAACTTTCTTCTTTCCTCATGTAAAATTTCGTATAATTACGATGTATAGTTAGGGAGCCACAGGCGTTTTAAAAAGGTATTGCAAGTGGCGAAACGTGAAATGTTAAAATCAGGTATTTTTATTGACATATAAATTGCAATAACTCTTAAACCATTTGAGATTTCAAAGTGATTTTTTCAGGGTTTATTCTCCTTTCAATTCTGCATCTTTTAATACCCATATCGTTGGTTTAAAAAAATTTTGATCTTTTTTGAAAATACTTTCAACTGCAATTACTCGTAAACCCTTTGAGATTTCAAAGTCATTTTTTCATGGTTTACTCTCTATTAAATTGTGAATCTATTGATGTGCATATCATTGGTATTGTTAAATATTGAAATTTTTACAAAAAATTAGATAAAAATGAAAAAATATTAAAAATTTTGAAATTTCAATAGCACCATTCGACTCCAAATTTAATTCTGCTTCTATTAAGCTATAAAAACAATCAAAAATCAATAACTCGCTTTTTGGCCGAAAAAAACTGCAAGGGGGGTACCTTACCATTATGCAAAGTTTGAAAATTGGCTGTGTTCTCGAATTAATTACTCAGAAACTATAAGAAATATTTTCGAATTGAAAACATCACAGTAAAATTTGAACTTTCTTCTTTCCTCATGTAAAATTTCGTATCATTACGATGTATAGTTAGGGAGCCACAGGCGTTTTAAAAAGGTATTGCAAGTGGCGAAACGTGAAATGTTAAAATCAGGTATTTTTATTGACATATAAATTGCAATAACTCTTAAACCATTTTAGATTTCAAAGTGATTTTTTCAGGGTTTATTCTCCTTCAATTCTGCATCTTTTAATAACCATATCGTTGGTTTAAAAAAATTTTGATCTTTTTTGAAAAAACTTTGAACTGTAATTACTCGTAAACCCTTTGAGATTTCAAAGTCATTTTTTCATGGTTTACTCTCTATTAAATTGTGAATCTATTGATGTGCATATCATTGGTATTGTTAAATATTGAAACTTTTACAAAAATTTAGATAAAAATGAAAAAATATTAAAAATTTTGAAATTTCAATAGCACCATTCGACTCCAAATTTAATTCTGCTTCTATTAAGCTATAAAAAGAATCAAAAATCAATAACTCGCTTTTTGGCCGAAAAAAACTGCAAGGGGGTACCTTACCATTTTGCAAAGTTTGAAAATTGGCTGTTTTCTCGAATTAATTACTCAGAAACTATAAGAGATATTTTCGAATTGAAAACACCACAGTAAAATTTGAACTTTCTTCTTTCCTCATGTAAAATTTCGTATCATTACGATGTATAGTTAGGGAGCCACAGGCGTTTTAAAAAGGTATTGCAAGTGGCGAAACGTGAAATGTTAAAATCAGGTATTTTTATTGACATATAAATTGCAATAACTCTTAAACCATTTGAGATTTCAAAGTGATTTTTTCAGGGTTTATTCTCCTTTCAATTCTGCATCTTTTAATACCCATATCGTTGGTTTAAAAAAATTTTGATCTTTTTTGAAAATACTTTCAACTGCAATTACTCGTAAACCCTTTGAGATTTCAAAGTCATTTTTTCATGGTTTACTCTCTATTAAATTGTGAATCTATTGATGTGCATATCATTGGTATTGTTAAATATTGAAATTTTTACAAAAATTTAGATAAAAATGAAAAAATATTAAAAATTTTGAAATTTCAATAGCACCATTCGACTCCAAATTTAATTCTGCTTCTATTAAGCTATAAAAACAATCAAAAATCAATAACTCGCTTTTTGGCCGAAAAAAACTGCAAGGGGGTACCTTACCATTTTGCAAAGTTTGAAAATTGGCTGTTTTCTCGAATTAATTACTCAGAAACTATAAGAGATATTTTCGAATTGAAAACACCACAGTAAAATTTGAACTTTCTTCTTTCCTCATGTAAAATTTCGTATAATTACGATGTATAGTTAGGGAGCCACAGGCGTTTTAAAAAGGTATTGCAAGTGGCGAAACGTGAAATGTTAAAATCAGGTATTTTTATTGACATATAAATTGCAATAACTCTTAAACCATTTGAGATTTCAAAGTGATTTTTTCAGGGTTTATTCTCCTTTCAATTCTGCATCTTTTAATACCCATATCGTTGGTTTAAAAAAATTTTGATCTTTTTTGAAAATACTTTCAACTGCAATTACTCGTAAACCCTTTGAGATTTCAAAGTCATTTTTTCATGGTTTACTCTCTATTAAATTGTGAATCTATTGATGTGCATATCATTGGTATTGTTAAATATTGAAATTTTTACAAAAATTTAGATAAAAATGAAAAAATATTAAAAATTTTGAAATTTCAATAGCACCATTCGACTCCAAATTTAATTCTGCTTCTATTAAGCTATAAAAACAATCAAAAATCAATAACTCGCTTTTTGGCCGAAAAAAACTGCAAGGGGGGTACCTTACCATTTTGCAAAGTTTGAAAATTGGCTGTTTTCTCGAATTAATTACTCAGAAACTATAAGAGATATTTTCGAATTGAAAACACCACAGTAAAATTTGAACTTTCTTCTTTCCTCATGTAAAATTTCGTATAATTACGATGTATAGTTAGGGAGCCACAGGCGTTTTAAAAAGGTATTGCAAGTGGCGAAACGTGAAATGTTAAAATCAGGTATTTTTATTGACATATAAATTGCAATAACTCTTAAACTATTTGAGATTTCAAAGTGATTTTTTCAGGGTTTATTCTCCTTTCAATTCTGCATCTTTTAATACCCATATCGTTGGTTTAAAAAAATTTTGATCTTTTTTGAAAATACTTTCAACTGCAATTACTCGTAAACCCTTTGAGATTTCAAAGTCATTTTTTCATGGTTTACTCTCTATTAAATTGTGAATCTATTGATGTGCATATCATTGGTATTGTTAAATATTGAAATTTTTACAAAAATTTAGATAAAAATGAAAAAATATTAAAAATTTTGAAATTTCAATAGCACCATTCGACACCAAATTTAATTCTGCTTCTATTAAGCTATAAAAACAATCAAAAATCAATAACTCGCTTTTTGGCCGAAAAAAACTGCAAGGGGGGTGGGTACCTTACCATTTTGCAAAGTTTGAAAATTGGCTGTTTTCTCGAATTAATTACTCAGAAACTATAAGAGATATTTTCGAATTGAAAACACCACAGTAAAATTTGAACTTTCTTCTTTCCTCATGTAAAATTTCGTATCATTACGATGTATAGTTAGGGAGCCACAGGCGTTTTAAAAAGGTATTGCAAGTGGCGAAACGTGAAATGTTAAAATCAGGTATTTTTATTGACATATAAATTGCAATAACTCTTAAACCATTTGAGATTTCAAAGTGATTTTTTCAGGGTTTATTCTCCTTCAATTCTGCATCTTTTAATACCCATATCGTTGGTTTAAAAAAATTTTGATCTTTTTTGAAAATACTTTCAACTGCAATTACTCGTAAACCCTTTGAGATTTCAAAGTCATTTTTTCATGGTTTACTCTCTATTAAATTGTGAATCTATTGATGTGCATATCATTGGTATTGTTAAATATTGAAATTTTTACAAAAATTTAGATAAAAATGAAAAAATATTAAAAATTTTGAAATTTCAATAGCACCATTCGACACCAAATTTAATTCTGCTTCTATTAAGCTATAAAAACAATCAAAAATCAATAACTCGCTTTTTGGCCGAAAAAAACTGCAAGGGGGGTGGGTACCTTACCATTTTGCAAAGTTTGAAAATTGGCTGTTTTCTCGAATTAATTACTCAGAAACTATAAGAGATATTTTCGAATTGAAAACACCACAGTAAAATTTGAACTTTCTTCTTTCCTCATGTAAAATTTCGTATAATTACGATGTATAGTTAGGGAGCCACAGGCGTTTTAAAAAGGTATTGCAAGTGGCGAAACGTGAAATGTTAAAATCAGGTATTTTTATTGACATATAAATTGCAATAACTCTTAAACCATTTGAGATTTCAAAGTGATTTTTTCAGGGTTTATTCTCCTTTCAATTCTGCATCTTTTAATACCCATATCGTTGGTTTAAAAAAATTTTGATCTTTTTTGAAAATACTTTCAACTGCAATTACTCGTAAACCCTTTGAGATTTCAAAGTCATTTTTTCATGGTTTACTCTCTATTAAATTGTGAATCTATTGATGTGCATATCATTGGTATTGTTAAATATTGAAATTTTTACAAAAAATTAGATAAAAATGAAAAAATATTAAAAATTTTGAAATTTCAATAGCACCATTCGACTCCAAATTTAATTCTGCTTCTATTAAGCTATAAAAACAATCAAAAATCAATAACTCGCTTTTTGGCCGAAAAAAACTGCAAGGGGGGTACCTTACCATTATGCAAAGTTTGAAAATTGGCTGTGTTCTCGAATTAATTACTCAGAAACTATAAGAAATATTTTCGAATTGAAAACACCACAGTAAAATTTGAACTTTCTTCTTTCCTCATGTAAAATTTCGTATCATTACGATGTATAGTTAGGGAGCCACAGGCGTTTTAAAAAGGTATTGCAAGTGGCGAAACGTGAAATGTTAAAATCAGGTATTTTTATTGACATATAAATTGCAATAACTCTTAAACCATTTTAGATTTCAAAGTGATTTTTTCAGGGTTTATTCTCCTTCAATTCTGCATCTTTTAATAACCATATCGTTGGTTTAAAAAAATTTTGATCTTTTTTGAAAAAACTTTGAACTGTAATTACTCGTAAACCCTTTGAGATTTCAAAGTCATTTTTTCATGGTTTACTCTCTATTAAATTGTGAATCTATTGATGTGCATATCATTGGTATTGTTAAATATTGAAACTTTTACAAAAATTTAGATAAAAATGAAAAAATATTAAAAATTTTGAAATTTCAATAGCACCATTCGACTCCAAATTTAATTCTGCTTCTATTAAGCTATAAAAAGAATCAAAAATCAATAACTCGCTTTTTGGCCGAAAAAAACTGCAAGGGGGTACCTTACCATTTTGCAAAGTTTGAAAATTGGCTGTTTTCTCGAATTAATTACTCAGAAACTATAAGAGATATTTTCGAATTGAAAACACCACAGTAAAATTTGAACTTTCTTCTTTCCTCATGTAAAATTTCGTATCATTACGATGTATAGTTAGGGAGCCACAGGCGTTTTAAAAAGGTATTGCAAGTGGCGAAACGTGAAATGTTAAAATCAGGTATTTTTATTGACATATAAATTGCAATAACTCTTAAACCATTTGAGATTTCAAAGTGATTTTTTCAGGGTTTATTCTCCTTTCAATTCTGCATCTTTTAATACCCATATCGTTGGTTTAAAAAAACTTTGATCTTTTTTGAAAATACTTTCAACTGCAATTACTCGTAAACCCTTTGAGATTTCAAAGTCATTTTTTCATGGTTTACTCTCTATTAAATTGTGAATCTATTGATGTGCATATCATTGGTATTGTTAAATATTGAAATTTTTACAAAAATTTAGATAAAAATGAAAAAATATTAAAAATTTTGAAATTTCAATAGCACCATTCGACTCCAAATTTAATTCTGCTTCTATTAAGCTATAAAAACAATCAAAAATCAATAACTCGCTTTTTGGCCGAAAAAAACCTTACCATTTTGCAAAGTTTGAAAATTGGCTGTTTTCTCGAATTAATTACTCAGAAACTATAAGAAATATTTTCGAATTGAAAACACCACAGTAAAATTTGAACTTTCTTCTTTCCTCATGTAACATTTCGTATCATTACGATGTATAGTTAGGGAGCCACAGGCGTTTTAAAAAGGTATTGCAAGTGGCGAAACGTGAAATGTTAAAATCAGGTATTTTTATTGACATATAAATTGCAATAACTCTTAAACCATTTTAGATTTCAAAGTGATTTTTTCAGGGTTTATTCTCCTTCAATTCTGCATCTTTTAATAACCATATCGTTGGTTTAAAAAAATTTTGATCTTTTTTGAAAAAACTTTGAACTGTAATTACTCGTAAACCCTTTGAGATTTCAAAGTCATTTTTTCATGGTTTACTCTCTATTAAATTGTGAATCTATTGATGTGCATATCATTGGTATTGTTAAATATTGAAATTTTTACAAAAATTTAGATAAAAATGAAAAAATATTAAAAATTTTGAAATTTCAATAGCACCATTCGACTCCAAATTTAATTCTGCTTCTATTAAGCTATAAAAAGAATCAAAAATCAATAACTCGCTTTTTGGCCGAAAAAAACTGCAAGGGGGTACCTTACCATTTTGCAAAGTTTGAAAATTGGCTGTTTTCTCGAATTAATTACTCAGAAACTATAAGAGATATTTTCGAATTGAAAACACCACAGTAAAATTTGAACTTTCTTCTTTCCTCATGTAAAATTTCGTATAATTACGATGTATAGTTAGGGAGCCACAGGCGTTTTAAAAAGGTATTGCAAGTGGCGAAACGTGAAATGTTAAAATCAGGTATTTTTATTGACATATAAATTGCAATAACTCTTAAACCATTTGAGATTTCAAAGTGATTTTTTCAGGGTTTATTCTCCTTTCAATTCTGCATCTTTTAATAACCATATCGTTGGTTTAAAAAAATTTTGATCTTTTTTGAAAAAACTTTGAACTGTAATTACTCGTAAACCCTTTGAGATTTCAAAGTCATTTTTTCATGGTTTACTCTCTATTAAATTGTGAATCTATTGATGTGCATATCATTGGTATTGTTAAATATTGAAACTTTTACAAAAATTTAGATAAAAATGAAAAAATATTAAAAATTTTGAAATTTCAATAGCACCATTCGACTCCAAATTTAATTCTGCTTCTATTAAGCTATAAAAAGAATCAAAAATCAATAACTCGCTTTTTGGCCGAAAAAAACTGCAAGGGGGTACCTTACCATTTTGCAAAGTTTGAAAATTGGCTGTTTTCTCGAATTAATTACTCAGAAACTATAAGAGATATTTTCGAATTGAAAACACCACAGTAAAATTTGAACTTTCTTCTTTCCTCATGTAAAATTTCGTATCATTACGATGTATAGTTAGGGAGCCACAGGCGTTTTAAAAAGGTATTGCAAGTGGCGAAACGTGAAATGTTAAAATCAGGTATTTTTATTGACATATAAATTGCAATAACTCTTAAACCATTTGAGATTTCAAAGTGATTTTTTCAGGGTTTATTCTCCTTTCAATTCTGCATCTTTTAATACCCATATCGTTGGTTTAAAAAAATTTTGATCTTTTTTGAAAATACTTTCAACTGCAATTACTCGTAAACCCTTTGAGATTTCAAAGTCATTTTTTCATGGTTTACTCTCTATTAAATTGTGAATCTATTGATGTGCATATCATTGGTATTGTTAAATATTGAAATTTTTACAAAAATTTAGATAAAAATGAAAAAATATTAAAAATTTTGAAATTTCAATAGCACCATTCGACTCCAAATTTAATTCTGCTTCTATTAAGCTATAAAAACAATCAAAAATCAATAACTCGCTTTTTGGCCGAAAAAAACTGCAAGGGGGGTACCTTACCATTTTGCAAAGTTTGAAAATTGGCTGTTTTCTCGAATTAATTACTCAGAAACTATAAGAAATATTTTCGAATTGAAAACACCACAGTAAAATTTGAACTTTCTTCTTTCCTCATGTAACATTTCGTATCATTACGATGTATAGTTAGGGAGCCACAGGCGTTTTAAAAAGGTATTGCAAGTGGCGAAACGTGAAATGTTAAAATCAGGTATTTTTATTGACATATAAATTGCAATAACTCTTAAACCATTTTAGATTTCAAAGTGATTTTTTCAGGGTTTATTCTCCTTCAATTCTGCATCTTTTAATAACCATATCGTTGGTTTAAAAAAATTTTGATCTTTTTTGAAAAAACTTTGAACTGTAATTACTCGTAAACCCTTTGAGATTTCAAAGTCATTTTTTCATGGTTTACTCTCTATTAAATTGTGAATCTATTGATGTGCATATCATTGGTATTGTTAAATATTGAAATTTTTACAAAAATTTAGATAAAAATGAAAAAATATTAAAAATTTTGAAATTTCAATAGCACCATTCGACTCCAAATTTAATTCTGCTTCTATTAAGCTATAAAAAGAATCAAAAATCAATAACTCGCTTTTTGGCCGAAAAAAACTGCAAGGGGGTACCTTACCATTTTGCAAAGTTTGAAAATTGGCTGTTTTCTCGAATTAATTACTCAGAAACTATAAGAGATATTTTCGAGTTGAAAACACCACAGTAAAATTTGAACTTTCTTCTTTCCTCATGTAAAATTTCGTATAATTACGATGTATAGTTAGGGAGCCACAGGCGTTTTAAAAAGGTATTGCAAGTGGCGAAACGTGAAATGTTAAAATCAGGTATTTTTATTGACATATAAATTGCAATAACTCTTAAACCATTTGAGATTTCAAAGTGATTTTTTCAGGGTTTATTCTCCTTTCAATTCTGCATCTTTTAATACCCATATCGTTGGTTTAAAAAAATTTTGATCTTTTTTGAAAATACTTTCAACTGCAATTGCTCGTAAACCCTTTGAGATTTCAAAGTCATTTTTTCATGGTTTACTCTCTATTAAATTGTGAATCTATTGATGTGCATATCATTGGTATTGTTAAATATTGAAATTTTTACAAAAATTTAGATAAAAATGAAAAAATATTAAAAATTTTGAAATTTCAATAGCACCATTCGACTCCAAATTTAATTCTGCTTCTATTAAGCTATAAAAACAATCAAAAATCAATAACTCGCTTTTTGGCCGAAAAAAACTGCAAGGGGGGGGGGTACCTTACCATTTTGCAAAGTTTGAAAATTGGCTGTTTTCTCGAATTAATTACTCAGAAACTATAAGAGATATTTTCGAATTGAAAACACCACAGTAAAATTTGAACTTTCTTCTTTCCTCATGTAAAATTTCGTATCATTACGATGTATAGTTAGGGAGCCACAGGCGTTTTAAAAAGGTATTGCAAGTGGCGAAACGTGAAATGTTAAAATCAGGTATTTTTATTGACATATAAATTGCAATAACTCTTAAACCATTTGAGATTTCAAAGTGATTTTTTCAGGGTTTATTCTCCTTTCAATTCTGCATCTTTTAATACCCATATCGTTGGTTTAAAAAAATTTTGATCTTTTTTGAAAATACTTTCAACTGCAATTACTCGTAAACCCTTTGAGATTTCAAAGTCATTTTTTCATGGTTTACTCTCTATTAAATTGTGAATCTATTGATGTGCATATCATTGGTATTGTTAAATATTGAAATTTTTACAAAAAATTAGATAAAAATGAAAAAATATTAAAAATTTTGAAATTTCAATAGCACCATTCGACTCCAAATTTAATTCTGCTTCTATTAAGCTATAAAAACAATCAAAAATCAATAACTCGCTTTTTGGCCGAAAAAAACTGCAAGGGGGGTACCTTACCATTTTGCAAAGTTTGAAAATTGGCTGTTTTCTCGAATTAATTACTCAGAAACTATAAGAAATATTTTCGAATTGAAAACACCACAGTAAAATTTGAACTTTCTTCTTTCCTCATGTAACATTTCGTATCATTACGATGTATAGTTAGGCAGCCACAGGCGTTTTAAAAAGGTATTGCAAGTGGAGAAACGTGAAATGTTAAAATCAGGTATTTTTATTGACATATAAATTGCAATAACTCTTAAACCATTTGAGATTTCAAAGTGATTTTTTCAGGGTTTATTCTCCTTCAATTCTGCATCTTTTAATAACCATATCATTGGTTTAAAAAAATTTTGATCTTTTTTGAAAAAACTTTGAACTGTAATTACTCGTAAACCCTTTGAGATTTCAAAGTCATTTTTTCATGGTTTACTCTCTATTAAATTGTGAATCTATTGATGTGCATATCATTGGTATTGTTAAATATTTTTTTTCATGGTTTACTCTCTATTAAATTGTGAATCTATTGATGTGCATATCATTGGTATTGGTAAATATTGAAATTTTTACAAAAATTTAGATAAAAATGAAAAAATATTAAAAATTTTGAAATTTCAATAGCACCATTCGACTCCAAATTTAATTCTGCTTCTATTAAGCTATAAAAACAATCAAAAATCAATATCTCGCTTTTTGGCCGAAAAAAACTGCAAGGGGGGTACCTTACCATTTTGCAAAGTTTGAAAATTGGCTGTTTTCTCGAATTAATTACTCAGAAACTATAAGAGATATTTTCGAATTGAAAACACCACAGTAAAATTTGAACTTTCTTCTTTCCTCATGTAAAATTTCGTATCATTACGATGTATAGTTAGGGAGCCACAGGCGTTTTAAAAAGGTATTGCAAGTGGAGAAACGTGAAATGTTAAAATCAGGTATTTTTATTGACATATAAATTGCAATAACTCTTAAACCATTTGAGATTTCAAAGTGATTTTTTCAGGGTTTATTCTCCTTTCAATTCTGCATCTTTTAATACCCATATCGTTGGTTTAAAAAAATTTTGATCTTTTTTGAAAATACTTTCAACTGCAATTACTCGTAAACCCTTTGAGATTTCAAAGTCATTTTTTCATGGTTTACTCTCTATTAAATTGTGAATCTATTGATGTGCATATCATTGGTATTGTTAAATATTGAAATTTTTACAAAAATTTAGATAAAAATGAAAAAATATTAAAAATTTTGAAATTTCAATAGCACCATTCGACTCCAAATTTAATTCTGCTTCTATTAAGCTATAAAAACAATCAAAAATCAATATCCTGCTTTTTGGCCGAAAAAAACTGCAAGGGGGGTACCTTACCATTTTGCAAAGTTTGAAAATTGGCTGTTTTCTCGAATTAATTACTCAGAAACTATAAGAGATATTTTCGAATTGAAAACACCACAGTAAAATTTGAACTTTCTTCTTTCCTCATGTAACATTTCGTATCATTACGATGTACGGTTAGGGAGCTACAGGCGTTTTAAAAAGGTATTGCAAGTGGAGAAACGTGAAATGTTAAAATCAGGTATTTTTATTGACATATAAATTGCAATAACTCTTAAACCATTTGAGATTTCAAAGTGATTTTTTCAGGGTTTATTCTCCTTTCAATTCTGCATCTTTTAATACCCATATCGTTGGTTTAAAAAAATTTTGATCTTTTTTGAAAATACTTTCAACTGCAATTACTCGTAAACCCTTTGAGATTTCAAAGTCATTTTTTCATGGTTTACTCTCTATTAAATTGTGAATCTATTGATGTGCATATCATTGGTATTGTTAAATATTGAAATTTTTACAAAAAATTAGATAAAAATGAAAAAATATTAAAAATTTTGAAATTTCAATAGCACCATTCGACTCCAAATTTAATTCTGCTTCTATTAAGCTATAAAAACAATCAAAAATCAATAACTCGCTTTTTGGCCGAAAAAAACTGCAAGGGGGGTACCTTACCATTTTGCAAAGTTTGAAAATTGGCTGTTTTCTCGAATTAATTACTCAGAAACTATAAGAAATATTTTCGAATTGAAAACACCACAGTAAAATTTGAACTTTCTTCTTTCCTCATGTAACATTTCGTATCATTACGATGTATAGTTAGGGAGCCACAGGCGTTTTAAAAAGGTATTGCAAGTGGCGAAACGTGAAATGTTAAAATCAGGTATTTTTATTGACATATAAATTGCAATAAACTCTTAAACCATTTGAGATTTCAAAGTGATTTTTTCAGGGTTTATTCTCCTTTCAATTCTGCATCTTTTAATACCCATATCGTTGGTTTAAAAAAATTTTGATCTTTTTTGAAAATACTTTCAACTGCAATTACTCGTAAACCCTTTGAGATTTCAAAGTCATTTTTTCATGGTTTACTCTCTATTAAATTGTGAATCTATTGATGTGCATATCATTGGTATTGTTAAATATTGAAATTTTTACAAAAAATTAGATAAAAATGAAAAAATATTAAAAATTTTGAAATTTCAATAGCACCATTCGACTCCAAATTTAATTCTGCTTCTATTAAGCTATAAAAACAATCAAAAATCAATAACTCGCTTTTTGGCCGAAAAAAACTGCAAGGGGGGTACCTTACCATTTTGCAAAGTTTGAAAATTGGCTGTTTTCTCGAATTAATTACTCAGAAACTATAAGAAATATTTTCGAATTGAAAACACCACAGTAAAATTTGAACTTTCTTCTTTCCTCATGTAACATTTCGTATCATTACGATGTATAGTTAGGGAGCCACAGGCGTTTTAAAAAGGTATTGCAAGTGGCGAAACGTGAAATGTTAAAATCAGGTATTTTTATTGACATATAAATTGCAATAAACTCTTAAACCATTTGAGATTTCAAAGTGATTTTTTCAGGGTTTATTCTCCTTCAATTCTGCATCTTTTAATACCCATATCGTTGGTTTAAAAAAATTTTGATCTTTTTTGAAAATACTTTCAACTGCAATTACTCGTAAACCCTTTGAGATTTCAAAGTCATTTTTTCATGGTTTACTCTCTATTAAATTGTGAATCTATTGATGTGCATATCATTGGTATTGTTAAATATTGAAATTTTTACAAAAATTTAGATAAAAATGAAAAAATATTAAAAATTTTGAAATTTCAATAGCACCATTCGACTCCAAATTTAATTCTGCTTCTATTAAGCTATAAAAACAATCAAAAATCAATAACTCGCTTTTTGGCCGAAAAAAACTGCAAGGGGGGTACCTTACCATTTTGCAAAGTTTGAAAATTGGCTGTTTTCTCGAATTAATTACTCAGAAACTATAAGAGATATTTTCGAATTGAAAACACCACAGTAAAATTTGAACTTTCTTCTTTCCTCATGTAAAATTTCGTATCATTACGATGTATAGTTAGGGAGCCACAGGCGTTTTAAAAAGGTATTGCAAGTGGCGAAACGTGAAATGTTAAAATCAGGTATTTTTATTGACATATAAATTGCAATAACTCTTAAACCATTTGAGATTTCAAAGTGATTTTTTCAGGGTTTATTCTCTTTTCAATTCTGCATCTTTTAATACCCATATCGTTGGTTTAAAAAAATTTTGATCTTTTTTGAAAATACTTTCAACTGCAATTACTCGTAAACCCTTTGAGATTTCAAAGTCATTTTTTCATGGTTTACTCTCTATTAAATTGTGAATCTATTGATGTGCATATCATTGGTATTGTTAAATATTGAAACTTTTACAAAAATTTAGATAAAAATGAAAAAATATTAAAAATTTTGAAATTTCAATAGCACCATTCGACTCCAAATTTAATTCTGCTTCTATTAAGCTATAAAAACAATCAAAAATCAATAACTCGCTTTTTGGCCGAAAAAAACTGCAAGGGGGGTACCTTACCATTTTGCAAAGTTTGAAAATTGGCTGTTTTCTCGAATTAATTACTCAGAAACTATAAGAGATATTTTCGAATTGAAAACACCACAGTAAAATTTGAACTTTCTTCTTTCCTCATGTAAAATTTCGTATCATTACGATGTATAGTTAGGGAGCCACAGGCGTTTTAAAAAGGTATTGCAAGTGGCGAAACGTGAAATGTTAAAATCAGGTATTTTTATTGACATATAAATTGCAATAACTCTTAAACCATTTGAGATTTCAAAGTGATTTTTTCAGGGTTTATTCTCTTTTCAATTCTGCATCTTTTAATACCCATATCGTTGGTTTAAAAAAATTTTGATCTTTTTTGAAAATACTTTCAACTGCAATTACTCGTAAACCCTTTGAGATTTCAAAGTCAATTTTTCATGGTTTACTCTCTATTAAATTGTGAATCTATTGATGTGCATATCATTGGTATTGTTAAATATTGAAACTTTTACAAAAATTTAGATAAAAATGAAAAAATATTAAAAATTTTGAAATTTCAATAGCACCATTCGACTCCAAATTTAATTCTGCTTCTATTAAGCTATAAAAACAATCAAAAATCAATAACTCGCTTTTTGGCCGAAAAAAACTGCAAGGGGGGTACCTTACCATTTTGCAAAGTTTGAAAATTGGCTGTTTTCTCGAATTAATTACTCAGAAACTATAAGAGATATTTTCGAATTGAAAACACCACAGTAAAATTTGAACTTTCTTCTTTCCTCATGTAAAATTTCGTATCATTACGATGTATAGTTAGGGAGCCACAGGCGTTTTAAAAAGGTATTGCAAGTGGCGAAACGTGAAATGTTAAAATCAGGTATTTTTATTGACATATAAATTGCAATAACTCTTAAACCCATGGGCGTCATCGCCGGGGGGACGCGTCCCCCCCCCCCCAATATTTGAGATGTAAAAATATTTTTGCTAAAAACGAATGATTTACTTAAAAGGTAAACATCGGGCTTTGTCTTTACTAGGATTTTTAACATTAAATTCCTGTTACAAACACAAATAGAATTAATTTTGAATAGTTGTATGCAATAAAGCCCAGTATGTTGGTAGTTAGTTTGTCGGTTTTAAGTATCGTAGTCTCATCTTGAATCTGATTTGACTCATTGCACAGAAGGTTTGTTTCTCCACTCGGCTTAAAAAAGTTATAATAATTAGATTTATTGTTTTAGTGTACTTCATTTGCTGACAAAATATTAAAATAAATACATAAAAACGATGTTTTGAGAAGTTTAATTTAAAAAAATTTCCATACCACCAGACCCCTGGCATATGTCCCCCCCAATAATGAACTGGTGATGACGCCCATGCTTAAACCATTTGAGATGACAAAGTGAAATGTTAAAATTTCCTTCCAATAAGCTCTAGAAACATTCAAAAATCAAAAACTCACTTTTCGGCTTTTGCCCGGGACCCCTTTACAATTTTTCAAAGTTTGAAAATTGGCTATTTTCTCAAATTAAGATAAATAAACATACAAAAATCAAAAACTCATTTTTCAATCTTAAAATATTTAAGTGTACCTACCCCCTTACGATTTTTCAAACTATGTGAGATATTTTACATTCGAAAAAATCAGAGCTAATTGGACTTTTTTTTTTTTTTTAAATACTTTTGGATTTCAAAGTGATATTCCCAGGGATTATTCTTCTATTAATTCTGCATCTTTTATATCATTGGTTCTAAAAATTTTGTTTCTTTTTTTAAAAAAACCTTTGTACTTCAATTTCTTTTAAACCCATTGACATTTTTCAGGCTTTGTTCTTTAATTGTACATCTTTTTACACCTCTTTCATTAGTTTTAGAAATGTGGATATTTTTCGTCAGTTTATGTGTAATGTTGATAGTTATGTACATTTGTTTGTATAGGATGAAACAAGAAGGATCCAAATAGACAAATCAAATGTTTGTATTTAATTTACGATTGTATTTATTTGATGTGTAGTAATTCCCTGGTAGCATAAAACAGAATACAATGGCAATACATTACAATTACAAAACATTTTACAAACAAAACATATTCAAATAAATTTTGTGCACATAATACATTTCTTAGATATTCATATATATTTATATATAATTTTATTGTTTCACACAAACTTAAAGCTAATTTTCTAAAGTATCTAAGTAAAAGTCTTTACACTGTCCTTTGACAAAATATTTACGTAATTTGGCATTGCAAAACAGGTTAAAATAAATCTAATATACACATAAATTCTATTATACCATACAAACTTAGATCAAACAGAATTATTATAAAAATAAGTTATAATATTATATTGTTTGTATTTTAAAGTAATAACAACTGAGTATTCTTTGCCATAATAATGATTTAATAACAAAAACAATGTCTTTTTTTCTCTGTGGTATATTAACAGTGTGATATGTTTTTATTTAAAATATATATTAAAAAAATTCAATTGTAGTCCATTTTTTGTCCTACAGTACATTTTATTTGTTAATTCATATGAATAACAATTTGTTGTATGTTAAATCATAGTTAGGGCAGTCAATTTTAGATATTATTTCAGAACAGATTCAATATTTTCAGGTTAATAGAATTAAAGTAATTGAAATACTTATTAGAGTAGACACTCTTTTATCCGGCATTCTAACAACCGGCACGTTCTACTAAGCGGCATCAGCCGAGCCACTCACGGTCGGTTTTTTCCGGTTATGTTCGGGCGGCTCACAGGCCTCGACTGACATTTCCCGCCAGTGCAGTGGGCTGCCCGCGCCGTTTTCTTAGTCATCGAGTGTTTGTCTGCGCCTGACATGATACTATACTACAGTACTGTACAGTGCAGTACTGTGATGTAACTGTCAGCACAGTCTCATGCACCTAAAGTCTCGTGGAAAGAAGCTACATTAAATACATTTATAACATTTGCTGAATCCAATAAAAGCTACAACTCCACAGAACTTATAAATTTGTATTTAATCCGAAACGAGTTTTTGAAGAAGAAATCCAATCACGAAAGCAACGTGACATCAGAGACTTTTTTTAACATACATGTTTATTTTCGTTCGTAAGACCAGTTTACAGTACATACTGTGTACAACCTTAACTAAACATAATGTACAGTACATATGATATTTGATTTGATTTTATGTACAAACTGTAATGTACAATTAATTTTTTCGTCATTTAGCACTTTTATACTAAATTAAAGGAATGTTCAGAATTTTGTACTCTGTTTTTCTTCATAACCTTGTTATGTCAAATATGCGTTTCGATCATTTGGGTCTGTATAGAGTTAATTTTCTTGTGTATCCCCTTTAAAAACTAGATATGCTCCATTATCCAGCAAAATCGGTTATCCGGCATGGCCGTGGTCCCAAAGTGCCAGTTAAAAGAGTGTCTACTGTATATAAACCTCACCTAGTCCATCCAATATGGATGTTTGGGGTGTGATTACTTCTTACCTCAATTAGAAGATTCTTAATTTAGCGGACCATTCTAAACTTCTGAAAACAGTAGGCAAACACTCATTTCCCGAACACTAACTTTTTTTTTCAAAACCTTTTCACTGAACAAAGGATAATGCATAAAAGCAAAAAGCAAGCTAATTCAAAACATTATATTTTGTCATTTCCAGGAATTCGTTTGGAAGTAAGAAAAGTGTGATGTTTTTAGTTTCGATATATAACGGCCTTGAGTGTTAGAGGGTGTGCTTCAATAAACAACGCTACCCTAAGTTGCATGGACTCTAATAGCTCAATAACATAGTGAAAATATTGAGTGACCATAATTGCCCCAACTATAATCTATATCGGCCAATAGGTCTAACGGGTGCATCTATTTAATTCATCTGTATAGAATGAATTATCTCATAACACATAGATTTTAAAAACTTAGTAATGACAAAATTATTTCAGAACAATTTAATGCTCATTGTTTACCATTTAAAAAAAATCTCTTAATAAACCGAAAAATATTACACCTGAACGATATTGCTAGCCTTATTTTATAAAAAAACAAAAATTAACCAAAGTATGAACAATAAATGATCCAAAATCATTCCCTGAACTTTCCCCACTCGCCCATCACCAAAACAAAATTAAAATGATCAAAAATATCATTTCAATAATTGTCACTCAAAAGTGAAAATAAACCATGGACACAGTATTTGAAAAAAAAAATTAAAATAAGGGCCTAAACTGAGGACGTTTTCAGCTGAATGTATTTAATTGAAATCGAGCTTTTGACGACAGTTAAGGTTATTTATTTATTTTTTTTAATGAATACCAAATTATATATATATATTTAACAGCCCCATAACTTTTTTAAATTTTATCGATAACTCACAAACTGGCATTTTTGGAGCGATATCTTTTGTTGGTCCTCGAGATGTTCATTCGAGCAAAATCTTATTATTTTTTATTTTTTATTTTTTTTTTTTTTCCCAAGTGCCAGTTATCCTCAAATTTAAGTAAAATTGATGCACATGTTTGGGCTGTAAAGCACTGCATACATGACAATCAACATTCCAAAATTCCTTTTTTTGACTTAGTCCATCTCAAAACAAATATATCTCCAGAAACTTAACATTGATTTTATAACCATCATGTAACTTTCTCTAGATAACAATACATGTGATAAAAGAAAACATCTTCCAGTTACGAGTATATTTAATTTGTTAGAAATTGTTCAGAGCTGTAGAACTGATAGGGATCTACAAAGTAGACATCCTGAACTTGGCGAGGCTCACGAGGATAACAGATAGATTTGGGATGAGACAAGTGCTCTTTTGTTTGTAGGTAGGAAGATCCCACATGACCCAACAGAGAGGGTTTAAAAAATATTCTTAAATATTACTAATTTTAGTTATATTTGTTTTTAAGAACTAGCTTATTCTTTTCAACGGTTATTGTATTAACAATTGGATTAGTAATTTTATAATCTAAAATTGATTCGACCTTTTACATCATTAGATATTCTGTTATAATTTTAAACACACAAAAATACTTTCTCTATTTATAAAATTCTAAATTTTTATCCCTAAGATTTATCAATCTTACAAGAATTAAAAACAGGGATCTTTTCAGTTAGTCCCCAACTACACATGTTCATTTAACATCATAAGAGTTTTACAGTTTCTATTAAAATATGACAGTTTCGATAATTTAATAGATCCTTATCTAACCTATCTGTCTTTGATAAAAAAAAAAAAAAAAAAAAAAGAAAAAAAAAAAAAAAAAAAACAAGTTAGGTAAAGATAAATTATTTTATATATTGCATTGTTGTCGTTGGTTCTGTTCTTGTAAAGTTATCCCACATGACAATTAGATGTGGCAATCGCAATGTAACTGAATCTATAACTTTTTATACCTTGCTTCAATGCATGTTTGGGACTAATGGAAAAAATTCAAAAAACAGAGCAGGTGGATAGATCCATCTTGTATAAATTAAAAATGCACCATGTAGACCTATTTCTAGGTTTGTAAGGAATGTTATTTTTGTATGTACATTGTTATTAATTTTATTAGGTATTTGTTTTAAGCTAGGTGTTAGATGCCATTATTATAAATAAACTAGAGGACCTCTTGCAAGAGTGCTTATTCATTATTTGTTGTATTCATACGGGGAAAATATGTCTTTCTTTTTCCAGCATCAGCCTTCCAACCTCAGTATGATTGAAGTTTATATAATAAAAAAAAATACTAATTTAGATTTTTGATCTATCTAAATAGTATGAGAGGAGAGGGTTAAAATTTCGAGAATATTTATTTAAAAAAACAATAATGCAATTTAGTAAGTTTGTTAAAACATAAATGCAAGTGAATAAATCTTACACTTTTCAATATGTTTCGCGGGCAAGGTAACGATCTATTAGTATACTTGCTAAAACGGGCAGAGTAACTATCTATCGGTACCCTTTAAAACTGCACGTAGTTTAAGTATTAGCTAACAGATCGCGCTCTATGTTATGTGGTTCTATTCATAAACAATAAAGGAATATTTCAACATCGATTTATATCGATATTTTAAAGTTGAAGTCGATCTACAAAGCTCACAGCCAATTGCATTTGGTTATGGAGGTTATGTTTATTGCAGCGTCATTGTTTGTTAGTGGTCTTAAGTTGTGTGTTTATTTTAAACAGTTAAATTAGTTTCTTAGTTACTTATTATGTTTACATCGTTTACTTTACTCAGTTCTATTATTTTTTCATATTAGTTTAGCGTATTTTTTAAATATTTGTGTTGTTGGTTACGTTACAAGCTAATGGCAGGGCCTAGTGTTAACACTTCAGATATTGACAAATATTTGGATGAAGACAGTGAAAGTGATTTATCTTTTGATTCGGACAGTGAAACTGGTGATGAACTTATTATTGATAGTGATAATGTAAACAATGCTGTGTTTGTACTGCAGAAGGAAGGAAACGAAGATCTAGAACGGTTTGTTGCAGATGTACCAAGGGCCTACACCAGGAATGCTTTCCAAAACACAAGTGCTGACACATTTTATAAAAACTAATATAAAAATTGCAAATATTAACCAATTTTAAAGATTTTTTTAAAAAATTGTTTGAAATTAATTGGACTCTTTAAGACATATACAACAACAAAAATTCATAACATAAATTTATGGTGTTAAATTAGTTCAAATTGAGAATTTTTGAGTTTTTTGTTATTCATTTTTTAGAAAATATTTTTTTTCAACATTTATAAATTTAACAATTAAAAAAACTTGAACACCATGTGATTCTCCAGAGTGTACTTGGTAAGTGACATTATTTTCACTAAATTCTATATAAAATTGAAATTTTGACAAATTTTTTTGTAAAGGTGTTGTATTTGGTAAAAAAAAGGCTTGCCCATTCTCGTATACACAGTTGATAATGCATTGCCAGCGAAAGGGTTAATTTGTTCCAATATTAGACTTATATAATAAATATATTATAATTTGTAAATCATAATTAGATACAAAGTTGGAGCAAAAATGTCAAGTTAATACATTCTCTGTTGAACATGATATAATGTTCAACTAATTACTATCAGAAATGCCACTCACTGGTTTAGATTGTTTCCTTTAAAAGGTAATGATTTAAGGTATATCAAAATTTGTGGCTGACAAGATACTTTAATGTAAGGTAACTATTTAACAAGCATCTTATAACTATGTTAAATATTTTATATTGCTTATCAACTTCTATTAGCACTAACGAACAGTTAAACCCAACTTTAACTTAACAGAAAAAATTTCAATCATTCAAAAGTTTAATAAATTCATTTGTGGTCAAAAACACAAAGTAATAATTATATTCCTCAGATGGATCTTTATCATTGTGATGTTGAGTTGCTGTATTTGGGAGCATGCAAGAAAGAAAAAATGATCAAAATTGTCAGAAATGTTTTTATAACGAGTTCTTAAGAGAGACCATGACAGCCGAGGGGGTTTACAAAACAGTTGTTTTTAGCTTGTAAGATGTGCGAACATCTGTAAACAGTATTTCAAATGTCCACACAAGTTCTCAAGAGAGACCATGACAGCCAAGTGGTTTACAAAACAGTTGTTTTTAACTCTTAAGATGTAAGATGTGCGAACATCTGTAAACAGTAGTTCAACTGTTCACACAACAAGTTCTTAAGAGAGTCCATGGCAGCAAAGTGGTTTACAAAACAGTTGTTTTTAGCTCGTAAGATGTGCAAACATCTGTAAACAGTAGTTCAACTGTCCACGTAACAAGTTCTTAAGAGAGACCATGACAGCCGAGGGGTTTACAAAACAGTTGTTTTTAGCTTGTAAGATGTGCGAACATCTGTAAACAGTATTTCAAATGTCCACACAAGTTCTCAAGAGAGACCATGACAGCCAAGTGGTTTACAAAACAGTTGTTTTTAACTCTTAAGATGTAAGATGTGCGAACATCTGTAAACAGTAGTTCAACTGTTCACACAACAAGTTCTTAAGAGAGACCATGGCAGCAAAGTGGTTTACAAAACAGTTGTTTTTAGCTCGTAAGATGTGTAAACATCTGTAAACAGTAGTTCAACTGTCCACATAACAAGTTCTTAAGAGAGACCATGACAGCCAAGTGGTTTACCAAAGTTGTTTTTGCTCGTAAGATGTGCAAACATCTGTAAACAGTAGTTCAACTTTCCACACAACAAGTTCTTAAGAGAGACCATGATAGCGAAGTGGTTTACAAAAGTTGTTTTTGCTCGTAAGATGTGTGAACATCTGTAAACAGTAGTTCAACTGTCCACACAACAAGTTCTTAAGAGAGACCATGACAGCAAAGTGGTTTACAAAACAGTTGTTTTTAGCTTGTAAGATATACGAACATCTGTAAACAGTAGTTCAACTGTCTTCCCAACACGTTCCTAAGAGAGACCATGACAGCTGAGTGGTTTACAAATCAGTAAAAAATTTAACCAAATGTTTTCAATTGAAAGATGTTAACTCTTTCCTGTCTAAATCGTAGTTTGTCTTTAAAACTAAATATCTTTATTATTTGTTGGATTATTATTAAAATATGTGCACTGGTAAATTAGTTCATATGTTCTACATCTTTATACTATTTACGATCTATTTAATATTTATTTATTTTAAACTCCTCCATACACAATGTAAAAAACATGGCAGTTATTTCCTACAGAACCCTTAGAGTTTCACTTTAGTGACTACGGGCTGAGCAATCTCAAGTGATCTAGTTGGATCTACACCTTTTTCGTGTAGTCTTGGGTTAGATCTGTTTCTTTCATCTTGACCTTGGTGCTATTAGAGTATTCGAGGACTAAGAGTCTTTATTTTATAATGCGATAGATGACCGAGTGGTTTTTCGCCTTTAAAAAACAAGATGAAATTTTTCTCATAGAAATATTACGTGTCACGACCAAATGTACGATTTAGTGTAGGAAAACAATATTTTATCAAAATGTATCAGATATTAATTAATTATTGAAGTAAATGAATTTGAAATGAAATTGGAGAAATTAATCTGAAGATGAAGAAATGAACCCGTGTTCATTGTAGGCCTAAACATCCACAAATGAGATCAGCGAAATGATCAAATAATTTTTAAAACCTGTAAACTTTAGAATTTATAAACCTCCTAAATTTAGATTTAAAACACGAATTAGGTGTTTATATTAGTATTAGATTTGGTTCTTTCAGTAAAAGACAATTTTTTAACTTAAGAAAAATACTAGTGCAACTATGGAAATAATATTTTAATAACCTAGGTTTCAGAATAAAAATATTGTTAGTGCACCGTGATATAGATAACTCTTATATGGAAAGAGTTCATGATATAGCGACGAGGACTGACGAAATCAAACGACACACTAGAAAGTATGAGGAAAGACTTATCAATAGTAGAATATTAAGATGTTACAATCTCTAGACAACAGTGGCCTAGCAAAACAGCTTTAAGAAAGTGAAATTATTTGAATTGGTATAGTTTACCAGTAATAACACACGAGTAATGTGTTTTACTTTAATCTCTGAATTGAAATACACTGAGTGTATACTAATATACAGTAAAGTCGCAACTATACGGCCCAGACAAATGGCATAATTAATATTAATTTTATACCACAAATCTATAAAACAGTTATTTTGGAATACTTTTCGATAGTAAACACCTTCCACAGTACATGCTTTCTGTCTACATTTTAATTGCAGGCACTTGCCTTTGGAATTGTTTTATTAACAAAGAGATCACTGCAGCTGCAAGAGCGCATCTTTTTTCATGACTGTACAAGAAAATTACAGCTCTATTTAAATTACAGTACTCGGTTAGCAAAAGATATTTAAAATGATCGACTGTTTATACGTCGTTTGTGCTTTATTATTTTGATTTATAAGTGTTTAATTTTATAACTGTTATTTAAATATAGGTAACTAATGCAAGATATATTCTTTAATATATGTAATCTTTGTTACATTCTTAAAATAAATGTTATAATTTTATAAATAAAAAAGATAGGAATAATTATTTTTTTAAATTTTACTAAACAATACAATTTTTAATGAATTAAAAATACCTTTAAATCAAACCCAATATTTATTTTGTTTTTGAACAAAAAATAATGAGTAGTTTGAGTGCAACCACTGTATATTTTGTTTTTGAACAAAAAATAATGAGTAATTTGAGTGCAACCACTGTAAGGATTAAAAAAATTCTGGGGGGTTTGTTCCCCCTGTTCAAATACTGTTCCCCCTGACAAATTCTGGGGGGGGCAGGGGGAAATAGTTCGAAAACAACTTTAGGGTTACAGTAGAAGTGGAAATTAAATTTTTAAATAACTTCTGATGGAACTGTTTTTTGATGAGTCTATAGATTATGAAAGAGTTTTAAACCACCAGACCATAAAAAGTTGCTGATAAACTAACACAATATTAATAGACCCTTTTATGGGTTCTCATGAAGCACGCTTGCTGCAATGTTCTCTAAAACACACCGTAATATTCCCAACATGAACGACAAATTCCAACCACAAAATTTTGCTGAATATGTCTAAATATATGTAGCTTTTTGAATTTCGCTATGCAGAAACAAGATTTACGTACGATATCTAGTCAACCATATTGTCAGACCTTATCAAAAAAGTCTAGTTGTGGGGTTTTGAAGGACTAAGTAATAGTTTGGAATATCTTTTTCTTTTTTATTGTAGTGCATTATTAACATTTTTAAATGAATAATTTAAATAAAGAACATGTTATCAAACACATATAAAAGGTAATTTGAGATTCTTTGGAAGAGGAATATATGAAACAATTTGTTTTTAGAGTGGTATTATTATATCTAGGTTAGGGTTTAATAATATGGTAATATATTTCATAAGGTTTTTAAAGATTGGAACCATAGAAGAAATTAAAAATCTATATTTCATTTTACTATTTTTTTATAAATACAATATTTTAAACTTTAAAAATTAATTAAAATATAGGTTTGTCGCCTTTAAACTACAAGAAAAATACAAATAGAGTTTGTCGTACCACTGATAAACCTTGTCTTGACTATCATACCTATCTAGTTAATCAAAACCTAATAGAAATATTAAAAAGAAAGAAAGATATCCAATGGCAGAATGATTAGACATTTATACAGATGGCTCCTTAATGAATAGATCAGGAAATGTTGAGGCAGTAGTGTATTCTTCACTCTTTTCTCACTACACACCAGTCGAAGATAACAAAACAAATTAAAGACAAAAGTCATACTTTTAAACCAACTCCTTATGTAACCTAACAAATTTAAGAATGTTATCCTCTTGGTGGATTCCAAATCAGCAATACAATCTATAACTTCAAACATTAAAAAACAATTCATGAAGAAGAAAGAGAACTGATAAGAATACTGGAGAATTTAGAAAAGAAGACACGCCTCACACATCAACCATTTTGGAAACCATGTGACAGATCCCTTGGCTAAAAAAGGAACCAATCTTTATTGGCCGAACAAGACTTAGAATTATCAAACGTTATAAAGATTAATCAAAATAAAGAAAGAGCAAAACTGAAATAATAAAAAGTCAGACAATATAATCACGAAGATAAAAGTGACAGATATTGGAGTGCTTGGTAGAATAACTGTCAAAAAAAACAGGAAAGAGACTGTTGCCCTTTTAGATTGAATACAGGTCATGACTGCTTGGTTGCACACCTTCACAAAATACACTTTTCTGAGAAGGAAGAATGTACATTATGCGACCAACAAGGCTCAAACAATGGATAGCAAACAACATCTGTGTTTGACAGATCTTTCGAAGGATTTACAAGGAACCAACCATTTTAAGTGATCTTTGCTGAAAGGCAATAAGCACATTATGTTAAAGGATTTCAATAGCAGACCACCATTAAACAACTATAAAAATTAAAAACTGAATTATACATGTACACTCATGAAAATTAAATTATATATGTAACAGCTATTTTAGTGTAACTTTGGTTAAGTTTTTTCAGGATTAAATTAAATGTCAATTTCAATTATAGAATTGAGAAATTTCCTTGAATTAAGGGTTATTTTAATTTCCTAAACCAAACCCTATTTTAAACAATAATCAATGTTAATTTTTTTTTAGCTCAAAATGGACATTCTGAATTTAATTAAAAAACTTGTCCGAACCATCACTTAATTTTCTGTACAAATTTCAAAATTTCTTGTACTGTTAATAGGATAAATCTTTTTTTTATTCACCTTTATAATATTTTCGAATATGCATAAACGACCATGTATATTATCTCTGGTACAAACCAAGAGATTGACAATACTGGTTTGATATTTATTATCCGACCATAAATATTGAGTACATAAAAAGGTACAGATGCCCGACAGTTTTGCAGTTGAGTGGCAGAAAACCCATACTTACAGGCAGACAGGGTGTCGATACCCGACAAATATAGCTGTTAGTTACTCATTTAAAAAAAACTAAAAGAGTTATCTGTTGTAAAAAAAGTTTTGATTCTCTTTTAATCAGAACGAACTAATCAACCATACTTACTTAAATTGAATTGTTTGGTAAAAGGCTCAATAAATCTTAACATTGGTGGTAAAATCATTAAATTACAATTTTACAAAATAACGATATATTGAAATAAATTTAAAGAAACAATAACTTAACTACTGTACAAATGCAAAACACTTAACTTTATTATAAAGCCAATATTCTACCTTAATCTCAATTAATAATTAAGATCTAATTAACCTAGAGGGTTGCAGAATAATGATTGTTTTAAATCCTTAAATTTGAATAATATCTTTGCTAGATTACACACTGCACAGCCTCAACAAAATAATATATTTTTAAAACTTAAATATTTTTGCCATGCTAATTTTTGTATTTGGGAATATAATAACATCAATTATATGAACCACTACTAGTCTATATATTTTTATTTGTACATTTGTTTTAAATTCATACACATATACAAAATGCACAATATAGATTATACCCCATGGATGTTGCACTGATTTACATTAGTTTATAATATTTGTTTCTCCTCAAACTAAATTGGTCTTTGTTATACTATACTTATTTTTATAGAATTTATCAAAATTTAAATATGAAAATATAGTCGGGCGTTGGTTTAATTAAACAAAGTATTCTTGTCAAAAGAAACTGAATTATTTGTTCATAATCTACTTGGGGAAACATTTTTTTTAAATTTGTACCCTAAATGTTTTATGTGTGGTCGATACAACTTTAAAAGTTGAAGTTGTTACAGGTAGCAAGTTTTCCAAACTAAAAAACATCCACTTATGTGTGAGCAATTTAAAAAGGGTGCTATGATAAATAATCTCAAATGTAACACAAACGTTGTTGAAATACATAGAAAACATGGCGTTTACGGGCCAGATGTAATGAATGGGATAGTGGTTGGTATAAACAGTAAAGAGATAGTTTAGTAGAACAATTAAATACAAAAATTCATGAAAATCATACAAAAAATGACACAACTGCCAAGCACACATTTGTCTCAGTGATAATGTGCATTACAAACATCTACTCTGTTCAATGTATTTATTGCTAGTAAATGGAGTCATTTAAACAATGTCAAATGTCATTTGAAAATAAATATGGTGAACGTAATGTACTAACAAATTCCTCTATTAAATTGGTGAATGAGAGAAACTGAGAATGTTTTCATTCAACAGGAAGGAAGCAGAAGATGTCTGATTGTAAAGTGTAAGATGGTGGTGGAGAGAAACTATGCAGGAAATGTGATCTGCACAGGAAACGGCAGAGCACCTGATCACAGGAAAATAAATCTCCTGATTAGGAAAAGACTTTGTCTTTATATCATTTGACAACAGGACAGATAATTAATAATTAAAACAACAACTTTTTAGTATAAACCACAAATTTTGCTAAAAAGTTGTTTTAATTATAAAAATGGAATACCACCAAGTATCCACAGTCTTTAGCGTAAATAGGAAAGATAATCTTGTCAAGAAGACTCTAAGGTTCATGGAGGTCTTCTAAGGATGTCTAGGGGTATGCATCATGTTATCTTACTTGGGAGTGCAATAAGCCTTTGTGGTTGATTTTTTGAAGGGTCAGACATCCCAAAAGTAGAATAAGAATAAGGTACAAGATAAGAAAAAGATTGATTATTGGTATGTTTGAAAATATTTGGTTTATCGAAGTAGAAGGACTATTTTTTTTTATTCACTTTATTTCTTGCCTGTTTCCAATTGCATGACTCAAGAGAGGTTAAACAAATTTAATCAATACTTTTCATGGCAGTTACACGAATAGTGATTTAACTTATACAAAATATGACTACATAAAATTAGATCTATTATGAATAATTTTAGCAAACACTTTAATCCAGGGAAATGTATCTAGATTTAAAAGATATATTGCCAAATATTTTAACAACTTCACTGTAATACTACATTAGCATTTCCCGGGCAAAAAGTAGTCTGAAAATCTGATCTAGGATATCAGTAAAGGAAAGGGTCAACTTATTCTGGCTTGACAATTCTATTGCGACTTCTACGGCTATGTTTGAAAACAGTTCCTGGAGATACCAGTATATATCTCAAATACAACAAAAGTTTCAATAGTGCTTTAAGAAGAATCGTAAAAACTTCTTGAACTCTTTTTTCTTTAATGAGATTACATTTGGGTCATCATGGGTAATTAAGATTTCTGGTAACTCCATCCCTTTAAGTTTCTATAGAGTCTTCCTTGAACTTACAGAATGTGTAGTCTGATACATCTAATGTTCCTCCTACATTTTGTAATGAACACTAATATCTTCACTATAATAAACCTCTGTGCTGTACCATTCTTTGTCTTAGATTGTAGACGCTACTTGGGATCTCATTCACTTAGATTACTTTCTTGTTTTCAATATAGAAACTTCAAAACAACATCCTTTTTGAAAGTTTCTCAGCTTCTAAGAAAACCAACTAAGGGAATGAAGGGACTAAGGAGCGCAACAAACCTAAACCAAAAATTGTTTCAAATTTGTGATCCATTATGGTGAGAAAAGTAGTGACAACATTACAAAATAGAAAATTAATTATAAATTTAAATCAGACTACAAGGAAGACTCGAATTTATAACAAAGTGTTCAAATACAAATGGACAAAGAAATAGACCTAAAAATTAATCTAAAGTTTCTAGAGTTGAAAGCACCAAAATAGAGACTTAAGACACCAAGTTGCCAGAAATCTTAATTAAGACTATGAAAAATGAAACAACAAAAAGGCAGATTGAGAAGAAGACAATACCATTTTCAAGATACTAATGAGGAGTCTCCAAGATCTATTATCAAAGCAGTCATAATAGAGTTGCCACATCACAATTGAACTACCTTCCAATATCAAATCAAGTGAAGAAATACTGTCAAAATGGTATGAGTATTTATTGTTTAAAGATAACACTAAATAATAAGTTTTTCATTAGCAGCTTCCACAGAGAGACTCCCTTCTACTGGTAACACAATAATTGTGAAAACAAACAGACCTCCACAAAAGCAATAGTTTGAAGATGAAGAAGACTAATTTCTGAACCCGGTAATAATATTAGATAAGACATTGATTACCCCAAGAATAAACAACAAAGTTTAGTTTGTAAACATCCTTCTTCTACAAACACATGTCTGCAAGAAAGGTTATAATGATGATATACTGCGATATGGAAGGTCCAATTTTTTGTATAGCGAAAACTACTGTGATCACTGAAGCCAAAAATTAAGTCTAAAAAGACATGGTGAATTTTCAAAAGGTGTGATTTTGTTTCAGAATTCTGCTCGACCACGCAAGGGAAAGACAATTTTTTGCCACCAAGATTTTTGTTATAATCTACTAGACCATGGAATTTTTATCTTTTTGTCCATCATAAGAAGACCTGTAATTTTTTTTTTTTAGGTGGTCATAATGCACCAGATATAAAGTTTTTCAGAAATAATTCAAAAGCTGGTTAAAAAAATGGATTACACGCATAGAAGTATAACTAGATTAATTGAAAAATAAGCATATTTGATTCATCTAAGTGCAAATAAATGGACCAAAAAGAGGTCATTACTTTTTGAATTACCTTCGTAAAATATAATATGTCTTAAACTGTAAGTGTCATAGATAACACTTTTAAAGCTAAATAATTTTTTTAGTTATATTTATTGCACTTATCTGCACAATAATAAAGAAAGCAGATATATAAACATTAGTTATTTCGACTTATGAACTTTTAAATTTACGAACGATTGCTTGTAAGTTCGTAAGTCAAAAACATAATAAAACCTGACTATATTTATCTAATATTATTTATCACAGCAAAACAAAATGATAGTGACAGCTGTTTAATTAATTTTAAATTTGAGGTTATGTTTATACTATCGCACAAAACAGATACCTAAACATTAATTTTTTGAGTCGAATTCAAATACTATACATGTCATGTAAAACAGTTTACAATAACTATTTACTATTTTAGTAAAGATTATTATTACTATTACTCAATTTTCAACAAATTAATAAGTAATGCCATATTATCAAATACTTATTTGAGAAGCAGGTCGTTTAAATATTTATTATATACATATTTTTTAATAGCATTTCATAAATATATTTCGCTAAATACAATCACCTCACACTTGTCTAACTATAACAATATTTGTTTATATTACACACAACATTAAAGGGTATTTCAAAGACAAGAGATAGAACATATTTTGCCAATACAACTTCTTACAACATATAAGTTTCTATGAAACTTCTAACCCAGAGTCTTCATTATGTACATTTAATTTATACAAACAGGTGTGAAAAATATGTGAATAAAAATTATATTACACTTTGTAATGCTGTATTATATTTTGATTGAATTTGAAACATTCAAAATAGGAGTGTGCAAAAGTGAAATTTTCAATTCGAACTGAACTAATGTCAAAACCAAAACCAACCTGAGGTTCTATTTATGAATCTTAACCGCACCCAATGAAAATATATAATCTAAGAACCTGAACTCTAACCTTCTTGAAAAATATGAACTTGAACTGAATCCTAATTTTTATAATCGTAACATTTTGACAAGTTGTGCTTCATTAGTAAATTAACATGAAACACTGGTGTTAAAAGAAAACACATAATTATAAAAGAACAAGCGCAAGAAAGAATACAAAAGAGATTGGCTTGTATATTACTTTTTTAAATTTGTTATTTTGGGATAAGAAAAATTATTTAAACTTTGCGAACACTGATCAGCTGCTTCTGCATTATACCTTAAGTTAGATAATATGTACAGGAGGGGTATATTCATGGGAGAGCCACTGTGCAGGAAAATTGCCTGCAAGAGAATACTGCAAAGCACCTGATTTTTAGATTCAAACGTCTCGATCGGCAACCGACTGAGACCATTAGACCATTTACATACACAAAATTCTCGCAAGAAGGTTCTAAAATACATAGAGTTATAAGTCTTTCTAGAGACATTATATCATATCTCACTTTTTAGGAGCTCTTATTGATATTTTAAAGAGATCGACTACCCTACTAAATAAAAAGAAGTATGTAGTGTTGCAAATTCTCTTCTCAAAACCACTAAAACTAAAAATATATTAATTGTATGTACAAATCTACATAAATTTAAAATCTATTTTCGAACATCCATTTTAATTTTAGAAATTTCAACTGAACTAATCTTCAGAACTTCGTACACCCCTAATTCAAAATATTTTACATATACAACATTTTTTTATAGATAAAATTTATAGTATTTAAATTTATTATCATTAATTAATGCTGAATTTCCAATTAAACTATTATTGTTCAATTTATAGAAAATTACAAACAAAAACTTTATAAACTAATAAAGTTTCTTTATACGATTATACATTTTTTATGTTGTAAAAATTCAATATGTAACAAGTCAGAACAAAATGATTTTTCCTAATTAAATAGGCAGTTTTTACCGGGAAAGAAAACCACAGGAATCGGAACCACATTTCAAAAAATCTAAACTAAAATTATTGACGACATCGTGCACCTAACAGATTACTAATGAATGTCTTATTTTTTTTAGAAGATACTATACACAAACGAGTACTAAATATAAAAATAAATATAATATAACAAATGACTTGTTTTCACAATATTACAATGGCTACAAGTGTATAATACAGGTTTATTGTGTAACCCACTAATTTATAAATGATTTACACCTTAGTAACAAATATTTAACTCTGTAAAACAAGTATTAACGTCAATATTATTACACTGTTCTAAGTATATTTGATATAAACTCTTTAAAAGAGAATAAATAAAATGGTTAGCACTTGTTAAAGAGGGGAAAGATTGCAACAAGAATAGCTACTGAGTTGTTGCGTAGGCTCAAGTTCTTGGGATAACAAATCCCAAGGTATATCAGCTAATCTATTTAATAGACTATGTTGCTGTGGGGAGAATTACCTACAAAAAACTTTTAAAAATAACAGATTACTTACAAATATCAATATACACAAAAATATATTTAGAGATTAGAACTGGTCCGCCAATAAGTCACAGATTTCTATCGATACGGGCTCTTTGCTTGATCTCACTGTCAGTCGAAACATCTGTAATCAGATAATAAAAGTATATAACCGATGTTTGAAAATCTCGATCAATCGTTCTGGGAGTAAAAAAAGTATAGATTCATGTAAAGTATTAAATTTGTGAGGAATATATAATTTGAAAGTGGGCTGTATACATTTTCCGGTTATAAGGTTATCTGGACTAACCCTGTAATTAGAGTACAGTAAACCGTTTTCTAAATGGAGAAAGAATTGATAGGATTTACTTGCAAAAAATTGAATAAAGGATATAAAGGATTGAAGAGATTCAAGACCAGAAGACTTAAAGACATAAATGGCAGAGAGTGGGAGACTAGCAAATCTTGTCGATGGAGGCGATTTGTACCATGCTGATACAGCAACTTGCAGTTGAAGATGATGCGTAGACATTGACGTCTTGATCAACCTTGTGAATGTAGTAGTATGTTCTTATTGTTCCTAGTATATAAACTTAATGCATAGATAGACTATACCAATCTCCATATAAGTTGGTTTAAAGATTAGTAATTGATTAAACATTAAGATTACAAATGATTAGACATTGAATAAAATAAAAATATAAAATTGAACTTCACTTTACACAACTCAGAAAAAAAAACCTGTGTGGTAATCTTGTAGAGCAATTTGGGAGAAAGGAGAAGAATAATATAGAAAAGATGGTGTGAAATCGTAACCTCATTATACAGAGTTTTTCCTTTTGATAATGGGGTAAATTTCCCCATTATCTATTATTTATAAAATTGTATTTCTTTTATAATTTAAAATTGAGCAATCACTAGTCCCATAGGCTTATCTTAAAGCATAAACTGAATTTGTTTGAAATTGAATTTTTAACGCCAGCCTTCAAAATTCAATTTTGTTTTTTCTATTTATTTCTAAACCGTACTTTTCTTATACTTACGATGTCATATACTCGTTTAAGTTGTTAATCTTCATATTTCACCAAAATCAGTACAGTTAATTTTGAGATATAGTTTCATACAGAATTTTTTAACTTTTTACAGATAACTCCCAAACTGGCTTTTTTGGAGAGATTGTGAAAAATACATTTTGTTTAGATCTTTTAGAAGCTACATTTAGCAAAATGTTATAAAGTCGTTGAGCAGATCTATTAAAATTTTGAATTATTACAAATATGTATGAAGAAAAAATAAAATATACCTTACCTGTGCTTGTCTATTGGGTTCTAGCCGCAGTAAACAACCGATCTGTTGTGTTCTAGTATGTATTATACCTGCACATACAAAGTTCTCTGGATTTGGATCAATGCCGTCAAGTAGTTGCATCCCGAATCCCATAACTTTTGTTCTGACTGCCATTAAATCCAACGGTTGATTCGCCTTAAATATCTTTTGTGATTTCTGTGGATTACTGTTAACAGAATGATAAAACAAAAAATTTAATATTTTGTAACTATTAACATATTTTTTAAAATTTTTACCTCTTGACATTAAAACTTTTTCAATGTGTGTTTGCCTTGAATTTTTTCTACCGAAACAAATGAAACATTGAAGGTGATCTTCAGCGAAGGATACCTTTTGAACAAACATAGATTTTTCCCCATCTACAGATGGCATTAGTTAGTTTTGCATCTGGCTTGGCTTGGCTTGACCTAAGTAATAACCATTCAGACATTCTAAAGATGTTCAGTAACAATGCCATAAACATAACGCAAATTAAGGAATGGTACAACCACTTTACAGATGATAGAGTGACTCACATCAAAATAATCCCTTAACAAATTCAAATTACAAAGTCATTGACTAGTGGTGGGCGTTAACGCTAACAATGGTCAATGTCAACACATGTTAACGTTGAGCGTGATTAACTGTTGAAAAAAACTGCTAACGTTAACCAGCCAGACAGAACAGAAAACCAAGCGTCTTTGTTTGTTCAGTGTGCAATGCATGTGTTTAGTGAGAAGTGGGAAGGCTCTAGTCATCAATCGACTGTCGCCTGATTCTTAGATAAATAAAAACTGATTATTTACAGAGGTATAAGTTTTGGAGTTATTTTTATTATTATTTACTATTTAATTAATAGTTAATTAATCAGTTATTATAATCAATTATTACAATAATTCCAATATGTAATAAAATAAAATCAACAAATTAATATATATGTAATGACGGATACCCTACTAACATTAACTATATTCTAATATTTCTGTTACAACAATAAGTTTAAAATTTAGTATATAATCTTCTCAAAGGATAGTAAAAAAAACCCATACAAATAAATATGAAAAATAATAATTAGATCATAACTGAACTAAAATGGTAAACAGAAGTTTTGTTTTCGTCCCAAATGAAAATATTTACACTATATTACAGTTACTAACAACACAAGTTATTTATACGGTTTTATACAGTTTTAGATTTAGTAAAAAACAAACAGTAAAATAGTAGACTACAGCAGAAACATACGTTCATTCAGTTGATGAATAATTGATTCGCTTTAGTTGCTCAACTAAACTAACAGACGACTGAGAGGCGTACGTGTAGCTGGGTGTGCACGCATCGAGTGGGCCGCTGTCGCTAACAACCACTGATGCGTCACCTGCAAGCACTAAGCAAATGATCAACGTTAGCAGTTAATGCACTTCTTCGTCAACTGCATTGATCGTTGACGGTTAGCTGTTACTGGTTAACGGGCGCTATCATTAACAGCCCTATCATTGACCAAATGCAAACTTTGATCACGAGTATAAAAGCATCGTTTTGGTACATTCCACAGTAATCAAACATTTGCTTTCATAAGGGAAATATGTGGTGGAAACAACTTTCAAATTGAGGATCACTGGTGATGAGTTGTGGGATTATAAATATAACCGAGGAACTAATCTGCAGTCGTCACATTAAAGACATTTAACATTTTCAAGGCCAAAAAGAAGTTTGGTTAGTAGATATCATTTTCATTTGATCTTGTAGGATTACCAAAGATTTTTGTTTATTTTTTCTTATTTAGTGACGAGAGAGAGAGAGAGAGAGAGAGAGAGAGAGAGAGAGAGAGAGAGAGAGAGAGAGAGAGAGAGAGAGAGAGAGAGAGAGAGAGAGAGAGAGATTCAGTCACATTCCTCCAGTATTGCCAAGCTTGTACTCAATATAAATGGGCTCCTAAGGCTCATTGCCAAACAAAGAGTACATGTTAGTGAAATCTAGGCAGCTGCATCTCAATTCCTCGCATATAATTCAGAGTTTCTTGGCTAAACAGCACTCCTGTGGTAAGTTAGGGCTCCCTACTCTCCTTGTAGTTTTCGCTCCGCTCTTTACAACATGATTCCTTATAAGTTTTGTGATCTACACTCACAATGGTGCTGGAGGCAATCAGTTTCCCAGAAAATGAAAATCCAATGGTCACTCAGTACATTCTCTCACTAACAGATTAATTGCCAGTGATTGACGTTCTTTATGGTGGGACAATCTTTAGGCATACACATGAAGGCTGCAATTCATTTGTTTTTATGAGAAAAATTCAGGTTGAACACTTTTTTAACTAACCTAGTAAATAGAAAAAATTTAAACAGTAAAAATTACGTTTTGTATATTTTTTATAAAACACCATAATTATTAAGATACTGAACCATTATATTGTACTATCTTCCTTGTTTTGTTTTTTTCTATTTCTACAGCCAGTAGCAATACGAATTAATGAATTTCACATTGTTCATAAACAATTTAAGTAAAACCAACTATGACAAAAGTTCAAACTATTTTAAACAAAGAGCTCAAATATAGTGAGATACAAAGCTCTAACTTACCCTCCAAGGTTTTTCCATCTTGCAAAGAAAGATTCTCCATTCATTTCTGTGGGTTCAAAGAATTTATTAAGTGTTAATGGTAACTTCATGGTCAGTTTTTGGGGTACATTATTATAGAGGAAAGTCACCGACATTGCTGGTGAATCTGAAAATAAAAACATTACAAAAAGATAATTTTTAAAATCCATTGTTAATTTATAGAAACAAATCATAATGTAATACAATATGTCCCATGCTTAAAACACTGATTCACCTTGTTAAATATAAAACCCTTCAAGATTGTTAATTATATAAATAGGTTTATTATAAGTATCTTCCGTCAGCAATCTTCATTACTCTTTTACATTAAACACATTTCAGTTTCATGTCATCGTCAGTAAATACAAACAAATACAAAACAAGACACTGTACAAAACAATACATTAAAATGCTGCCACCTTATCTTTATAGAGAGTAAGTCCTACCTATGAAGACAGTCTAATAACTAGAGAGTGTCTAATAAACCTAAAAAACTTAGTTTCATTATTTTTTAATTACTGTAATGTTTCACATTTTTGCATTTATTGTTTTCATAGTCTAAGTCAAAATACAAAAGAAATCGTTTGATAATTGCCGATTGTCACGTTAGTAACAAGTAGATAATCCCGGTTGTGATCGAGAAATATCATCTCCCGTTACATCAGAATATTTGACTTGTGATTGACGATTTAATATGGAACAAGGTGTGAAATATTCAAAGAGAGATATATCAATCACACAAAATAACCATTTCTATATAAAATGGTCAGGAACATGTGTATTATTATAAGAACAGGTATGAGGTTAATTATAAAATGAATAATGGTCAATCTGACAACACTGTTAGTTCGAATCATAAAAAGGAGATCTAACAACACTGTTCAAACCAAACCCCTTCAAGGTGAAAATCTTCTAGAAATTTCCAAATCCAAATGATGTCATTCTAAGTCAGCTAATTGATAGAAAAAGTAGGAAATTCGCGCCTTGGAGAAAGGCAAGGCAAAAGACACTTCTCAAGAAAACTCCAACCGATGTGGTCTGTTTAGTTACAGCAGATCATCGCAGGGTTGCGAGACGATTATTTTAAAATCTAAAAATAATAACACAAGTTGTTACTGAAACTAAAATAACCCCAAATTCGGAGCAATAAAATTGTATTAAAAGTAATAAATTCAGTAAATCTACGTCTGGTATAGCACACTATGTCTTACAATTAACTATATTATTGCAAATGAATGATTTTCGTAGAACTATATGAATTCAAGTTTTAATTTAGACACATTAATTAAAACAATTAAAGGAATTATTGAAATATATTTACTTTTTGGGAAATTTGTGTTGGATGTTTAAAATAAAAAAGGACATGAACATTTTGATTTGGTTTTTATTTTAGGAACATGTGTTTCATTAATGTTGTTAATATTAAGTATTTTTTCGGTTCTAAATCTGATAAAATTTCAGATATCATGACTGTGTTTTAATTGAAGTACAATCTTCCAAAGAATTTGCGTCACAGGATTAACTTTATTTTTAAAAAGACTACATGTTAACGCCCTATATTTTAAATTTAAATAGTATGAGTATGGATGTACAGAGTAAATAATCTTCAAAATCAGTAAATTCGTGACTGGAAAGGAGAGGACAATTACATTACTAAAACAAAAACAAATCATTAACTTTAAAATCAACGAAGTAAGAATCTTTCTCGGGGCCAATTATCAATTGAATTTTAGAGTTTTAGTCCGTCATCTGTCCCCAAACGCATGGACCAATTTTAATCAAACTTGGGTATGTGTAACTCAAAATTAGGGGGTAGCTGCCATAAAAAAAAGATTAAAGTATCCTCATGTGTAGCCTTTAAGGACCCAAACACAAATTATTGGTCCCCATCTCTCAAAAAATAACAGTTCATGTGTTATAAATAAAAACTAAAAAATCAGCCATGGGGCTGTTATAAAATATGTAATTTCTCAAAATTGGAACTACCAATTAATTTCATTAAAATTTTAGTGAAAATTAAGACCCATACCCAATATTACGGCACAGGAATAATTGAAATCAAAAATGAATCTTGACCACAGGTCATTGAAAGCTCTACTTTTAATCAAATACGAATTATGGTGAGGACGTATTTTGCCACAAGCAAAGCAAGTTTAGGTGGCACCTACTTTCACTTTATTTACTGACAACTCAAACTTAACATTTTTGCAACAAGTAGTTTTGTTTGGTTACTATTTCAATTGTTGAATGGGTGTGTGAGAAAATTTGTGAAATGATTTTTCACCATTTATTTAAACATTATTTCTAGCTGACAAACCAAAACAAGCTAAGTGTTAAGAGTAGTTTATTCAAAAGCATTGTGAATGATGATTTAGACTTCTTCGATGTTTTTCAAAAACACACCAATTAGTTTGTTAACAGCTACAAATTAGAACTTGATGTCCAATTCTTTCTTTTCATAACATAACTACAAAGTTTCTCATTTATTCAGCTTTATTTAAGTATAGTATGGCCATTTACCTTACCCTCCTCATGGTACACTCTAATTAATCAAGCTTTGAACTTAAACCAAAAAGTATTTTACATAATCCAGCATAACACCTTATTCCATACTGAACTATGTTAATATAATCTAAAGACTGAGCTCACCAATGTAGTCCTCGACACATTCCGCATTCACCATCTGTTGTATTTGAGCACCAGCCTCTAATACAGGTTCTACAGGTTTAATCTGCATGTTTAACTTGTTTGTCCAATCGTTGGGGTTTTGCAAAGTTGCTGCAAAATTCTGTATTTAAAACAAAAATAATTTTAGTTATAATTTAAACACATCCCACAAACTAACAACATTCAGAAAATAATAAAAAAATATTTCTAAGATTTAAAATACCGAGAACCATAGTAGAGGTGTTTGATATTTTTGCACCGTTGCAATTATCATTATTCACAAGTGCTCTTATGTACGTTAACAGTTAAAACTAATGTATCAATGTTATCTTATCATATGTTCCTCATACAATTAATTGTTTTTATTCATTTATTGATGATTGGTCATATTTCTAACCCTATTTACATATTACAGTTAGTTCAAGGCTTCTTAAATGGCTGGAAATTTAAGATTTGAGAAACAAAAGTGAATCTTGAAGGAATACTGAAAGTATGAGAATGCTGAAACTATTCATAGTAAGTAAGAATTATTTGTTGGTTACTGAAGTTTTTACAAAAATCCCTAAAAAAATCACAGAGCTTTGATTAAGCTTGAAATCTTCATAATATCTCTACAGAAACTGCAACATTGTATCCGTTTTAAACTGTATCGCCCAAGATTTGTTCATGGTTTGTTGGGGGAAGACCGAAACTGGTGTTTTCAGTTTTGGGAAATTTCGTTAACAGAGAATTCTGTCCGAGAAATACTGAATTGGTCATTGTGGTCCCATCGATGGCCTCCACGTTCACCTGATGGATTGACACCTATATATTGTTTTCTTTTGGGGGTTTGTTAGGAGAGTTTTTCTTTTAAGCCAAGCAGACTAACCAATATGAAACAATTCATTACCAACATGTTTTATGAAAACCACAATGACAAAGATCTTTGACGTTATGTGTGAAGCTCTGTTCAAGAGAGACGACAAGATTGTGTCAAACATGATGGCAGTTATATTGAATTTCTACGGAGTTAAATTGTCTCTCAGATCATGTTATTTTGCAATTAAAGATAATCTGTTGTTAAACTTAGAAATGTAAAACAAAAAAAACAAAAAAAAAAAAACAGAATTGTTTATAAAAGTATGAAAAATGACTTATTTCAATTGTTGGCCTACATATGACCACCCCTGTAATATTCTAATGGTAAGTAAATATCAGAAAGTAAAATAATAAATATCGAAACAAACAAAATATTATACTTTTCATAAGTAAAATGATCCAAATTAATAAAAATTACCTGCAAAGGAAATGAGGTTTTGTTGCCATAGAATAGTCCTAGTCTACCCAAATTTTGTCGGAATTCACATTTTACTCCTATTTGTATCAGATCATTTTCAAACAGAACTCCATTGTTTTTACATACGAACCTGCACAGAAAATACATAAATGAATTACAACAAGAAGTAATATAGTTCTAATATTTGGCTTCTCCTAAAACTAATTGTAGCCTACTGATTTTCCTATGTTCGACTTGGCAACGCAATATCTCATTGATGTATATCTGCATTGGCTCCAAGTTATATACTTGTTTCAACTGGATCGATTGAGTCAATCGTGAGATATTGTTATTCGTGTTTTATAACGTTATAATGTTTAAAATGCAGGAAAATATCAAATAACAGTATGATATTTAAATTTGTGTGAAACTATAAAAATCTACCGAGACATTTGATTCAAAAGTTAACGCTTAAGAAGATACTACTATATTGAGAACTATCGTTTTAAGTGGCACAAAGTTTTCAAATAAGGCCGAGAAAATGTTGAAAACGAACCTCATTCTGGAAAACCAAGCTGTCAACAAATAATCAAAATCCACCACCAGAGAAGTGGTGCAGGCTGTGATGGTGAGAGAACCTCAAATAGAGCTTGGATAAAAATACAGTTTACAGAATTCTCTTTGCTTATGTGAAAACTTGTGCAAAAGCTAGTGCCCAAACACTTGCCTATCGAGACAACACCTAACTGGTTGGAAACTTTTCAGAATTTCTGGATAGAATTGAAATAGAGCCAAATTTCTTAGATCAAGTCATAATATCTCATTGGAGAGAAATCATGAGAGTTCACGTACAATCCAGAGATAAAATGGTAACTGGCACATGAAAAATTTTCCTTCACCATGGTGAAAACGATGTTTGTCATTATTTTTTCGACTAATGTGGTATTGTTCACAAAGAATGTTTACCTTCAGGATAGACAGTTAATTATGCATTCTATAAAGATATCTTGGAATGACTTCGAAAACGGGTCCATCAAGTTCAAAAAGATATTGGAGTTAATTAGGTGCTGCACAAGCTTATACAGAGTTTTAAATTAAAGAATTTCTAGCAAAGAAAATATTCCCACATCCTTCATACAGATCCAACACCATGCAGTTTCAACTTCTCCCCTAAGTTGAAACCAAAGTAAGAGCGTGGAACATTCATAGAAAATTACTTCCAGTAATTAATGGAATGAACGTTAAACTATATGCCAATTAGGGTTAACCTGGCAAATAAATCGGCGCACTAACACACAACACTGAATCTAATATGTTTTAACTTTTGGGGGAAACATATTCTTTCTTTTTTATCAAAAAATATACTTATTATTTATAAATTTTAAAATGTTTATTTAATTTAGCTTATTTTTCAAATATTTAGCATTTTTCAGTCATACAAATAGTTTAATTGTTATTCTATAACACTAACCGATTTAGAAACACTGTCTGTCTATACGAGGTTTCAAATATATACGATTGTAATACAAGATTGTATTACAAGATTGCAAGTCCCTGATGTCATATGTCGCTCACGTCACATAATGAACCAATTACTAACCCAACTCTGAGATCTAAAAATGTGAAATGATACAAGTATTTAAGAGTTATTAATAGTTTTAATTTACTCTAATGGTTTTTATTTGTCTAGAAATATAAACATTCCAAGTTTTTCAAAACGTTTGATAAATCAACAAACAGTTTCTCTTTATTGCTCAACTGCTAACATCTAGTATATAAAAAAAAATTTGTAATAAACTAAACAAACATTGAAAGATAATTAGATGTACTTACTTCTTAGGATTGTAACTATTCTGTGCAGAGGTTGGCGGCTGTGATCCTATATTATTTGTAGTGGAAGTTATATTAGATGAAGAATAAATATCACCAAGCACATCAACCAGAACTCCAGTGTTTGAAGGTGCAGGTGGGGATGATAGCCCTAACAAGTCTGTTGCTGTGTTATTGGTGGTTGGAACTGGTGTCGTCTAGAAACAAAATAATAACAAATATAAAAATTTGGCTGGCTAGCAAAGCCCAACAGACTAAAACTGATCATACGAGAGATATCCAGAAAGGAAAAGGTAAATAAAGAAAAATATACATCAACAATTTTATTGCTATTTGATGTACACACCTTATATTACTTTTAGTCATATTTTCAGCCATTGTTGAGGCACTTGTCAGAGAGCCATGTGCTATATTCCTTCATCGCATAATGATGTCAATAGAGTTCAGTACAAATGGGCCTTCATTATAAATTTTGTAACCATATATTTAGGTGTTGACTAATAAATTATAATTCAATATATTTCAGTTTTAGTGTTTTGTACAATACTTGTGAAATGTTTGACCATTCATGAAGATATCATATCTTTTAGAAATGACATTTCAATTTATAAATATTTATAATTTTCAATGTTTTTTTACAATAAAAATATTTAGGTTTTAGCAATATTCTAACAATAGTTTTTTACTTTCCAAAACATACATAGATTAAATTATTGGGCTAAGAGAACTCAAGATCCTTGTACATCAACCTAGGGTTATTGTATACTCCAAGGATCTACTAACAAGGCAAGCCAATGCCTTTGTCTTAAATAAGGCTTAGGAGTTATCGATGCTAGCATTAGAATCATCACCTGGTTGTGAAGCCCTTCTCGTAGCCTAAAGATTTCACATTCTAGGACAACATTTTTAGCAGTCTCTTCAGACTATTTACATAGCCTATAAACGGGATCACTATTGATGATTCAGAGTGTTAACAGATGCTTCCTAAAGTGTCCATGTTCTGTGAGTAATGTCATATCATGTTTAAGCAAAGCCTTTGGGTCTTCCTTTGCTGAAAGTACTTCCATTCCTGTACCTTAAGAGTACGGTTATGCTAAACAAGCATCTCTCAGATTTGATCGGAGGACTGCTTCGGAAGCTTAGGGTGTGTCCTAAGAAACACCCTTGTAGTCTAAACGACAGTGAGTTTTCTTACGTCAGAATCTAAAGTTTCTCTTCTGCCTTTCTTTGAAGGGCCCTTAGCAGAGGGCGAAACACCCATCAGGCCCTAAAGTGATTCCCGGCTCTTACTTCCTCTTTTCTTTTCCTTGCCACTTCGCCACTTGTTAGGGTCCTATTGCTCACCATTTTCCCAGAGTTTGGTTTTGACAACCTCCCTTTGTTGGGCAATAGTGGGATTAATTCTCATCATCTTTAGTCCGCTCAATTGGCTAGTAACATTGTCGAGTGAACCAGTGCATATTTGTGTCCTGGATTTTTCAGAAGTTCATCCTCTCCTTCCGAGATAGGTAAACCTCTCCCATTCCATTTCATCCAGCCTTTTATCTATGCATTTTTAGCTAGAAACCATATCAGTTGCTTCAGGTCAAGAGATCGATAGATTAATTGCGGTGGATTGTCCACCGAGTGATGGAATCACCACCAACCCTCATGCCAAAAATATACATAGTATAGGAAAAGTAATGATGGGTCAAAAAATCGATGTAAGAGTTTTTTTGAGAATATAGTGGTTTAAATGCAAAAAAAAGAAGGTTTTTGTACAGATGTCCATTGTATGTGCAGTGCTTTACAGACTAAATGTGTGGACTAGGAATGTGCGAGTACATAAGAGCTCAAGTTTCGGACAACAGCTATCAAGTTATTGAGCTCGGTTCTATTTTTCTTTCTTGTCTAGATTTTTTGAGCTCAACACGATTTTTCGTGGACAACTTGATTTTATAAGCCTGGCTTGGTTTTCAAACAAGACCTAAAAAGATAGAATAATACGGCAACGAGAGGTGGATATAATGCGAATTGATTAAATGAGAAAACAGTCATAATGATATTGGTTATGAAATAAACAGATATGATATTTATATTTAGTTGTCCTTCTCACGAGATAAAAACAAGTTTTTTATTGATTTGTGTAGATCAGAGGAAATTACAAGAATTAAGGCAGTAAATAGCCTTAGTGGTGTCTCCACTTATCCCACTTCAAATGTGACGACTTAATATCAACAAGCATCACTGAAGACATACGGTCCCTGTTTTAGTTTTATTTAAACAGCGAAATAAAATTTAAAAAACCTGATTTCAAAATTATAACTCAAAGAAAAGTGAAGTTATTTCCATTGTGTTTAATAGAAAATTGAGAATTCACCCTTTATTCAATAATACGTGTCAATATTATTATATTGATTACTGGAAGGCCTATACTAATGAAAGCGCATCACAAAGGAACACAATTGAACTCACAAATAATCTATCAATAAGAGAATTTTTTTTATTCAACATTTTTATAGAGTATTAAATAATGGAACCTTTAACTATTGCTAGAAGTGACATAATAAAAAAAGGAAAAAGGTATATCATCCAGGAACTGAGTAACCAAGGTAAAGCAGCAATCACTTCTGTAAGCATGGGACATCTTCCAACCAAAATAAATAATAAATATTAAGTTTAAATAAAGTACAAGTAATATTAATGTAGTAATAATATTCAGAATAATTATTATATATAAATAGAAAGTGTAAAGTGTTCTTAAACAATGTCACAATATAATATTGAAAGTTTAAATTTCGAAATGTGCGCGCCGATAAAAATTAACAGACATGAATAAAGGAAATATGAGACCTGGAAAAACTTTCCATGAGTCAGCGAGCGTTAGCTTCGCCAGGGAAGAATATCCCATGATGCCTTCGGAGAGCGTCTTTCTAACAAGGAAGAAGAAAGCGTTGCTAAGAGTCTTTGTCAGGATCCTGCACGATATAGTCGTAATAGAAGTTGGCTGGACAGACTCGTTTTCAGTCCAAGATGGAAAATCTCCGTTAATAATGAAGTTAGAAGGACTCAAAGTTATGGACAATGGTTACTCGTGAGTAAGGTGTAAAATACTTGAGAATATAATTTCAACGATTTAATTGGGAACATTTTAAGAACTTTGATTTTTGAACAATAACTTGCACATGTATATTTTCTATATTTCACATAATTGTATGCTAATGATGTTTTTATTTGGATAATAATGTCTTTGTTTTTGAATAATACAATAAAGGGAAGGTTTCTTGTTTTAATTATGTCTGGCTAAAATAATTTGTGTTAACCATGTGCCATGCTATGCTAGTAACTGTAAGTACGATTTGAGATTGCAATCCTGCCCCTTAGGATAATTAAAATAGTAAATTTAAATGTAGAATTGTAAGAACGCAGACTTACAATTAGGTAAGTTACTTAAAATTTGATAAAAAGCTCTAAAAGCACTTAATAAACGTTATAAAATGGCGCCCGTTTGGTCCTCGAATCCGAAAAGCAGTTACAAAAGTAGCGTGGTACAGGGTTATACACATTTCTAAAATGAAAATTAAAGTAAATTTACATAAAGAGATAATTGGAGAATATAAAAAGATCATAATTGAGAATTTATAATTAATACAATTTAAGATGGAAACCGATGAAAATAACTTAGACGAATCCGGTTTAGGAGTTAGTTTTACCGAGGTAGAAAGCATGGCAGAGACAAATATATTAGAACAGGTTAAGTCACCTAAAGATGAAAAACCAATATCATTAAATGATCTGGTAGGATTACTAACGAGTAATTTTAAACAATTAAGAGTAGAACTTAAAGATGATATGAAATTAAATAATGTAGAAATGAATGTAAAATCTGAAAGTAACTTTAAACAAATAAGAGACGATATGAAATTAAATAAATTAGATAGTGACAATAAATTTGAAAAATTTGAAAATAATTTTAAAGAAATGAAGGTAGCTATGAATAATCAATCTGAGAAATGTGAGATTAATTTTAGACAATTAAAAGAAGAAATAAATTCAAATAAGGTTGAAATAAATGATAGATTAGAAAACTTTGATGTTAAATTTGAACAAATGAAGGAAGAGAATAAATTAGCCTTAGAAACACTTAACAATAAGTTTGACAATCAAAATGCTAAACTTGAAAAAGATAAATTAGAATTTAGAGAAGAATTTAATGGTAAATTTGATAATTTGTTAAAGGACAGCATAGATTTTAAGAATAACGTAGAAAAACAAAATTTAAATTTGAAATTAGAAACTAAGACAGAAATAGATAATTTTAAAACTGAAACTCTTAATACAATAGCTAAATCTGATGAAGAAATTAGGGCTGTAATTGATGACTTTTCACTAGGACAGATAGATAAACAATTAACCTTTGAATCCAAAATAGGAAGTGACATTAAAAATAATTTTGAAACTTTAGAAAATAAACTAGTTGTTAAATGTAATGAACAGGATTTAGCCATTGATAAATTAGATAGTAAATTATCAAAAGAATTACAAAATTTAAAACAGAACGGTAATTATGGCGTTAAGCCTACACTATGGCTAAATGAGAAATTCAATGATGTGTTAATTTCAGAGTTTTTTAATGAAACAAAAGGGCCTCACCCGAAAACATTTTTAGAATCACTTAAGGTTTTGGAAGATATAAGAGAAAATAATTGGGAAATTATGGTATGTTATATGAAAAAATTTTTAAAGGAAGAAGCCTATACTTGGTTTGAGGCACACAAAGATGAATGGTCAAACTATGATCAGTTCAAAAATGCTTTTCTGGATAGATTCTGGTCTCAAGAAAAACAGGAAAGTTTTAGAAGCAAACTAATGTTAGGTCCAATGTATCGAGGCCCAGTCAAAGAAATACACAATTATATCATTAGATCTTTTCACAAAACACAGTATTTAGATCCACCTATGCCAATAAATTCATTTATTAAACACATAGTAAAACATGTACCAGAAGGTCTGAAATTAGTACTTCTTGCAGCTAGACCAACTGACCTTAATAATTTAGAAAAAATAGTAATGGATTGGCAGGAAAGCCAATCCATAATTAATAATGATTTTAATAGACATGCTAATGTAATAGAGAATAGGGGTCATTATATAGACTATAGAAATAGGCCAAACATGGGTAATGCACAATTACCAAATAGAAATTTTCAAAACCAAAATAGTATGAACTACCATAGTACAAACCAAAATAGACCAAGTAGTAATAATTTTAGAAGTGACAATAATAATTTTAGAGGACACAACAATAATTTTAGAGGAAACAATAGTAATTTCAGAGGTAACAATTTTAGGGGTAACAATAATGGTAATTTTAGGGGAAATAGTAATAATGGACCACCACCACCAGTAAATAGGGGCTCTGAGAATAGAAATGTTAATGGAAATAGTAATAATAGGGGAAATGGAACCAGGCAGGAATAGATATGGCCGGATTACTGCCACAAGACATAAATAGGCCTAAAAATGAAAGTGAGGTTAAGAGTTTTTCACTAATAGCAAAAAAGTCACTACATGATGAACTTATGATTTTAAATAATGAGGAATTAATTAAGGAAGATAATTATAATGACATTAACACTAGTAATGTAAAAGGGGAAATTATTGAAATTAAAATTAAAATAGGTCAAGGTGAATATAGTTGTTTAATAGATACAGGATCTGAGATTACTGTCATTAATGAAAGTACATACTTAAACATAAATAAAACTTTAAATAATTCTATAATGGAACTTCCTGTATCAAATTTAATTGTAATGGGTGTGACTGGTACTAGAAGTAAAACAATTACGAAGCAAATTTGCATAGAAACTAAATTTAGCGATGAAATAATTCCAATTAACTTTTTAGTGGTAAATGGTTTAAACATAAATATAATATTAGGTTGTGACTTTTTAAGAAAACATGAAGTAAAAATAGACTTCAAACGAGAAATCATTTGTTTTGAAATAAATAATAAACTCATAACAACAAAATTTTACAACAAGTTCAATGACAACAGGTTAGGTGCATTAAGATTATGTGATACAGGTTCAATATTCAATGAATTAGAAAACTTAAATGGTAATGTCATTCCTACACAGGAGGTATTATTTATGCATTACAATAAAATTTTCGATGAAAATGATAACAAATTTAGTGATAAAGACCAGGATTGGTGTAATAAAATAAATGATGTTTTAATGAACACTAACCTTACAATTGAAATTGAAAAACAACAATTAAAATCTTTACTAGATAAATATAAATCAATATTCTCAGACAAACCAGGTAAAATAAGAAACTTTAAAGCAAAATTAAATATAAACAATAAAGAGAAATTCATAAATAGGTCATATGCTATTCCACACTCCAAGAAAGATTTGGTAAATAAAGAAATAGAAAAGTTAATAGCCTTAGATATTATAGAAAACTCAGATAGTCCATACTCAAATCCTTTAGTGTGTGTAATCAAAAAAGATGGTTCAGTGAGGTTATGTCTAGATGCTAGGCAAGTAAATAAAGTAATTATAACAGACAGGGAGGCGCCTGAACATATTGATGACATTTTACAGCGATTTGAGGGGGTTAAATACATAAGTACCATCGATTTGGTATCTGGGTTTTGGCAAATAGCGTTAGAGGAAAATTCGAGAAAATATGTAGCGTTTAACTTTAATGGAAGGAATTTGCAATTTAAGAGGTTACCTTTTGGACTAAATGTTAGCACATCTATATTTAAAAAAGGCCTAACACAAGTTTTGGGTCCTGAAGTGACAGAATTTGCAGTTGTATATGTTGATGATATCTGCATAGCTTCTAAATCATTTAAAGAACATTTAATGCACCTAGATAAAATATTTGATAGACTAAAAAGATTCAACGTTACTTTAAAATTAAACAAATCAAACTTGTGTAAAAATAAAATAAAATTTTTAGGTTATGTCATATCTGATTCAGGAATAATGCCAGATGAGGATAAAGTAAAAGTAATACAAAATTTTCCTATTCCTAAGAACTTGAAACAATTACAAAGCTTCCTTGGACTCTGTAATTATTATAGAAAATTTAGAAATAATTATGCACAATTAACCTCAAATTTTAAACATCTCTTGGCAAGTAAAACTATAAATAATAAGAAAGCATGGGATTGGCAAGTAAATGACACACATACATTTAATGAAATTAAAGAAAAGTTTTTGGAAAATATAATATTACGTCATCCAGATTTTAATAAACCGTTTTATCTAAATACCGACGCCTCTGATGTAGCTCTTGGTGTAGTTCTATATCAAATTGATAGTTTAGGTGATCATTTAGTAATTGCATTTGCTAGTAGAAGCTTGCAGGATTTCGAAAGGAAATATACAATAACAGAAAAAGAACTAATGAGTATTATATTTGGATGTAAAAAATTTAGAAACTACATTTTAGGCAACGAAACGATAATAAGGTCAGATCATAAAGCTTTAATTTTTCTTAAAAACTGTAAACTCACGAATGGTAGACTGTTAAGATGGATGTTGTACTTACAGGAATATAATATTAAGATTGAATATTGTCGTGGAAAAGAAAATGTTGTAGCTGATGTTATCTCTAGAATTAATGAAACTGAAACTTTGAATAATGATGACAAGAATGTAATTAAAATTTATAAAACAAAACTTGAAATACAAAATTTAGATAGAGATAAAAAATTGAGAAATTTATTTAAGGACATAATAATAAAGCAAAATTTAGACCCTAACTGTAAAAATATAATGGATATGATTAATTTGAATGATGAGAAAAGTGAGGAATTAAAAGAACACTATACTATTTATAAAGATATATTATTTTACAAAAAGAATGATACATTTAAATATAGGCTATATGTGCCTGAATCAATTATAAACTTAATTATTGATGACTATCATTCAAGATATGGACATATAGGAAGCAATAAATGTTATAAATTCCTAAAACAAATATTTTTTGCTCCAAAATTTGAAAAGAAAATAAAACAAAGAATTAGATCTTGTATAATATGCCAGAAAAGTAAGGTTAGGACTCAACAGCAACAGGGTTTAATGCAGTGTAATGTGCCAAATGAACCTTTAGAACTTGTAGCAGTAGACTTATTCGGAGAATTGCCGACTAGCAAGGGAGGTGTCAAGTACATATTTGTAATGTCAGATGTTTTTTCAAAATATATAAAACTGTATAGTATCAAGAAAGCTTCGGCTAAAATTTTAAGCGAAAAAATTATAAAAAATTACATAAAGGAAGTAGGTAAACCAAAAATGATTTTAAGTGACCATGGTAGTCAGTTCACATCACAACTATTCTATGAAACGTTAGGTTGGGAAAGCATACATTTAAGAAATACATCTGTTTACCATCCACAGAGCAATCCTAGTGAAAGATGTATGAGAGAACTAGGTAGAATGTTTCGCACCTATGTACATGACAACCATAAACAATGGGCAGAGTATGTACCGTTCATAGAAAAGTGTTTGAATTATTCCATACATGACTCCACAAATTGCATTCCTTATGAATTAATGTTTAAGAAAAAGTGTCCTAACTTCTATGAAAACTTAATTACATACCCAGAAAATGTAAAAATAGATTTTGATGAGAAAATAATAATTGCTAAAAATAATTTAAAAAATAAAGCTGAGGCTAGGGCCAAATTACATGACAAAAATGTTAAACCAATTAAATACGAAATTAATGATTTAGTCTTGGTAAAGAACCACTACTTGTCTTCTTGTTTAAAAAGTGAAATTAAAAAATTCTTTCTATTATATAGGGGACCATATAAAGTGTTAGACATTAAAAAAGAAAATGCATATGTGTTAGGCGAGGTAGATTCGGGTGACAAGGTTGGCACATATAATGTAGTTGAATTAAAGAAATTTTATCCATCAATGAACAGTTAGGTAGTGTAGGGTGAACCAAAGGGAACTTCGGAAAACAGTGTCACAGGGGTTCATTAACCTAAGGTCATTGTGGGGTTCTTACTGAACCAAGTAGGTATTGAATATTCAAACTCATTTTGACCAAAGGGAGGTGAATTCTGTAGTGACATAAGTGTTTATTAGTATGATCAGAATGACATAGAAATGGTAGAGAATGGTTCAAGTGGTTAAATATTAGATATTGATGGATAAAATTAAAACAAATTTTTAAAATTTCAACTAAAATAAATTAAAATAATAATAAATGGTAATATGTTTAAATGTAAAACACAATTAAGATTAATATTGATTATAAGCTTTAAAACCCGTTTAGGCCAGTTTTAGAAATTAATATTTGTAAAGAAACAAATATGACACTTGAATAAATAAAAAATTGAATTGAAGATAGGCTTAAAACCCATTTAGACCAGTGTTGGAAATTGATATTTGTACACAAACAAATACGAAACTTAAATAAGTATAATATAATTTAACGTTAGAGCCTTAAAAACCGTTTAGGCCAAACTTAGAATTAGTATTTGAGGAAAGAACAAATACGCAAATTTAAATAAATGAAACATGATTTATAAAGTATATACTTTAGAAAATCAATAAATTTTAAAATTTCGATATCTATATTTTAACTTAACTCATAAATTTTCAATAACAAATAAACCTTTTAGCGATAGAATCAGAAGAAACTTTAAACTGATGATTAGATGATGTATAACTTCAGAATAAAAATTTTAAATTAAACCGAGTTGAAAAGTGGATAGAAGCCAAGACTACTCCAAATAAAAATAAGATTTATATAATAATAAACATAATTTACATCTGACATATAATAAGATATGATTAATGAAAACACCAGGATGATGTTGAATGATGAAGAATGACTGGGTGTGTGAGCATTAATTATGCTAAAACCAATTATAGGTTATGTACGTAATTTTAAGTGTAAAACGTAACGATAGAATAGGTTAGGTTAATAATAGCAAACGTACAGGTTAGGTTGATAATTTTTTTATATACATTAGATAAATAAGAAGTAATAAATAAATGATAATGATTAAGATACTTGATTTGATTCTTAATAATAAATAATGTAGATAAAGTTCAGCAGAAGAACTTAAGTGAACAATGGTAAAGTCATAGATATAACTTTAAACACTTTATAATAATAATACAGGATTTACAAATGGCTAAATGATAATAATAAATAATTCAGTGGTGATTATAATTTAAATAAGATGAGATGTTTTTGATGAAGCTTTGATGAATATTAATAAATAGATGATGTAGAATTTTAGGAAAGTGAATAATACACAGTTTTTTTTGAGGAGATGTCGAGATGATGTTAATGAAACTTTTAGTAAGGAGGATGATTTCAGGAAAATAATAAATAGTTTGGTTTGTGATTTAGTATTTGGTAATTGGAAATGTTAATAAATAATAATATGTAGTTTTTTAATAAATCAGTAAGAGTAATGAGGTTTTTGAGGGGGTCAGTTGATGATGTTCTGCGATAAGGTTCGACGATAAATAATAGACTAGGGGTTCCAATGTGACGCTAGATCTTTCAATGGTGTTCTACGAGTTTTTCTACGATTTTGCTGCGATGATATATTTGATTAGGGGTTCCAAAATGGACGCTAATCCTTGATAATAATTTTTAGAGATTCCAAAGGGAATACTCTCATTCTACGAGGTTGATGATTTTTTTGTATATAATAAGACAAGAGAGTCTTATTGGTGAACTGATTTATTAAAATTTTTTTTTCTTTAAAATGAAAGTAGGCAATGTACCAAATAACTGTTAGAGATGAAGTTGAGATAGATTCCTGAAATCCTAGGTAAATAATAATAATAAAATGATTTGATTAAGAGATAAAAATGATAGGGAAATATGAATTCTCAATTATGAATTTGAGGGATGGGTTTTTTGATTGGAAAAGAAATCTTCCTTTTAGCCATAAAATAATAATGTTTGTATGTTTTAAAATTTTTTTATAATGTGATATGTTTCATAAATTTGTTAACATGTAATAATAATAAAGATAGATGATTTTGATTTTTAAAAGATGTGATAATAATAATAAAGGTAGATGATTGTGATTTTAATAAATGTAACAGTGATGATGAATAAAGGTGTCTTTATAATGATGAAGAATTTAATTATAAAAATTGTAATGATGAAAAAGTGAATCATAAAAAATGATGATTTGAAATAATAATAATTGATTTTGTCAATGAACATGTTTAATGATGTATTTTGAAATGATGCTGATATGTGATGTTGAGTTTATGATATGAAAATTTTGAAAAATTTGTTTGTCTATGATTTGATGATTATTTGTTGTTCACATGTACTATGTTATACAATCTTCTGCTGTTGTAAAATAATAATGAATTAACAATGATGCTACGTTATGCACATTTGATTATGTTTTGATGATGAATTATATGATGTCAAATTTGTGTTTTTAAATATCATTTGCATTATGATATGATTTGAAAATTATCTACTGGTTCACATTTTATATGTTTTAATATTGTCTGTTATGACTAGTTTACACATTGAAAATGATTTTATGCTGTATACCTTGTAATATGATGTGTTACTTGATTCATTTAAAAAATTCATATTGGTTATGTCATGAATAATATACTTTGTATCACATTCTGTAATATGAATTTTATTTGACTTTTGATTTCTGTAGTTTGAAGTATCATGAACAATATTATGTTTTGTTAAAAACATGTTGAGAAATGATTTCTGTTTATGTTGAATGTACCATTTTTAGAATTTATGATGTTTTTGGAAAATAATTGATGATGTTTTTGAAAAATCTGTAATAATGCAGTGAATTTATTATGTTTTTGAAATTTTAATAATGCTTACTAAAATTGATGATGTTATAACTTTTTGATATTTTTGGCTGTTAAAATTGTTAAATAATAAATTTAAATTTTTTCAAAAATTATATTAGAACTAATCTTGTTCTCCGTAAAAGGTGGCAAGGGGTTGGAATGTCCCAGCTTCCATTTTTTTTTCTTCGAGATTCTTATTTCTGCGTAATGAGAATCTCGAAGGAGGGGGTTTCTGTAAGCATGGGACATCTTCCAACCAAAATAAATAATAAATATTAAGTTTAAATAAAGTACAAGTAATATTAATGTAGTAATAATATTCAGAATAATTATTATATATAAATAGAAAGTGTAAAGTGTTCTTAAACAATGTCACAATATAATATTGAAAGTTTAAATTTCGAAATGTGCGCGCCGATAAAAATTAACAGACATGAATAAAGGAAATATGAGACCTGGAAAAACTTTCCATGAGTCAGCGAGCGTTAGCTTCGCCAGGGAAGAATATCCCATGATGCCTTCGGAGAGCGTCTTTCTAACAAGGAAGAAGAAAGCGTTGCTAAGAGTCTTTGTCAGGATCCTGCACGATATAGTCGTAATAGAAGTTGGCTGGACAGACTCGTTTTCAGTCCAAGATGGAAAATCTCCGTTAATAATGAAGTTAGAAGGACTCAAAGTTATGGACAATGGTTACTCGTGAGTAAGGTGTAAAATACTTGAGAATATAATTTCAACGATTTAATTGGGAACATTTTAAGAACTTTGATTTTTGAACAATAACTTGCACATGTATATTTTCTATATTTCACATAATTGTATGCTAATGATGTTTTTATTTGGATAATAATGTCTTTGTTTTTGAATAATACAATAAAGGGAAGGTTTCTTGTTTTAATTATGTCTGGCTAAAATAATTTGTGTTAACCATGTGCCATGCTATGCTAGTAACTGTAAGTACGATTTGAGATTGCAATCCTGCCCCTTAGGATAATTAAAATAGTAAATTTAAATGTAGAATTGTAAGAACGCAGACTTACAATTAGGTAAGTTACTTAAAATTTGATAAAAAGCTCTAAAAGCACTTAATAAACGTTATACTGTGGAGAGATGAGGAGAGAAAATAAATAATTATAGGCAGGAAATAGACATTACTGATTCTACATAAGGAATACAAATACCAAGCTGAAACTTACGAAAGAAAATAAGCTTGAATTGTCAAGTTATACTTATAAGTCTTAGGTTTTTTATATTTAATTACAAACAATCATTCGGAGTCTGTGAGTGGTGATTTATATGTTAAGGTTTAATAAAAGAAAATCAGTTCAGGTTTACTAGAAAAAGAAAATTCTTGGCTAGGACACGTAAAAAAAAAAATAAATAAAATAAAAAATAAATTCGTGAAAACGTAAATTACTGAGTGTAAATTGGGGTACATTATTTTATATTTTCCGCTATACGCGGAAAGCAATCGATGAACTTATAATACTAACTTGGCTAAAATAGGGACTACATTAACATTCATCAATCTCTGCACTTATATCACAACAAACTAACACACAGTGAATAGGGCAACAGTGTATTACGACTGACATGCAAGTTATAGTATAATTTAAGGCATATTTGGGTAATTTGGCTTTCCTGAAATAATTGCCAAGACCTTTAAATATGTTAACCGGCCACCTATATTGCAAATATATTGGAATATATTTATAAATTACTAAATTCAAGAAAATTGACCGGAAACCACTCTTCAAGAGCAGAGAGTTCATGTCAAATAATGCTCTTAAGTAGATTGGATTTTTGATAACTAAGAATTATTTTTGTATCATCAGCATATTAAAAAAATTACCTATGAAAACTTGTTCACATATTTTATAAATAATACTGGGCCTAATATGAGTCCTTGAGGGTGACAACAAGGGACAGTTTTCATGCTTATACATAATTGAAATCATTTTTAATATAGTATTGTTTTCCCATTATGTAAATATAAACAAAACCTTTCAAGCTCCCAATCATCAATCACATATAGTTTTAACTTTTCTAATATATTATCAATTCTATAGTTTAACGCCTGGGAATGGTCATAAGTGATTGGAACACCTTGAAAACAAAATTAACATACTGTTATCAAAATAAAAATGAATATTGATATAACTTACGTGTGTAGCTGTCGTAGTATCAGGCTGGTGGTTGACAGAGTTGTGTGCAGTACGTATCTCATTCTCTGGTACTCGTCCTGGTTTCTTCTTCTTTAATACAGCTAGTATAGAAGATTCTCTTTCAGGGAATGAAGGCATTTCTTCCAATACTGTTGCCTACACAAAACAGTTTGTTTGAAATTTAGAACTGTTAATACGTAAGTATCCAGTATGTTTAAAGAAATTTTAATTACAGTAGACTCTCTCTTAACCAACCCCTACGGGACCAGACCCCTAGTCGGATATCAATAAAGTCGGTATAACGAAAATGGCTAAATTGCACCTAAACATAGTCTAAAAGTACCGGTAGGCATAAATAAGTTAGGCCTATAAAATAAACAAAGCAATACAATTATATTATATTTACGTTAACTCACTTAGTTAACAATATCTCATTCTAATCTTATTTGACTCTTTATCGCAAGAAAAATTATGTACTAAGAAGAAAATAAAACACAACAAAAACTAAATGAATGAGCTCAGTGAGCTGAAGAGAGAATCGTCAGCTGTAACAATATCAGCTGATAGTTTTTCGCCACAAACAGCTTAAATGATGAATATATTTCACTTTTTTAAAATTTATTTCATTTCACTGCATTCAGCTGATTGGATAACATTGAGATTGATGCAGGTAAGCAACTTGTCCTCAAATAACATTTAATTATTACAGTACTATAATCAATATTAATTTAACATTATAAGAATAAAATTAGTCACAATCGATCATATCATTCCATTAATTGTTTCTACTATTTTTTTAGTCTATTCAACAAAATAATCATAAATACTAAAATTTAATATCTTTAAAAATACACATACAAATAGATGAGCACATTGCATTCACACACATAACAATACCAAACAAAAGCAATAAATATAACAGTAACAATTTACATACATGATTGATAATTTCTCAGATTTTACCTATGAAATAGGTTTTAGACGCTATAAAAAATTCCTTATCTTGAAGGAAGTCATTTGTGTTATAATATGTTCTTCTCAGCAACAGTTGCTTCAGTTTTGTTTTGAATAGTGATATTTTTAGTATCTTAATGTAAAATGTGTTGCCTTTATATAATACTTTCCAGCAGAGTTAGCCTGTGAATCGGGTAAACATTGCTTCTCTGTTCCTTGTACTATAATTGTCTGGAAATAACTGCTTGTGACAGTGCACAAAACATAAGGCTTAAAACAAATAAAGAGATGGTAACCTTAAAATTTCAAAATTTTTAAATAATCCTTTACAAGAGTGAAATTTAGGTTTATTTAACATGATTCTAAATTTTTATTTTTTTAATCTTAAAAAAAATATTGTTGGTTTCCTTAGAGTCTCCCTTAGAGACTGGTGTATCCTATATTTAATTTGTGGGAGAAAAATTATATAAACTGTAGTACAAAGTTTATTTGGTTTTAATATGTGACATTTAAAAAAAAATTCATTTGAAAACCGGCTGTATTTAATTTTTTAATTAGAATCTTTATGTGTTTTCCAATTTATATAATAATCAATCTGTACATCCAAACATCTAGCATCAGTTTTTCCAATTAATAACTTATTTTAAAAAAATCAATATTTAACAAATCAACTTTCAATGTTGAAGTTTAAAATTCATTGTTTGTCTTATTCATATTCAATTTTAAACCATTAACAGATAGCCATTCATCTATCTCATTTATACAAACTTCAACTTCATGTATTAATTTTTCCTTATTTTCCGATTTTATCGAAACTGTTGTATCATCTGCAAAGAGATATGTACAACTTTGTACATTATCTGCCAAGTCATTTATGTATATTTGTTGGACCCAACACAGATCTCTAAGGAAAACCATTGTATTACAGATTTCCAATTAGAAGCAAACACTCCACCTATATCTTTAATATCAGTTTTTTGTTTTCTCTCACACAAGTAGAACCTAAACCAATGTATGTTATTTCCCTTGATCCCAAACAATTACATTTTTTAAACTAAAATTTCATAATCAAACGCCTTTGGCAGGTCACAGAAAACTCCAATTGTGTGTTGTGACTTGTCCAGAGCCTTGGACACATTAATAAGGCTTGATAAAGCCAAATCAGTACTATAACTCTTTCAAAATCCAAATTGGTTTGAGTTTAATAAGTTGTACTTATTTAGAAAATGTATCAATTGATCATTAGCAAATTTTTCAAAGATATATTAGACAGCAATAAAACTGGACGATAATTTCCTATCTCTGTTCTAGAATCTTTTTTAAACAATGGTTTTACTATGGAATATTTGAGTCTATCTGGAAATATTCTAAAAGATCTATTTAAAATTTGAGTAATTGGTTTAGTAATCAATGGTTTTGCCAATTTCAAAAATGAGATTGGAACTTCATCCCAGCATACTGATTTCTTATTTTTAAGATTAGATATTATTTTCTTAACATCAAACTCTATCACTTTAAGAAAAAGGTAAATTACAACATTTATCATAACTGTTAACTTGAAAATTTTTGATTTTAAAACTCTTTTGCATGGCTCCTCCAGAGAACACTCTTTTCCCGATTTTTTACCTATGTTTATAAAAAGTTATTAAATTCTGCTGATAGTTGTTTTGAATTATTCACCAACCTATCGTCTATAAACAGTTCTGTAGTGAACTTCTCAATATTATTTGCTGTACCCAGTTCAGCTTTAATAATATCCCAAGTGGCTTGTGATTTATTTTGTGAATTTTGAATGAAGGTATTATTTGACATCCTTTTCACCCTGCTTATAACTTTTTTATTTTTTTATTTTCCTGTAATTTTGTTAATATTCTATAAAACGTTTGTCTTTGTTACCACCCTATCTTGGTTTTATCCCTATCTCTAGTAATCAATCTAGTAGGAAAACACTCATTGAAACTGTCCAGAAACATATTCAAAAAATTATTGTAATCTCATCTACTGTCCCTGTTATTGGTAACCCCCAGTCTATTTTATTTAACTCGGTCAGAAAATTATCCCTGCTTGCATCATTAAAATTCTAATTTTATGTTTTAAAGTATTGTTTACTTTGTTTTTCGAGCAAAATATGTGGGATTTCTATAAATAGAGCATTATGGGCTGAAAATTCTATATCAACAAACAGTGATTTTTGTTTTCCAAATTTAAAGTTAGTAATAATATTGTCAATTATTACCAGATTGACAGGTTGTGACAACTAAGAGACAAGTCTTGTGTTTTTCTGAGCTCCCAGCATTTGCTGTATAAATGTGGTTTATCTGAAGTTTTATTTCAGAAATTTTGCATAGAATTATAGTGTTCTTTCAAGAGAGAAAACTGGTGCATCAACATTAGAGTTTGGTGAAGTTTTGGGACAGTTACGTGAGTTTTAACTATATTCACAAAGTATAAAAATTGAATGACTTTTGCATTTTGGAAGAAATTATCTGTGTGGGGATCAGATTAAACAGACTGTTTGATTAGACTTGATAAGGCTGACCTATACAAACTTGGACTTTGTCCTTGAGATTAAGGAATTGACTTCAATTTAATATATTAAATTGATGAGACACTTTAAACATTATGACAAACAACTGTGTTAATAGAGGTAGGCCTACTCATTAAGTTGTCAAGCTTTTATTTACTTGTAAATTGTGACATTTTATTTATTTATTTAGGATCTGACATCTTCTATTGAGAATATTTATAAACGTTTATTGTATTTCATGTGTATTATATTATTTCATTAACGTAGGATTGTTGATAAATTGGAATGGACAATAGTAATTCCAATTGTGGTGTTTGTGTAATAAAGGTGAGAGAAAATGATAAAGCTATTGGATGTGAAGGACCATGTGAGAAATGGTTTCACATTAACTGCATAGAAATGTTGAACAAGGACTATGATTTTTTGTGCTCAAAAAAAGATGTAAAATGGTGGTGCAAGAGCTGCCTCAGTAATGAAAATAATTGTATAGTAACAGGCAACATACTTAACCCAAACTTGCTTGTAGAAGAGTACAATAAATTAAAGAAAGAGAAAGACAGTTTAGAACTTAGTTTTGAAAATATGTCACTGCAGTTAAGCAATTCAGTTTATGAAGTACATGACTTACAAAACAGACTAGTTACTGTGTTAAATGACTGTCTAAATAAGGAAACGATAATACATGGTTTAAAGGAGAAGATAATTCATCTTGAATTGCAACCTAAACTCATTGTGGAAGATTTTCAAATGGTAAAAAATAGGAGGAACACTTTGCCAGCTGAAACAAAAGCCCCAAGTTTTATATCAAAAAATAGATTTGAAGTACTTGATACAAATGCAGACATAGTCTCCTTAACAGACTTAAACCCCAATGTAGAAAATTATCCAAGACTTTCAAAATCTAGGCCATTTCAATGTAAAAATAATATAGATAAGAATTACCTTAGTAGGTCCGTCTTGTGACTTCAATTTATATCTGGTTTTGCTATGACATGTTTCAAAGTTCAAGACTTCATCATCAGATACATGTAGATTAATTAATTCATTCACACGATGAATGCGTCACACATCAAATGTTAAAACACAAAACACAAACACAAACACAATTAAAATAAATATTCCCGTTCGGCAACGGTGCGCATTATCCTATGTCTGGTGGAACACTGTCGTTGCTAGGAATAAACTCTTTGATAGTTATCTCTATTGAGTCTAGATAAATGCTTGAGAGCTGTGTCGTATAGATAGTGTGAGTTGAAAGATAACTGGTCGTTTAAAATTTCATCTGGTTTATTTTTGAACGCTTTATATATCTCAAACTCTTCTTGAGCGTTCATTAATCTTCCCTTTGTACACACTTGCAATGCCTCCACACTGGAATGGAAATTATCTGGGATGTGTTTGTTTTCGAACAAATGGCTAGCAAAATTAGAGCTTGTAATATTGCTTTTATTAGTTGGAAGGTGCTCTTTGTATCGACAAAGGAACGTTCTTCCTGTTTGGCCAATGTAGAATTTGTTACAATCAGGGCAGGTTATTTTATAAACACCAGAATTATTTTCTAAAGGAATCTTATTTCTGCGTTTAAGAAATGAGGAGATATTGTTGCTTGTGCGGAAGGCGAGGGTGATGTTAAGTTTTTTTAAAATATTGCTTAAAACATTGGGTAGAAGGTTGGTGTACTCAGATGGAATAAATTTGTTGGTTTTGGTTAAGCCTGTTTCTAAATTGTTTCTATTTTTCTGTGTCTTATTATACCTCTCAATCATTTTATCAATTAAAGAACTTTTATAGCCATTGCTTACAGCTATGTGTTTTATTATGTTTACTTCGTCATGATAATCAATTGTATTCAAAGGGACAGTGTTAAGTCTATGTATAAAGCAATTAAAAGCCGCCATTTTTTGGGAATACGGATGGTACGATTTGGCGTTGATGGTGACATCAGTTGTAGTAGGCTTTCGATAGATTTTATAGTCAAGCTTGTCATGACCCTTTCTTATGGTTAGATCTAAGAAATTCAGTTGGTCATTACTTTCCATTTCTAGCGTAAACTGGATCTTAGTGTTAATGCTGTTCATGTACTTCAATAGTCCAGCAGCTTGTCTATTGGAACCATTAAAAATAACAAATGTGTCATCCACATATCTATTGTAGAATATGATGTTTTTTCTATACTTGTTTTTATTTGACATTATGTGTTCGTTTTCAAAATGATTCAAGTATATGTCTGCTAGTAACCCGGATAGTGGTGAACCCATTGCTAAGCCGTCTGTTTGTAAGTAGAAATTGTTATTGAATACGAAGTAATTTTGTTCCAACACAGTTTGTAGTAGCCGCATAAGTTCATTTATTTCATCATTATGCAATTTATTAGTGGTATTGAGGTTATCACTAAGTACATTTAGCATTTCTGCCACTGGGATGTTGGTGTACATGTTAATCACATCAAAAGAAACGAGTTTATAGCTTTGTTTAATCTTAATATTTTTCGTATTACTGATGAATTCAGTGTTGTTTGTTAAGGTGATGTTGGTTTTAATGAGGTGTTCCAATTTTTTTGCAGTTCCATAGCTTGGAGCTGTGGTGTAATTGATTAATGGTCTGATAGGAATATTTGGTTTATGAAGTTTTGGTAAGCCGGTAAACTGCGGTGCCTGAGGGTTTATCGGTTTAAGAAACCTACGAGATTTTTCACTTAACAAGGATGTGCAACCGCTTATTGTCTGATTCAAACTTTTATGAAATTTCTTGGTTGGGTCAGATTAAATATTCTTGGTTACGAAAAATATTAAGATTAAACAAAGCTATAAACTCGTTTCTTTTGATGTGATTAACATGTACACCAACATCCCAGTGGCAGAAATGCTAAATGTACTTAGTGATAACCTCAATACCACTAATAAATTGCATAATGATGAAATAAATGAACTTATGCGGCTACTACAAACTGTGTTGGAACAAAATTACTTCGTATTCAATAACAATTTCTACTTACAAACAGACGGCTTAGCAATGGGTTCACCACTATCCGGGTTACTAGCAGACATATACTTGAATCATTTTGAAAACGAACACATAATGTCAAATAAAAACAAGTATAGAAAAAACATCATATTCTACAATAGATATGTGGATGACACATTTGTTATTTTTAATGGTTCCAATAGACAAGCTGCTGGACTATTGAAGTACATGAACAGCATTAACACTAAGATCCAGTTTACGCTAGAAATGGAAAGTAATGACCAACTGAATTTCTTAGATCTAACCATAAGAAAGGGTCATGACAAGCTTGACTATAAAATCTATCGAAAGCCTACTACAACTGATGTCACCATCAACGCCAAATCGTACCATCCGTATTCCCAAAAAATGGCGGCTTTTAATTGCTTTATACATAGACTTAACACTGTCCCTTTGAATACAATTGATTATCATGACGAAGTAAACATAATAAAACACATAGCTGTAAGCAATGGCTATAAAAGTTCTTTAATTGATAAAATGATTGAGAGGTATAATAAGACACAGAAAAATAGAAACAATTTAGAAACAGGCTTAACCAAAACCAACAAATTTATTCCATCTGAGTACACCAACCTTCTACCCAATGTTTTAAGCAATATTTTTAAAAAACTTAACATCACCCTCGCCTTCCGCACAAGCAACAATATCTCCTCATTTCTTAAACGCAGAAATAAGATTCCTTTAGAAAATAATTCTGGTGTTTATAAAATAACCTGCCCTGATTGTAACAAATTCTACATTGGCCAAACAGGAAGAACGTTCCTTTGTCGATACAAAGAGCACCTTCCAACTAATAAAAGCAATATTACAAGCTCTAATTTTGCTAGCCATTTGTTCGAAAACAAACACATCCCAGATAATTTCCATTCCAGTGTGGAGGCATTGCAAGTGTGTACAAAGGGAAGATTAATGAACGCTCAAGAAGAGTTTGAGATATATAAAGCGTTCAAAAATAAACCAGATGAAATTTTAAACGACCAGTTATCTTTCAACTCACACTATCTATACGACACAGCTCTCAAGCATTTATCTAGACTCAATAGAGATAACTATCAAAGAGTTTATTCCTAGCAACGACAGTGTTCCACCAGACATAGGATAATGCGCACCGTTGCCGAACGGGAATATTTATTTTAATTGTGTTTGTGTTTGTGTTTTGTGTTTTAACATTTGATGTGTGACGCATTCATCGTGTGAATGAATTAATTAATCTACATGTATCTGATGATGAAGTCTTGAACTTTGAAACATGTCATAGCAAAACCAGATATAAATTGAAGTCACAAGACGGACCTACTAAGGTAATTCTTATCTATATTATTTAATTGTGACTCGGTTCCGTAAAAACAAAAATGTAAAAATAACTCTGGGAAATCAAAATGTGCTAAAAGACTCGAAAAACAATCATTTAAAGAAAAAAAGCATAAAACTAGAAAAGTGATAGTTGTTGGTGACAGTAATGCCAGAAATATTGCGGGAAAAATACTTGACAACTTGGAAAAGCAAAATTACAAAGTTTCGGGATATGTTTATCCGGGAGCTTCTCTGTCTACAATAGCTCAAAAGGCTCAACAGTTTGCTAAATACTTGAATGTTGACGACTTTTTGGTTGTATTTGGAGGTTCAAATGATGTTAAACCTGGTAAAAACTATGAGAAGACAATTAGGGAATCGATTAATGATATTTTGCCACTTTCTTTTAAGACAAATGTGATAATTAATACAATACCAAACCCTCCTAATAGTACGTTAAGAAAACACTTAGTGAAAAATGCGAATAATATCATACATGAACACATAAATTCCAGTTCCAACAAAAATGTCCATAATATATGCATTAACTTTATAAATAGCAGAGTGTTACCTGCACATTTTAATAAAAGTGAACACTTAAATATGGGAGGGAAAGCAGTGGTTTGTAATAGATTGGTTGAACTGATTAGCAGTAAAGTAAGGACAACTAGGAAGAAAACAGTTCTTGAGAGATGGTTGGATACTGCAAAGGACAAGAAATCTAGTGATCCAGAAAAGCCTCAAGAAAGTTTGATGAAGAAGAACACTCCACTAGAGAGATGGCTGTTAACGGGGAACATGTGTACAATTAATAATAAGTTTTTTTTAGCAGAGAGTGCCTCAAAGGTCAACTAAGAAATCAGTGCAGTGAGAAGTTCGGAAGTAATAAGGGTATAAGAGTGTCATACTTAAATATTCAGGGACTTAGAGGCAAATCAGAAATTTTACAGAGTTTTATTATCAATTGTGATTATCATTTCTTATGTTTAACGGAAATTTGGCTCTTAAAAGATGAATTACAATGTAATGTAGTTGATGGATATTACTGGGGTAGTGACTTCTGTCGATCTAAATTTATAAGAGGGGGTTCAGCAATTCTTGTTAAAAATAATATTAGGAGTAGTTGTTTGAATCTTGATTGGTTAAGTGAGGAGGTTAACTTTGAGATTGCTGGAATTGAAGTCAAAGGAATGAAGTGTATAATATTTTCATTGTATAGAGCTCCTAATGGATGTACTGATGTGTTCCTTGCAAAACTAGATAAGCTGTTAAAATATGTGAGTAAGTGGAAGGGTTATTGTATTATGATTGGGGGTGACATTAATGCTTCTTTTGATGTCACAAGAAAAAGTAGAAAAGTAATGGAATTAATTAATTTACTAACACAATATGGATTTATATATCTTAATGATGAACCCACTAGGTTAACGGCTTGTCTGGACAATATGTTTAGCAATTTTTGTAAACAAACATTTGAAGTGGAAGTTCTTAAATTTCCATTTTCGGACCATGACATTTTGAGCATAACATGTAATAACATGAGTGACTTTGTAAGTAATGTAAAAGAGAAAACATATAGTCGGGTCATTGTAGTTCCTAACTATAATGTTGACAAATTTTGTGATGCACTGGCTCAATTTGATTGGGAAAAACTGTTAACTGATCCTAAGTTAATGCAAGCTTGAAGTTTGAATGTTTTTTCAAGAGTTTTTGTAGCATAATGAATTTGTTTGTTAAAGTCCAAAAAAGAAATAAAAATGAAAATAATTTTACTGTGTATAAAAAACACAATAATTGGTATACAAAGGAGTTAAAAGAAATTAAAAATTGTATCTTACTTTTAAATGATCTTTACAGGATTAATAATTCACCTGAAGTAAAGAGACTTTTGTGTAAATGTAGAAAAATGTATGAAATGGGTATCAGAGAAGCTAAGCATGAATTTAATGCTAGGTTTATCCAGAATAGTGACAACAAATGTAAGGCAGCTTGGGCTATTGTTAAAAGTGTATCTAATAACAGGAAAGTAGATGAACAAATAACTGTACTGCCAGATGACTTTAATAAGTATTTTGTTGATGTGGCTGGTGAAGTTAGAAAAAGTATCGCCAAAACTCTGGTCTCCTCACAAGAACTAATGTTAAATTATAAAATTCCCTCTGCTAGGTTTATGTGGGAAGAGGTAACTTGTAATGATATAATAAAAGTAGTGGGCCGGATGAAAAACTCTCGAAGTCAGGATATATATGGCTTATCAAATAATTTGTTGAAGAAAATTATTTATTACATAGTAGAGCCCCTCACTTATTGTATGAATTGGTGTTTGCAGGATGGTGTTTTTCCTGAGCAACTGAAAGTGGCTAAGGTGATTCCTATCTATAAAAATGGCCCAAGAGTTGACCCAAGTAGTTATAGGCCAGTGTCATTGGTACCGGTGTTGGCAAAAGTTGTGGAGTCAGTTGTCGGTAATCAGATTGGCAGATACTTTGAATGTTTGGATCTGTTCACTGCATTACAGTATGGGTTTAGGAAATCCAAATCGACTACGCAGGCAGTGGATTCCATAATTAGGGGGGTTATCACAGTTTTTGAAGATAAGGCTAGTGCACAGGCAACTTTTTGCGATCTGACTAAGGCCTTTGATTGTATCGATCATGGTATATTGTCTGATAAACTGCAATATTATGGTTTCATTAATAATCAACTAAAATTTTTCAAGTCATATTTGGAAGGTAGGAAGCAGTTGGTTTATACTGAAAGTGGGTTTTCTTCTATCTTAGATATTAAAGCTGGTGTTCCGCAGGGATCTGTATTGGGACCTATTTTGTTTTTGATTGCTGTTAATGATTTACCTGATAATGTTGAAGCACATTGTAGCATGTACGCAGATGACACAACATTTTTGACAATAAGCAATGATGTCAATAAATTACAAACAATGGTAGCTAGCACAGTAGCCAGTGCTTCCGAGTGGTTTAGGGCGAATGGGCTTCTTCTGAATGATGTTAAAACGAAACAATTGATTTTCAGTTTGAAAAATGTTGATTCTTGTAATGCAGAGGAGAGTGTTAAATTTTTGGGTATTTATGTTGATAGGCAGTTGACATGGACTCCACATATTAATTTTGTGGTTGGTAAACTTTCAAAAATTGTCTTCTTGTTGAGTAGGCTACATGAGGTTATTGGAGAAGGGTATTTGAGAAATGTTTATTTTGCATTTTTTCAGTCAATTATGTCATATGGGATTGTATTGTGGGGAAACAGCTGCAAAATAAAAGATGTACTGATAGTACAAAAAAAAGCTGTAAGAGCTATGACTAAGTCTCATGGGAGAATACATTGCAGGCCTCTTTTTGTTAGTTTGAATATTCTCACAGTAATCAATTTGTACTTGTATGAAGTGGTTAGGTATACGATAAGTAAACTTGATGAACTGCCCAAGAGACATGAAATTCATAAATACAATACAAGAAATAGAAGGGAAATAAACTTGAGATACTATAGGCTGAAGAAATCATCAAACTGTCATTTGTCGGTGGGTTTAAAAGTATACAACAAGATTAGTAATAACCTTGATGCTACCCCAAGTAAAAATTGTTTAAGAAGGTATTATGCTTGGCTTGTCGAGAACCCCTTTTATTCATTACAGGAATTTTATACACTTAAGAATGATATGATAAATTTTTAACCTATTTTTGTTATGTGTAAGTAATAGTGTATGTGTGTAGAGTTTTTTAATGTTTAGAAACATGAGGTTAAATTAAAATTTCAATGTTGACTATGTCTATTGTACTAAATGTATCGAATGGCAAATAAATTATTATTATTATTATTAATGAACTTTGCTGAATAATCGGCGACTCTAGTCAGAGTGCCTACATTCAACCTGTAACCATATGAATTTAAAATTGAAATCAACTTCACAGTTGCTGGATTCATTTCCATTGTATCTATATTCATATCAGTTGACATTAATATCTTTTTACATTTACTTTCTATAGATAGTAAGTAACATAATTTTTACAATTTTAGATTCAATGGATCTGGAATCCTATAAATTGATGTAAAGACAGTATCCATATCAGGAATCTCAATAAAAGATCCCTCAAACACAAACATTTTATTTAACTTTTTTAGATCATGCCTTATAATATAGTTAGTACTGTTTTTAACCAATACACAAGAACTTCCACGACTCACATCCTCCCTGCTATAAAAGGAAGCAATTTAAAAAAAAATTTAGTTTATTTAATAAGTTAATAACCATGTTAACCAACTGTCACTGGTCATAAACATGCCCATTTTTTCAAACTTTGTGTGTAGAATGGCAGCCTTCTTTTCAAAAGTCAACTATTTATCAGTGTGCCTTTGCATCGTTCTTGCATAAACCACAACCACAATACATTGTCAACCAGTTTGTTGTGATTTTTTTTTTTTTTTTTTAAAAAAGATGCAGCGTGATGAAAGAACTTTATCTGACTCAATTTGTGTACAGTAGTCTTGAATGTTTTTTATTTCTTCACCAGTCTTTTACCGAAATCACACCAACTCCAAGGTCATTAAAATCAGTTTAACAAATTCTCCTTTCTCAATTGCTTTTAATTTTGTCCATAGTCACTACATTTTGCTTCTACTTTACTGCACTCATTTTAACTAATGTAATAAATTATAACTGATTAGTATGAAAATAAAATAATAATACTGTAAAATAATTTACTGAACATACAACTTTACTTTCAAACCAACTGAATAAAATACTACATTGTACTGGTGCTAAATAATGACAAACAAAGAAATGGTTGGCGTGTTGAGACCTGAATATTTTTCCCCGCAGTAATGGGAAGGGAAAGGAGTTCTAAGAATAAGGGTGGTTAACCCGGCTGCTGGCTAACAGGGAGTTAAATAGTTAACTATGCAAAAAATAGGCATAGAAGTTTTAATTTTATTCAAAAACCCTTTTAAATGTAGACGAACATTTAATTTTATGAAGATAAACAAATAAATAACCACATGAACAAATAAATTTATAAAACTAATTATAACATTTTTCTATTTTACATAAAAGATCATATGGTTAACAAAATTCTAATTTCCAAACTAATGAGTTAAAAATATTTACCTATTGGTTTCTTACAGTTACATAGATTAAAAAAACTTTAAATTGAGAACCTTCTTCTAATTTTTTTTAATGAGATTTAAAGATGCTATACAAACTTTGAAAAAGTCCTGCCATTTTCAAATATAGAGACAAATTTATTATTTTTTGAATGGCAATATCTATTTTTTAGAAACAAGTAAACAATCAATTATTAGTTAAAAAGTGATCCCAAAATAATATTACTATAACAAGTACCTATTAGGTTACAACAGGCCAAATTTAATTGTAATTAACAGTAGTTCCAATATAGTTCTGAAAAAGTAATACTATTGTAAGTTGTAAAGTCTAGATGTAGCCAGATACAAACAGCCACCTTTTCCTTCATTTCTACTTCCTCTTAATTTATTTTGCTTTATGTAGATACAATAAATCTATTGTGGATGCTGTGACGATATAGTAAGGATAAAAATAAACTTGGGTGAATTCATAGTACCCACTAACATAAAAAGAGTCAAAAGAACAAATAAATATAAAATACAAATAGTAAGGTTAAAATTAATTAATATAGATGGATAAGAAGTGAACCAACCAATAAATTGTAGTGATTTAAAAAATAAACAAATAAATGTGAAAGGCTAAAGGACAAATAAAAAAAAAAAATAATAAAAAGTGAAAGAAAAATAGTAGAACTTTTGACACGCGTAGTCGCGGAGTGAAGTAAATTGAATGGAAATATCGGAACTGAGGCTAGCGCTCGAGGCTAGAATTTCTCTAATATCAATACGCCAAGACAGCTGATGAAAATAGAGTATGCTGATTGGATGAGGAAGAAATGGAAGAACTAATTTTAGCCGCGATATATAAAAAAAAAAAACAATGCATAGCGGTTGGAAAGAGAATTTCAGAAAGTGCAGTTGAACTTTAATATACTAATTGAACAAGCCAAATTAAAAAGAAAATATTTTGAAACCATCTCTGTGAAAGTTAAATAAGCCTGAACTATAAGTATAAAGAACAATTAAATAATTAATAATAGAGACATTTAGAAATATAATATAATAATAATAGTAAATTTAGAATCTCGAAATTTTCATAAATTAGGACTAACTAAAAAAACCAAGGAATTTTTTAAATAAAGCCACGTACCAGAAACCCGGAATTAAGAGCTATATATTATAAATTTATTTAATTCAGGATAGTTAAAGTAATAATTAAACAATTAAAATTAAATAACATGTAATGTAAAAAAAGGTAAAGTGAATAAATAATTTGTACTAAGAGGTTAACTAATTATTGTATCTTAGTCAATATAATTTAGTTAAAAGGTTGTTTAAATAATGTATTAGAAAATATTAGTAAGAAAATTTAAAAAAAATAATTTTTGTGAAAAGGAAAGTATTACAATGCGGTGAACAGAGCAGAAAACAATCTGTAACCAATTCCTCCTAAACACTACCTACACACCTAGGACCTCAATATAACCTACTAAACATTAAATAATTAAACATAATTATTAAAAACTTACAAGAACATCAGTTGAAGCAATAATACTGAGTTGTAAATACTCTGACGCTCTCTGTTGCAACTCAGCGTCTGCACTCCGTAAGTTACTATGCTGTCTAAACACATCTTGTACCACTGATTTCACTTCAGGAAAGAGATTGACAAACTTAACATAAGTAGAAAGTAGAAGAGCTCTCGTCATTGGAGAACACAAGTGATACTAAAAACAAAACAAAGAAAAATGAGGTTAATAATTCATTTTAAACTCATTGTGGTAAACTTTTATTTCATCCATGCATAGTGAGTGAAGTTGTTAAAATATTTCAAAACTTTACCTTGGAATGTAATAGCTGAAACTGTACAATAGGTGCAGACCGTTGATCCCCAGCTATAAGGTTACCAAACTCTCCTAAGATATAGCCGCCTACTTTGACCATGTTTTCATGACAGGCTGGTGCTTGCAGCGCCTAGAACACAATTATATTTATAATTTAGAAGACTGTATACTTTTTTAACATTATCTAAACATCAATTAATCAAAATGTCAATTATCCTAAATTATTCTTCAAAAATCTCTTGGTAATAATTGCTTTATAAAAAAAGAAAGAAAAGAACATAAAATTAAGATCGTGTATACTATAGTAGCATCAAGGTCAGAAAGACCTGACAGGAAAGATTAAACATAAGACTACATAAATAAAGCTAAGGCCCTCAGGATTGTCAAGTCTCTATTCATTATAGGCGAGCCACTGAGCATGGAGTGACTTTTAATAATAAATATTCTATTTTTCTTGAACGGGTGTTTGGATTAAATTTCTTATCAGTTCTATGCACCTCAACAGACAAAGCTTCCTATTTACACTAGTTTTATACAAGTTTCTGTAGTAGGAGAAAGTACGGTTTACATCTGGTAAAATAAAATAAAAACCTCCAAAAATTATGGAAAATCAGACACAGAACTAACTGAGCTTTAGATTAAACTCTGTCTTAGCTTACTAATAGTTTCCTTCTTTACAAGTTAATAAACAATGCAGACCTTTGAAAGGAGAGAACTCAAAATCAGTACAGTAGTATATTTCATCGTTTAATTCATTTTAATTTTACAGGACATTATATTATTACAATAAACAAAAAATTATTTGCAGCTGATTACAGAGAATCGATAATATGTCAAACATAGATATTACTTTTCATTGTGAGCTGCTGTGTATTGGTTTGTTTGTGGGAATGAATCGAACATAGGCCTAGAACTGATTGGTGGGCTTGCGCAGTTTGAATTTTACAACTCGAACAAGTTATCTAGACAAAAAGTCTCTCTAGTTTCCGCAAACTCGAGATTAGTAGGGAATATTTGGTTGAATAGCCAGGCATTTTGTAAATGTAAAAAATTACAATAAGAAACAATTGAACTAAGTTTAGTATACCTAAAACTTATAACTTTGTGATTGTATTTTCGTATTTGGGATTTTATTTCCAAAACTATTAAAGCGGGAAAGTTTTCTGGTAGATTTATATTTCTGAACGGTTGATCTGGGAAAACCATCATTCACGGAAGGATGAATCCGGTAAAAATATGCACTGTTTAAATGGGTTTCTAATCTCGACTGCAGAATCTGAATGATAAATGGGGGAAACCAATGAATAGAGATTCACTATTTTTGATGGGGAGGGGCTCTCTTTCTCGTATTCAACATTAAAAATTAATTATATCATACATTTATTATTTTTTCCTTTCTTTATACTAAATAATGTGTGTGAGAAATTAAAATGTGAGAAAACTGCAAGTTTTTGTGTCAATAAGATGTATAATATGGGAAATACAGCATACATGTTCCAGGACAATTATTTTTCCTACCACCGTATTATCGCACTTAGTTTAGTTATATTATCAGTGTTAGTATTAGGCTAGATGCATTGGACCGTTGACGCTGTTTTAAACCTTGTCTACGCTCTCTCTGTCACACACAAAACACTCAACTTTGCACTTCTTTCATCTTTCTTTCAAATCGAAACTATATTAAAATAGGGAATAAGATTGTAGTACATATAACAAAGTTAACTTAGAGCAAATCTGCGCAGGTTGGATGTAGTGGAGGTTAAACAGGCTGCTAGTAGATACGCTAGTGTATGAAGGAGAATTTATGTCTTCCTCAACCTTATCCTTTAGAAACTTTTTTTTTATATAACCACTTTTCGAGTTGTCAAATCATGAAACACATTTAACATGACATGAGTAGTGTGAACGTAGATTTCGCCAGAAAAAATTGTTGGTTGCCCTTCAAGTTTTTAAATAATCAATTCTTTTCAATCATATGAAATTTTTCTCGATTAACTTCTATTGTCGTCAGTTTTTCTCTAAAGGAAACCCATATTTCTAAGATTATTGCCCCTTATCAATTGTTTTCAAATTAATTTCAAGTTCGGTGTTCGGTTCTTAAAACTGTTATTAGTGATTTTGAACACGATAGTTTGTTATATTTTAAATGAAAATTATGAACTATATTTCGTAATACACTTTTCTGAACATTATCAATATTTATTTTTTTAATTAACCGTCTTTGGGTTTTTTCAGGTGTTGAAAAAATCTCATTTTACTCACATTTGTTGAATTCTGTTATTACTTTTTTTACCGTACTTAACAGTATTCCACATAAATCAGCAACTCTGTGTTTAATTTTATTCTTTGAGATTTCTTCTATCTTTTTAAAAACATTTACAATAATACACTTACTTTGACTTCGTAAAGATACTCCTTGGCCTAGTCGATTAATTGATCTACATTGAGGCATTATAAACAAACCTAGAATGTAAAAAAAGACCAAAACTATTTTGACTCTATAATACAAAGATCAGATGCAACTGTTATGATTTAGAAGGAGTGAGTTATGCGGTTCTCTCCCTCTCTCATTAGCCTTTCCCCACCCCTTGTATACACAAACTCGTCAACTGCACATCTCAATATTGCTCGAAGTTAAAACTTTGTCCTACTATAAATAGAGCATATTCTTACAATTTTTTATTTATGCCAATTCGCTAAAGAGACAATTGTCACTTTTCCACAACAAAACCACTCTATTCACATTTAGTAGTGCGTCTTTCAACCACAGTATTTTCAGGATGGTTTTGTTCATTACGTAGCAAACTTCCTTCTATTCTTAATCGATAGATAATCTTACTCTTTAAGTAATCGATATTTTGAATTATTTGTTATATATATTTATTTCGTATACAATATTATACCACAATTCACACTCGGTAGTTTAACATTTTCATGAAAACTGTATTTTTTTTTCTCCATAGTAGGCACGAGTTATGTTTTGTTTAAATTTTAATTTTTTACCCGACTGATTTTCTTTTAATCAAACAGATAGATCACCACTCCCAGACTCTGAATGATTTTTTTGTAATGAAATATAAAAATACTAAGAGTTATATAACTTAATAATACAATCTTATTTTCTTAAGTAAAGCTTTCTACGTAATGTTTATATTCCTTGTGTAGAATCAGTAATGTTCTAATTATTATCTCTCTTCAACTCTTCCCACAATCGTTGCTTTACCTGAGCTATTCTCTTTCTCGATGATGACAACTTTTTTATTCCGTCCCTTCTAACAATAATGTAAGGTTCTATTATTTAATACGGGGGGGGGGTTGGATTTTTCTTTTTAGATTTTATAAAAGGCCTCGCGATAACCAATTTGACAATATTAATTAATGACACGTACTACTGGATGAAGGACATGAATTATTAATTTCTCAGTTTTCTTGAAATTTAACATAATGCATATAAATTCAATTTGTCTAGGAGTAATAATTTTTAAATCGGATTTCTTATTTGGGTGTTGTTATCAATCTATTATAAAACGGAAACATTTTGGTTTCCCTATGTCTTCAGTGATGTGTGTTGACATTTAGTCATCACATTTGATTCGGACAATCGAAATTTTGAGGGCTCGCACATCCCTATTGTATGTGATCTACAAACCAAATGCTTGGACCAATTTTAATCAAATTTGGAGTGTGGGTATATTTTGGCCATATTTCGGAATATTTTTTTTTCCATTTTTTGTGAACTAAAAATTTGTGGGAAACTGCCAAAGAAAACAAAACAAAGAGATGATTTCCTAAAAATCGGCTCTAATTATTGCAATCAAATTTTCCTTGTGTAACCTCTAAGAACCTAAACAAAATGTACTGGCCACCATTTTTCCAAAATACCACTTAGCAGTAATAAACAAACAAAAATGGCTATAGTGCTACTGTAAAATATCTAATTTCTCCTAAAATCCGATTTCGTTCAAATTTTAGTGAAATTTTAGATTAATGACTCAAACCTATATGCAAATTGTAAGTAAAAAAATTATGGTTCAGCAATAATTTGCAAAAAATTAAATTAAACTTTGACTGCTTAAAAAGTAACATTTTAATCAATTATGATTTATGCTGAGAACTTGGCTATTGTGTACAACAAGTAAAGGAAGATTACACCCTTATTTAAATATAAACATTTTTTCATGGCGGAATCAATGGTTGATTTTCATTTTTTAACGACAGCTAAAGAAATTAAATTACTGGAAAAAATTAGTTTTTATTTGGTTTTGGGGATGGTTGAATGGGAAAGTTTGTGCAATGTTTATTGTATGTATTCATGTGTTATTCTGTATGAATGTTTTGTTCAACTGCACTTATATTCATGCAATTTGAAAATGTAAAGGACAGTAATTGACATTGGTTTTTTAAAATACTTTGGCCTATTGTTTTTTAGGTTTGATATTCTGATATAAATCGGTTATCCGAACTACCTTCAGTAATACTTAATTTGGAGCTCCGTTGTAGTTGGATATTTTAAATAATACTAATTTGTTTCAGTAAAATCTGTTAAGATCTTTTCAATATATAAACATTAAAACTCTAAATTTAAGTATTACCTCAAAAACAGTCTTTGCAGCATAGCCTTGAACATCGTCTCTATTGATAACAATCTGTATCACCCTGTACCAAACTTCTTCCGACACATAGTCTCCCGCTATCCGTATTAGATTCAGAATTACATCTACATACCATGTGTAATCAGTAGCGTATTTCTCTGCTAAGATTGCTACTTTCAATACCTGCAACAGAAATAAGTGAGCTGTAAGTAATAAGTACAAGATTTGTTCAAAAAGTATTCATATTCGACCTGAAACAATTTTCTCGTTGTGAAAAAAAAATAGGAGGTAAAGGATACTTATGTGAGACCTAATCTAGATCCTTTCAACAGCATATTCAGTTAGCCAAACAGTGAAGAAAAAAAACACAAAGAAGAAAGTCAGGAAATTAGTGAGCTTGACGAATGACAGAAGTGCTGTGTTTGGACAAGAAACTCTGAATCTGATGTCTCTTGTATTGTACAGCAAACTAACATGACAGAGGACCTTCACATAACATTTTTTGTTAATGTTTTGGTCTTGTGGTGTATACTCATGAAGCAACATATTTTTTATTTTATTTCCAGGGATGTTGAGCATCTTCACTGTGACAATTGATTCTTGGTTTCTCAACACCAGTATTGACAATGTTCAGGAAGTCTGTGTTCACAAAGTTCAACATGCTTCCCATGCAAAACTTCCAAACAATTAAAAACTTCTGCACTCTCCACAAAGCTAAATCTTCACTCAAAATGGGATGTACTGAACTATATTTATCACCAGCTATTCCGTAAGCACACGAATGGTGACACACTATTTGTGTTGGTCCAAGTTTTTGTTAATGTAAATGTGTAATTATATGTATGAATAAGTTTTTATATAGAGTTCATATATTTTCTTTAGTTCCTTACATTTTAATTTGTTGAATTAGGTTATTGTGACTCTGTTATACAAAAAATATTTGTACAGATAAATTCATTAAAATGAAAACAATGGTCCTGCGTGACCAAAATAACTTGGTTAATGACCTCGTCACTTCGGCTTGTTAAGGGCCTATTTGAATGTATGTCATTGTACACCGAGACGCAACAATCTATGAAATGGTTATACAGTAGAACCTCTGTTAACCAGCCTCGGATTAACCGGTCCTCGGATTAACCGGCCTATATCGTAGTGTACTGGTTGGATGAGAGTTTCCGAAAATAAATTGTAATTGAAACACCAAAGCGGCGGCGATATCAAACGACTTTGTCGATAGCGGTATCCCAATGTTGGCAGTGTAAAAACACCGCGGTACCAAAATGGCGGCGATATCAAACGACTTTGTCGATATCGGTATCGCATTGTCGGCGGCAGCAAAGCAGCGGCGAGTCAAACGACTTTGGCGATAGCGTATCCCATTGTCGGCGGCATAAAAACACCGCGGCATTGGCACCCGTCGGTATAGCAGACATACACAGACAAAAACGTTTGATGGGCCGCTTTATTTCCACGAATCAATTTAGTATAGCCTACATTATGGAAAATATAACATTTCTTTTTCTTGGAAGCTTGTGCTGGTTTCGTTTGAGACGCGGTTAAATGTGTCAAAAGACTTGACAGGGGGGAATCTGTAAAAAAGCTTTGTAGTGTTTAATTTTTTCATGTTTGATGTATAATAATATACATAACAATATATATAAGATACATTTATGTACAATAAAATGAGTTGCAATAACATCTTTATTGCATAATTTTTAGTGCTACCTAATTAAATAAGCTTTCTTTGAACGAAAACCGATTTTTCACGGGAGCCTCGGATTAACCGGTCAAATGGGCAACCGGCCCGGTTGTCAGTCCCGACTAGACCGGTTAAGAGGGGTTCTACTGTACCACTTTTAATTGTGTACGGCCTGACATCATCAACGAAACCTGCTGAGTCTTTCGAATCATTTTAACTCGACTATCCCAAGCCTAATTCAATACCATTTAACCAAGCATTTCCATAATTTCATTGAATATAGTGAATTCCTATAGTGACTTTAAATCTATATTTTAATGGCTTTAAAAAATAAGAAGGGCCAGAAACAATATTGTTATTGGCTGACTTCTGGAATACTTTTTTTACACAACAACCCTCGCCCTCACACTGTCCGGCAAACAAAAAATCTGTTGAATCAATTCAAATTGGATGTTTTTTTAATCATAAACCATACAGGCCAGAATTTCACATATTCATACACATGAAAAAGAGACTTTGATCCCTGCCTTTTGATGATGATGAATAACTACAAGATGCTATGACTGGTTGGCTAAAATCCCAGACACTAGAATTTGATGAAGAAGAGATTTCAAAATTAAATTTAAATGTAATGATGTTGAAAATAGTCTAAAAACTATACTTTTAAGATTAATATACAAACTTTCTGTATCTACATCTTCGTTTTATTTGTAGTTAAAAGTAGGTTATTTTCTGAATGGTCCTCGTAAATAAATAAAAGATTTACATTGCAAAATATACCTTACCATTTCTTCCCTAATAGAATAATCAGCTGTTTCCAGATAGTTTAACATTTCCTGAACTATTTCTTCAGCATTACTTTTGTCACACATGGCATACAGGAGATCCACAGCTTGCTGTCTGACAGACACGTCTTTTTCCATCTGAATAAAAAAAACATCAACAACATAAAATCAAAATAAAAGTAGATGATTAATATAAAAGTTTGTGTATGAAATAAAATGTATGCTAACTTCAGTTGATACGAATAGAAAACAAGTTAATGAGGCAATCATGGTACTTACCCAACCCCATCATTCAATGTAATACATTCATGAGATCCTCTAAAAATTTTACCCAATATTTGGTCATACTTAGTCTACATAGTATAGAGTAAGTTTGTTTAATAGTTATTACACAGTTCTGGAACTTTTAACTTGTATATCACTACTATTTTGATGTCATAGATTTGTATATATTAAACCGTCTCCATTACCTTCGTTCATATCAGTCTCTCAGCCAACGAAGCCTTGAAACTGTACTGGATCGGTTATTAATTCTTGGGCTAATACTAAAATTATGACTATCTAGGTCTTGCAAATATGGGTCCGACGGTCCGGAGCAGTTTGGCCCCAATGCTCACCTTCAAAATTAAGTAATTAATTATTATTTGCATCCAAAATTAAGAGAAATGGTTGAATATGTTAGGTTAGGCTAGAAACACTTCCAGCCTTGTGTAATGTTAACATTAGTGTAGTATAAAGGTGATGTAAGCCTAAATTAGCATACATATTAGATTAGATTAATAATAAAAAATTAGATAATTAGGACTACGACAATAATGGGTTCAGGTGAGATAAATCTAAGACTTAATCCTTCCTGTTAGTGCAAAGGTCGAGAATTCTTGATCGAAGGTCCGCAGTTCTAAATAATTATAGCCACATTAGCTTAGTTCCCCTCTAAACTCTCCATCTGTCAATGTTAATTTTCTTCGTTTGTTTAAAAATTAATATTATATATTATTTTTATACAAAACCTAACTTATAAGATAAATTTTTTCTCAAAAAGATGTGTAGAATTTATCCATGTAAAATATATATATATATATGAAACGGTTTTGGAGTAAGTATGTTAGGTGTCAAAAAATGAAGTTAACATTTTTCAGAAAACCCTGTATCGTCCAAAATCAATAGCTTACCACCTTTTTTCAAGATATACAAAAGTTTTGTATAATATTTTTAATATATTTAGAAAAAAAAATTAATTTGTTACATTTTCAAAACAAAATTGTTTTACGAAATAAGGGAAAATATTTTGCCTAATTTGAAAAAATCACCAAAAATAGTAATATTATGGAAAACACAACTTCTATATATCATTATAATCAGAAAGGTGCATAGAATTTAGTTGTGTAGTGAAAAAAAAATTATATCTAAAAAATTTTGAGTTATTAGGACAGAAATCAAAAAATCGTCCGGTGACAGAAGCAAAAATTCCACAGAAATAGTAAGGTACACCATAGAATTTTTTTTTGGATTTTTTCAAGTATTACTAAAAATTTGTAATATATTTGTGGATAGTTGCTAAAAAGAAAAATCAATTTATAAAATTTTCATTGGTTTGTATCTCAGAAATCAAAAATTCTTACAAAAACCAAACGCAAAATGCCAAATGAATGTCTATATTTACATATATCTGCATATTTTCAAAGAATTTATAGATAGGCCTATATAAATTTATATACATTTTGGTAAAACCATAATCAATTTATAAAATGTTCATTAGACAAAATTATTTTTATATGTAAACAAATGGAAATTTGCTAAAAGGGTTAGAACAGATATAATATAACCTATCTCTAGATAGCCTCAGTATGTCTGACAATAACATTCACTCAAAACAATAAATTCTACAAACAATAATACAGATACAGAAATAAACCAACCCACACACTAACCTAGGCACAAAATGTCATTTAGTAGACAAACCAAGCCTGCGCAAAACGATAACTTCAAGTTGAGAAAGAATATTCTAAAATAACTCAATGATGTAATTGAGTGGTACCAACTAAAAGATCCAAACTTCATCTACCTAATAGAATAAAGATCGGTTACAAAATATCCATGTAAGTATCGATATACCCTATTTAGTAAACTGCACCAAAAGAAAAATGAGTCTGGTTCGGTTTGGTTACTACTTCTGAGAATAGAAATATCTCATAATCTATATAACTTACGATAATTTCGATTTCGTAGTTCGAAAGAGAAAGAAAAATACTATATAATATTGTCAAATTGTGGCATTTGGACAAGTATTGCCATTTTGTAAAACCATATGAACACAGAATACACATTTTTCTATATAAACGCTGCCGCGTTGTCAGGCGATCTAGCGGAATAGTCGACAACTTTAGTGAATTGTGTTCAATTTTTAGTTTTAGTGACAAGGATTTTGGTATACATGAATATGAAAGATTGAAACATTATCTTTACAGTGATATATAATTCATTTTGATAAAATAATATCTACTAGGATAAAAGTTGAATTGAAAAAAATGTAATTTTTAGCGTGTAAAAATTCTTGATTTTGTTTAATTTTTATATAATAAAAACTATAACAGATAGAAAGATTTGGAAAGCACAGATCGAAAGAGAAAGATGTGATCTACAGAACAGTGTTATGGTCGATCTGTTTGACAGAAAAATAGATTTGTGAACATCTGAGAAAGAATGGCGTCATTTCTGTTTACAACCGCACAGTTCAAATCTTTGATATTACGCATCAAAATATACAAACTTTAACAATTTATGGCATATTATTTATAACGTTTTGTGGGTTTTTTGCATGATTATGCATCTACCGAACATTAGCTTTCCAACGATATTTTATTTATTGTGATAGGACGACTGCAAGTGGGCAAAATGTTGAATTGCAAAATACATGTTTTACGGCCGATGAACGACCGACGGATGGGTCGTTCGACGTGCCGAGAGTTAAGGCCTAGTTATATTACAGAATAGCTTATGGCCTGTTTCACCTAGGGTTGAGATAGTTTTATAAAGAAATAATTTTTTTAGCACAATCCTAATGGTGGTGCTATAAAAATAAATTATGCCCAAATATAGCAACACACCAATTTTGATCAAAATTGACCCATAAATAACAAAGATATGATACTTGATTTAGGGGTAAAAACACTCTTGGAGTTCATTTTCCAAACCCCTTCTTAGTACGCGTCTACAGACTTACCCCAAACCATGTTAAAAAATTCTTAGTTCTTGGCTTCTTGGATCCAGAGATTTCATAATAAGTCGGTGGGTTTTAACTTTTATATATATAGATGGACCTGGTATATCGTAAAAGGAACTCAAAAATGAATATATCTAAAAAAAATCTATATTGACTTTTTGATCCATTACATAATTTTCCAAATATGAATGTAAATATTAACTTTTTATTTTTTAATGAATACAGTAGTCTCGCAAACTCGGCACTCGATAACCCGGCAGTCCGGATTACTCGGCGACCCCAATGGGGAAAAATATATTGTTAAAAACAGTGATGTTCGTAAAAGTTCGGCAGATCCCAAAGCGGGCATTAACTTCGATCGCTCGAATCGTTGATGGTACTTTTCCCACGTTAAACTCGTCACAAAGCTATTTTACAGATTCCCCTCTGTCAAGTCCACTTAACACATTTAACCGCGTCTCAAACGAAACCAACACAGCTTCCGTTTTCGTAACTCGCTCATTTTTATTTACTGTATATACTGTGGGTAGATCATAACCAGTCAAAGAAAACTAAAAAGAAGTGTTATATTTTCCATAATGTATACTAAATTGATTTGTGGAAAAAAAGCAGCCCATCAAACGTTTTTGCAGGTGTATGTCTGCTATACCGACGGGTGCCAATGCTGCGGTGTTTTTACGCCGCCGACAATGGGATACCGCTATCGACAAAGTCGTTTGACTCGCCGCGGTGTTTTTACACCGCCGACAAAGAGATATCGCTATCGACAAAGTCGTTTGATATCGCCGCCGCTTTGGTGTTTCAATTACAATTTATTTTTTGCCCTTATTCCCGATAACCCGGCATTTCACAAACTCGGCACACTTCCGGTCCACATTATGCTGAGTTTGCGGGACTCTACTGTATTTATCTACACTTTATTAAAAGTGGTATTTTTAAAATAAATAATAATAACTATTATAGTTATATAAATATATATTTGAGAATTGAATAAAATGATATTATAAGTTATAGTTATGATAGTTTTTTAATTGATTATAGATTTTCTTTTAAAGAAATCAACAAATATTCAGAAAAAATCCCATCTGGAAGAAACAATGTATTACTTGTAGAGTTAAATAATTTTCTGTTAAGAGTTAAAATGATTACCTTCATGGAAAGAATAACCACTTCTTGATGCTTTTTGACAGCTTCATGTGAAAACTCTGATGTCGCTAGAAGACACATAGACTCAAGGGCAAGATAACGGAGGTTGGTTTCTCTATTTGACAAGAATTGTCCTAATTGATTGCACGCCCGTACCAGTAAGTTTGGTTCACTATAAAAAATATAAAACAATGTTTTATGATGACATGAGTGTAGATAGTTTTTGAATGTTCAATGCTACAAATTTATTTGATTAGGCTATATTCTTACAAACATTATTGATTTGACCTTTTTTTTTTTTTTTAACTATATTTAAATTATCTTCATAAAATTAACATTATTCTTACAATAGGTCTCACATAAATTGTAGTAGTGAAATATTTGGCCCAATTCCACATAAAACATACAACGTGATAGTTTAATATAAAAAGTAAATCTCTCTAATATCTATTTGATTTTTGTTGAAATATTTGACGGATTAATTAATTCATGTGTTCTAAGTTTCATACAATCATAAGTTATTTTAATCAGCTCCATTATCGTATTTTATTTCAACACGCTCATCTGTAAACCACAGTAATTTTTACCCCCTTGATGTTTAAAGATGAAAAATCTCTCAGTCATCATCGCCTTATTGCAAAAGAACGAAAACACACAAAATTAAAACCTCTAGTTCTCAAAATACTCATATCAGCGTCAAGATCAGAAGAGAATAAGAACATTTAAACATTTTATTGATGTAGATGATGCTTCAAGAACAAATATAAATATGCCCCAGATAAATGTGTTATATGAAAAAGCCGTTGAAATATAAATTTCAGAATACATCATTTTATTTGATACCCACTATCAAGTAAGAAGCATTGACTATAAATAGGTTACAAATTCAAAAATCATCAGGATATGATAAACTCTTCAATGATTAACCTGTTGACGAGTACAGATGTCATATGACGTCCTGCATTGTTGTGCCCATTTGAGTAAGGCTCTAGCCATAAAACATACAATGGGGAGCAAGAAAAAAAACTACACAAAACTATGTATTACAAAACTATGTAATACAAAAAAAAAGTATTATGTCATAAAATAATATTTCAAAATAAATTAAATGAATACAAGAGGTTTTTCCAACAAAATTAAGAATTTTTTTAAAGTATGGTAATTTTTAAAACAAGGGTATAAACATAACGCAGTTGAAAAAAAAGGTAAACAACAAACAATAAAATTTATTTATAAAAACAACAGTCAATGGAGTAACAGAAAACTCTAAATAATTGTTCAACAAACAAAAGAAACTAGGTTAGGAGTACTCACCTATATTCTACGGATAGAAATACAACTGACACGAGGTGGAATGACAAAAAAGACACTAAATAGAAAGTTATTTGCAGTACACATTATTGCCAATAGGTGTTCATTCTGACTTGTAAACAAGCAGAAAACATTGTAGTTTAGATTATGACCGTAAGATATCACCACTTAACAGATAATTGACTTTGTTTACATTAATATCAAAAGACGACACATGACGACTGTACTCATTTGGGAACAGACGACACATGACGTCCGTACTACTTTGGGACGTGTGCTTATCAATGCTATACTCTTCAACAGGTTAAAAAAAAATTGCAAACCGAGTATTTGATCCATTAACGTACCTTTATAACTTCAGTCTAAAGGTAGGATAATTTTCTGAATGCTTAAAAACAGCTGTTATAGTTTCAGTTTTTAAACATCGTAATAAAACTGATGTTCATTGTTATAGACCTATTTCACTTCTTTCAGTGTTTGCTAAAGTTTTTGAAAAATTATAAAAACTAGTGTTGTCTTTTTTAAATACTGTGAAACTTCCTTTAACGGGACACTTCTAATATTCGGATATTTTTGTATTCCCGACAGGGATCATGCTTTTCTGATCTTTGTAGACTTTCTAATTAACAGACTTTCCCAAAAACGAGCATGGACACGAAATTGATGGCCAATCTGTCAGTTGAAACTTCCAAATAACTGACAGCGAAGCATAAAATAATACTCTTTTCTAGGAAATTGTAGATGTCTCGAAACACACATTGCAATGTCTTTGACTTCCTGGAAACTAAGTTTACTTTCTTCGTGTCTTTTATACAGCAGTCTTCAGTCTCCTTTAAGAATTCAGTTTCAATAAAGTTCAAATTAGAACAGTGTGTAGTATAGTTGATGTCTCTCAAACAAAAACGTTTAACTTTACAAACCTTACATAGTTTGATTTTCTCCCTTTTTAAATTTACATTCTCCTAATTTCCCTATTTGTTTATTCAGTACTGTAGTACGAAATGATTAATAAATAAAGAATATTATTTCATTTACAAATTTGTGTTTTATTCTGAGATTCAAACGATTATGCCTGTTGTAAAAAAAAACTCTGATAATACAGTAAACAGTTTGAAACAATACCTATGTTTAATTTATTTCACTTTTATTGGCCATATATGCATTAAAGTAATGTGCTTCATTATACAGTAGGTTAATGAACATTTAACCCATTAACAGCCGTAATTATCTAAAGAAATTTTTTCACCAAAAAAATGGTTTTTTCTATTGAGGATAGTACTAAAAAGCCATATAGCATGATCTCAGGTCCGAGTTTCTCATAAGTGGTGAAAAAAAGGGCGTCCTATTTATGGGACATTGGCTGTATATGTGGTACAATGTTGCTGAAATAGGCGAATCACTAAAATAACCATATTGAACATGCATTGTATATTTATTTATTGTAAGTAATTACCAATTATTGTCTTTGATACAAATTTGTTAATTATTTTGTTTATAAAAATATAAAAATGATAAAATAAAAAATAAATGAGTTTTTCTTCACTTTGTATGAAACGGGGCAAAACAAACATCATGCAATGGAACATCACAGCGACCACAAATTCTCTTTGTTTTCTTCCCGCAAGCTGCACATCGCCGTTGTGTTGCTATTGGTTGAACAAGATGGTTTCCACTGTCGAATCTTATGTCAACCGGTACCCTTCCCCCAAGTAGAGCACTCCTTTGAGGGCCAGGTCTTTTTCGAGAGGAATTTGTAGGCTTTGAAACTAGAGCCAACACAATTTTTCTTTTCACATCGAGGAGTGATGCTCTATCTTCAGGATGTAATATCTGTTGAACTCTCCAAGTGTTTACAACCGCAACATCCAAGAATTGTGTGAAAAGCACCCACCACCACTTTTTTGATCGTATTTTTATCCTATATAATGAAATTTGTTTATCCAATAAATCAACTCCACCCATGTATGAATTGTATTCGCTAACTACGTTTGGTACAGGAATTGAAACTTGTTTCTTTTCTTTGCTTGAAAAACGTTTTGCCTTACCAGTAGGAGTAACTGAACTGTAATTTGTCGCCACTGACACGGCCTTGCTGTCATTCCATTTCACTACCAGTATTTCATTATTTGTGTCGTACCTGTAATCAATGTGTCCTCTTTCTGTATTCTTCTCCATAACTTTGGAATTCATTAGTGGACACTTATTTGTACGATTCTCTCTTACAGTCCCGGACGCTTTCAACTTTCTGTCTTTCAGCATTATAAGAGTTGAAACACTTGTAAAGAAGTTGTCAAAAAAAATTTCATAATCTTCTATATCATTTTTAGGCAGTACAGATGTGAGTTTGGATATTACTCTTTGACCGAGTGGTCCCTGTTCTCCCTCGGATTTGCCTACATAAGGTGAAAAGTTGTACAGGTATCCATTTGAACTGCAAAGACACCATATTTTATACCCAAATTTTATCGGTTTGCCACGCATGTACATCTTAGCCGGATGCATACCGTAGTATTTTACCATCATTTCATCTAATGACAAATGAGCACTAAATACTCCAAACTTCATAAAGTTTTGTTGTAACAAGTCAAAAAAAGGCCTAAGTTTATACATTTTGTCGGTTTTGTCTATTTTTGAATTATCGTTGAGATGTAGGAATCGTTTTATGTCTTTGAACCTCTGTCTAGTCATTGCATTGTATACAAATGGAACGCCAACATCAGGTGCTTGTTCCCAATACATGTCTTGTTGTGGCAGACTATGATAACCACTTAGGAGAAGAATCCCGATGAAAACTTTCATTTCATTTTCTGTTACATCAAAATTTGGACAATTTTTCTGAGTTGCATATAGTTTACTTTGAGTGACTATGTGTGAAAGAAGTTCATCACTAATAAATTCTTCAAAAATATTCAAGATCGTTTTATTTGAAAGCACATCTAATTTCTCAAAGTGATTTTTTGAACTCGATTTTGTTTTGGTATATAAAGGATCACATTTCCTCCATTTTGATTCTAAACCTAAAACAGCATTTGGTTCATCCTCATTCTTTGATGTGGCAGGTACAGATTGCTCATGAGCTAGTTTTCTTTTTCTATTAGGCCTACCACTATTTTCATTTTGGTTGCCTACTTCATTATTTTCTGGAATATATAATTCTAACGTTCCTGCTACATCCCGTATATTACAATCCAGAATATCATCTTCAGTAATGTCTTCTTCGTCTGTCAGTTCATCGGGTGGAGGGGGAATAATTGCCACATCAACATCCTCAGTAGCAATCATTTCGCCCTTTTCCTCGTTCAATAACATCTCCTCCAGTACTGTTGAAATTTCGTCTATTGTCAATCCCTCCTGGTGAGACATTTTCAATCAGATATCTGTAACAACAAGAAATTTTCTAAAAATAATAAAAAAGAAAATTGACATCGAAGAACACTTTTTAGTATACCATAGTACAATTAGCTTTTTCGAGAATTAGCAATACATGTGTATTATATTGAATTATAGGCTATGTATTATACAGATGAAACATCCAAGTCCATGTTAGATGTTTCAATGAATCTGGTTGAAGATTTTACCATTTTGCTATGTAACACACAAATACACACACATCTATGAAATGTATGAAAGAATTAATTACAAACCTAGGAATAAAAATGAAGGTTCTACATAGATTTGTAGGTTAGAAACTTCAACAATACGATATGGCCAAAAAATTCAATATTAGACAACACAACTGGCCAATGTCCCATAAATGGGACGATATATAAAAAGGAATATTTATAATTACCTGTTATAATTAGTTGTTGAATGAACTTGCAGATTATCAAAGTAAACAGTTCTAAAAATAAATACCACCACACTAAGTTGTTTCCCACTCACACAAGCTCACTAGATCTGAAACAGTGATGCAACCTCAGAAATGTGAAAACTCATGTTTTTAAACTTCTGTGAAAACCATAGTTTGTTAAAAATAATTGTAAAATGGGTTATATCTCTTTGTACTGAGGTAATACAAACTATAAACTGTATTTTTAAATGTTTCAAATATTTATGTTTCCAGTAAACACTATTTTTAACTGTGTCCCAAAAATGGGACGTTGGCTGTTAATGGGTTAATTAAAGTTCACCATTTAAATTTCCTGAACTTGTTCAATATCATTATAAGACAATTTTCTGGTGATTTACCATGCATCTCTCCCGATAGTGAACACTTCTCAATAGCGGACATTTTATGCAGTCCGAGCAGTGTTCGTTATATGGAAGTGATAATTCAATTAAAATTCTTTAGTTACATTCCTTGATCATGTATATTGTAGCTTAAAGGATATGAATGTACTACATTGTATATAGACATCGCAAAGGCTTTTGATACAGTAGATCATAGTACATTAAAAGATAAACTTTGGAATTCAAAGGCTTTGCCTCAAGGGATCCCTATTATTTATTTCATTTAATTGCTGTATATGTTTTTCATGATATTAAGTTCTTTGATTTTGTTACTTTTTTTTTAATAAGATTATAAATAGAAAATGTTTGTATATGTAAAAAATGAAATAAATATAATAAAGTCAAAAAAAGAGAAAGGGATCTAACCCAAGTTAACATTAAACAAGGTCAAAGGTGTAAATCCTACTACAATCCCTTGGGATTGCCATACCTATACTCACATAAGTGAGGAGTTCCTGAAAGTAAACAAATATGGTACTTCTACAGACAATATTATATATGATACACAAATATAAGATTCCATCTTGAAAAAAGTAAATCTGATTATGACAGTGTGTTAGATATTACAGTTAATTCTGGTAAAAATAAATTTCATGTGTAATTTGAGGAATTTGTGTGAAGATAAAAGAAATGGGGCAAGGTATCCAGTAAACGTCCCTTTAATGACTTGCGCAAAACTGTCAAAAATAATATATTAAATTATACAAAACATGCACCATTTATTTCTAATGTGTACCTAAACGTGATTTAGAAGGATTGGAATTATATTATTTTGTTACTTTTCGTAAGAGATAATTTTGTTGATCCACTCATTAAAAATACTAACAAGTTTACAACGCTAAACAAAACAAAACTGGTAAAACTGATGACAAATAAGATGCCTAGTAATTATGATAAAATAGAAGTATTCTGGGTTATCTTCATATGGGAATATCTGTTTCACCTAAAAAGGAGTATTTCTTTAAAGACTCATTTTCTTAATTTATTAATCTTATTGCATGACTAGAAGGATGTTCAAGAGATCGATATGTTTAGTGACCTAAATGTTGATTTCTAGTAAAATAATCATAATGACTATTCGTAATAAATAATTCTTGTAATGGATAAATATAAAAACAATTTAAGCAAACACTATAGTGCAGGAAAATATATCTTGATTCTGAAAGATATAATGATAATAAATGTACAGACTGGAAATTCTCCAGGACAAAAAGTAATCTGAAAACTTAGTCAAGATCACCAGTAAAAATAGGTGGGAAAGTGTGAATTAAAATCTTCAACTTATAAATAATTTACAAAACTTACCTATCATTGTGAATGATTAAACTGATGGCTTCAAACAAAACTGCATTCTTAGCATTGGAATGCTGAACTTTTTTTGATTTCGGAGGCTCCTGTGCCTTATTTAATATTGTCTCTAAGCATTCATTCAGTCTCCCTCGAACTCCTGGGTCATCTAAACATAATAAAAGAATTTTTTTAAATTATTTAACAGGACCTTATTTAGAATATCTCTTGAATTTTTTATTTGTATAAATTGTTAACATCTCTAATAAAGTTATGTGGATTATTATTTTCTTTAAACTTTTCACATAAGAATTCAGTATAATATTGCATTAATTGAATAATTTAAATGGTTTATTGCAAGCAACATTATAAAAAAGTAAAATCAACAATAACTATTAATAAATACAACATAAATGACTCATAAATATGGTTTACAGCCGGCTCTATATTTTTCTTTTGTTGTTTAAAAAACCTCTCGGTCATCTTATAACAAACAAAGAGAGAGAGAGAGAGAGAGAGAGAGAAACTAAAATACAGGAACTCTAAAACGAAGGGTGAAACAAAAGCTGGGATCTAGGGAAGAAGACCTGAACAGGAACATGTCTTGTCGATGGAAATATACCCAACAGTATTTCAGTTAGAAATTATAATCCTAATGATTTGTGTAAGACAAAACTTGAGACTTGGATACAAGGATAAAGATATATACTTATACAGACAGTCGGGCAGTTTTGAAAGCTCTGGATTCTAACGAATTTTGGTCAAAATTGGTCTGAAATTATTCAAAAGGGTTAGGTTGGGTTAATACTTTATCGTTCATTAGGCAGGTACAATATAAGGAAAATGGTAGGACTAATCACAGGGTACAGCTACCTGAGAAAACAGACGCACAGGATGGGCACATTCACTGGAGAGCCTCTATGCAGGAAATGTGGGCTGCACAAGAGGAAACTGTTGAGAATCTGATGTTTGAATGTGAATTTCTGAACCTTTGGATCATTGACAAAAAGACAGATGGTTCCCAAAGACAAACTTCTCAAAAAGACTCTAGGTCTTACTAGACTACCCAAAAATAGAAGAAGGCTCGAGTCTATCTGGCCTAATGTGGCGTTCAGCCAATCAGGACAACAAAAAATCAAAATAGGCTGGATAGTTCATAAATCACTTCCTTTGTAAAAAACACTCAAATCTGTGTACTTCATAGTATATTTAAACTTGTATTTATAGAATTTGTTAAACAAATTAATTTGAACTACTTATGAAAGGAAAGTTAAATAAAATTACAAAAATATTTATAAAATAATAACATTTATAGAAAAAAGTAACAAAAATTATATATCAGGCAACATATTTCTTGCAATAGTCACTCATATTTAACAGTTATAAAATTGCACAACTGTGTAGCGTATGGAGTTTGTAGAGTGTGGGGACCTCTAGCCTAAATTTGGCACATGATTTTGGATTGGAAACCAATAATTTCAAGGCGATTCTGGCATACCAAACTCAGGCCGGATCCCAAGCTAGCCTAAATGAGGTGATTTTTAAATAACAATTAGTGAAATGAGTAGTATTTATTAATATAAGGTTAGTATATTATCAGCTAGTTTTACACCAAATCAGCCAAAGGGTCTGGAGCAACTAGGTCTGGCCAAAGTGGGTTTCATTAATCACACTGTGGATTTATATTTCATCTAGCAATTAATCACCAATGACCTTGCAAACTAGAACTAACACCAGGGATGGTTAATTAACCAGCCATTTAATTACTTTATAATAAGTTTTAAACTCTAATATAAGGTATCGGCCAAACACAAGATGTCACCTGTTGGTTCAAGGACGACACTCCACTGATTTTTGTAATCACCTGAATGAATATCAGATCAGTGTCCATGACTCCCTAACTTCCTAACCATTGAAGCGAAGGAACCCAAAAGATTCCAAGTCTACTGTATCCAACTTGTCCTCGCATCAAATTGATACACAGTCAATAGATCTAAAGATATAATACCTAATGATGTAGTGTCTACTTTTTTCCGATGATTATTATGGAACAAATTTGTCTGGATTAGACAAAGTCCAAATTAAAAAGATTTGAATGAATGGAGGTTTACTGTACTGAACATGAGGTAACCCCTTTGAATGAATACATTTACCCTATAATGGAACACTTCCTGAAGAATAATCTTGTAATGAAACTTCATCAGTTGTTCAGCTGAATATCGCTGCTACAAAGCCAAATAATATTTCATGAATATCACTATAGTTACATATTTCATCCATGATAATCATTTTGTATTTTATTTCATTTTGAAAACAACAAAAAACAACCAACTATTACAAAGCAATTAACACGACTATTCAAATTATAAACATGTAACCCAATATGACAACACAAACCAAATCCAATGTTTGACCAATTAATATTGAACTAAGATTGTCCAAATATAATTTAAAATAAAGGTAAAGATCTCCGCTATCGACTGGTAATAAATTCAATAATGCTCAAACAAGTATTGGAGCATAATTTCGTATTCCGTGAATAGCTTTAAATGTATTGTAAAATGTAAAGTTGGCACTACAGAAAGGAGCAGAATGAGTTTTAAATTATGACTTTTGATATGTTTAGTTATAATGATAGTACTAAATTGTGTTTTAATATGTTTATTATTTATCTATCAAACATAATCAAAACCATACACATAACTAAAACTAAAGATGTAAACCTTACCTGGTGGTGCATAGTTTTGAAGTAATCTTAGAAGTTTAACTGAAAGCCAAGGTGCAGGAACAAAATAATATGTATAATCTTGAAGGTCTGTATAGCTAGCGGTAACAATCTGAAAATAAATAAGTAATAATTAATACGGGAAGTCATGTAATAATATTATCTTAATGTAATCAGTACAAATATTACAAGGGCCATTCGAAAGTAGCATCCGTTTTGCGTGCAGCACGAGAAGTAGTGGGATACCTATGGTGGTAGCTCCTGGAGTGAACATTGTGAACTGTGTGCATTATACACCCAAACCATAAGATTGAAAGTGTTGTACGTCAATGGGTTTGTTTTTTTAGAGTAGGAGAACAAACATTTGTTATGAGGAGAGGAGTTACAGGATACTGTCTGTAGTCAGAGATGAACTTGCTCAAAATAATTATGAAAAAGTCCATGGAAATAACGGTTAACAATCTTTGAACTTCAAAAAGATTATTGCATACAGAGTTTATAGAGCATGAAACAGCCGTATGTTCTAATGTTATTGTAAGACTTAAAAAAAAATAAAAAGGTCCATCCAGAACAAACAATGTGGTTTGTCTGGTTTCCTGTTTTTGCATAACAATGCTTACCACCACACACTGCTTAGCAAACAAAAAATTTCAAATGAGATTTTTTGATCATCTGGGATATAAACCAGATTAAGCTCCCTGTGATTTCCACGTATTCATCCACATGAAAAAGTGGCTGGTGTCCCAGCACTTTGATCACAACTAAGAACTTTAAAGATATTACGACAGGCTGGCTAAAAAATCCCAGGCAGCATAATTTTAAGAAGAAATTTCCAAAATGGTTCACTATGATAAATATCCAAATTGAAATGGTGATTTGTAGAAAAATAGTGGAAACCTATAGTTTTAAGAGGTATGTAATAAAGTTTTTGTATGTATGTAATAAGGTTTTTGTCTCTGTTTTATTTATAGTCAAACTGCGGTTAATCTCTGAACGGTCCTCGATTAGAGGTTGGTTATGACAGAACTATTCTGTTTCTGATTCAATATGACACTGATCCTGGCTGATAGTTGATATAAGTATTTCATATTTTTATTACAAGTAAGGCACATAGGCAAAAAAACATATGTATTAACAAACATAGAAAAATAAATAAATTTATAAGTATAGATTAATTTATTTAACCACTTTGTCAGAAATAAATGTTCTCTATAGAATTATATTATAATTTATTTCCTCAAACAAATAATATAACAACACATTGAAACTTTATATAAATTTATATATTAACTAAAACTAAAATAATTATCGCACTGTTCTCTGGAAACGGAATACAACTGGAAAAGAACTAGTGGTCTTGAGTCCAAACAAAGCATTCAAAAATAATACCAAATCAAAATAATAAATCAAATAAAAAATTTTATTTTAACATACAATGTTTTTAAAACGGACTAAAAAGTATAAAAAATTTTTCATGACCCTTCTACAATTTTGAGGGAGGATTGTTAGTAGCTATGGATATATTTGGAATACTTCGAGAGAAAAACGTGGAGGCAGCCAGTAAATAATACAAGTAGACAATCCGGATGAATTCACAGCTTAATTTCAGTGAATCGGAAATGAGATTCACTGTAATTTAATTTATTTGCTCCTCCTTAACTATCATAGATTGCCTGCGCCCCACGTTTTTCTCCCCAAGTATTTCAAATATATCCATAGCCACTAACAATCCTACCTCAAAATTGTAGAAGGGTCATGAAAAATTATTTTATACTTTTTAGTCCGTTTTAAAAACGTGGTATGTTAAAAAATTTTTTTTTTTATTTGAGTTATTATTTTCTGTTTTTTAGTCTTATGTCAGGGTGAATGATTTCAATCGGTTTGGTATATATTGATGAGACTCAACGAAAAACATCTCATTGGCCAATTTTTATTTGTTTAAACAACTATTGTTTAAAAAAATATAGAGAAAAGAAACCAACTGAATATTGTATTGTCATCCAATTCTGACCTATGTTCAAAATTTCAGGTTTATAGCTTATCGGGAAGTTAGTTTAAACTCGATTGCAAAATTCCACCCGGACAGACAAACAGACAGATAATGAAATAACGGAAACCGAACTAATAAAAACGTGGTAAAAACAAGTAACTTTATGGTTCTGAGAAAAGTGAATAAAGAGCTAAAATTAAGATTTTTATTTGAAATTTCTGAAGATTGTGAGCTTTTTACTTCTGGAGGAACCGTTGACAAATTTAAGATTAAAAAAACAAACCATCCTTGAAAATTAAGGATCCCAAAAAAAACATAAACAAACCATCCTTGAAAAATTCAATCTATAACTTTGACAGTCTAATTATTCTAATGACATTTTACTAAAGGAATGTAAGTAAGAATTTGCATTATGTTAATAATTCACAATACTGGTGGCTGAAATTCTACATCATGTTCAAATTTAATACAGGTTAATTGTTATCAAAATTGCTTTAATTTTGCGAACACTTAAGACAAAATTCCTCAGTCAAAATACAATATATTGAACCAGTGTTTATCTCTATCTCATCTGCAAGCTCTCAGGTGGTGACAGTCTTGAATGATCAAAATTCACACTTGGTCAATTCTTGTTATTGATTGTTGTTAGGGTTTACCGAAAGTCAGTGCTCCACTAACACATGTGGCCATTTTTAAAACAGTTCTACCACTCCTTAATTTGTATACACATGATATCTTCATTGGCAGTATACAGAATCTTCCAAATAGTTTTTACTTAAGATGCTGAAGGCTTCTTATGTGTTAAGGTGAAAGATTAACTTTAAAATATGAAGAAAATGATCCTATATGGGGAAAAAAACTAATTGTTATATTAACCTAACCTAATCTAACCTTGATCACAGAAGGTAGTTAATGGTTATATTTCTATAAAGTATTGTTTTACTCACTCTACTAAGTCGAGATACTGCTAGACTAATACACCCTTTATATTCATCAGGGTTACGTTTCACCAAAGCATCGATTAATGAAGCAGCTGCTGTCACTACACCTAAGTGTTGATCATTCAGCAGATGTACAATGCGAGATGTCCATTCTCCTCCTGGTATTATTTCTTGAGATGTACGAAACAGTCGCAATAAACAAAGAGCCGCAGATTGCTTTACCACATCCATTGTATCCCTGTCAAATAGAATTTTTTTTTTCAAATATATAATATAAATACATATTTAATTGAATAATAAAATTGAGTTATTCAGTAAATGAATAAAATATACTAAATAATTGAACATAATATAGTACACACGGTGTGATCATATAGTCCCAGCTCCCCACCCCATTCCCTCCTATTATTTTTTTAATAATAGTAATACAAAATCAAAACATTGGGAATCTTAGTTTGGGTATTGTCTTTACTTTAGGTATAACTTTAGTCCCAACCTGGAGAAAGATGTCAGGGTTAATTTACACACCTTAAAATGTAAAAAGGGTCATGTGATATATTATTTTTAAAATCTTCATGAATAATGTGAAATTATTCTGTTGAGACAATCCAAAATGGGAGCCAAAATCATAACGAGTAAGTTTTAGTAAATTACAAATCAAATATTGTATTCAATAACTCATTATCCTATGACATTCAATAAAAAAAATTAAGATATGGTGTTTTCATAAACAGCAAAATTATCTTGAAGTTGTAAATTTGTTTATTAAACTGTTTTTAAGATGTTCGGGATAAAATATTTAAATAACTGCCATTTAAAAATGGTTTTGAATAAAATTAGAACTTTTTTTAAAAAACTAAACTCCTTGACTATACAGCCTGTGATGGGCACATATTTCCTTGACAGTTTCCAGTTGAACCATTGCATAAATAGCAAAAATGAAATTACTTACCCAGACACCAATAATTTAGGAATGTCGTAACCAAAAGCTTCTGCCATATCTTTGCTGCCAATATTTGCAATACACTGCATAGCCAGATTTACATGAATAGGGTTCCTAAAACACAAACAAATTCATATTGTCATAAATCAAAAATTAAGGTTAAACGAATCACTACAAAAATTCTGAGTCATGAGTCATTTTAAATTTTTAAAATGAAAACAAACCACAAACAATAATAATTTATATTCCGTCAATATAATATGCATGTATAACTAGTTTTAACTGATGTGATATTAACAATTTCATAGCCATATTCTAGATAAACCAATTAATAATATTTTCCGCAGTTATGTTTTTAATATCACTTATTTAACCTCAAACAATTTAGACATGCTTCTTAAAAGCTAACTCACCACAATAAACAAATATGACAGCAATGGTTTTAATAAACACATCTATTATTGTAACAAATATTACATATGTCAAACTAAAAGTCCTTTACCCCCCCCCCCCCCGATTCAAAGAATATTTGCCCTCCACAAAATAAATGAAAAGCACATTTCTACTGATATATAAACACTAATTTAACAACTCTCAGTTAAGCACAAAAAGGTGCAATTTCGGATCTAAACCTATATGTACAAACTATTTCCAAACTACGTTCCAACACTTCAGGATCCTTAGATCAAAATAAATTTAAAAGTTCCTATGAATTAATATCCTAAAATCCTTAGTTTTCCGCCAATTTGTGTTATTACAAAAAATATTATATTTTTATTTTTAGAAATAAATAAATAAGATATATACTCCAAATTTGGTATATCTTTTTTTTTATGTGACCTTTTATCAATGTACCAAAAACCAGGACTTTGTTTTGCATGCTTTTAAAATGGCAGCCATTTAAAATTTTATATGTTTAATATGTTATTTTTTTTTTAATGTTGCTTGACAAAAATTTTTAAATAGCAGCTATTTTGAAAACATGGAAAACAATGTCTTGGTTTTTGGTACATTGATAAAAGGTCACATGGAAAATATGTATAGCAAATTTGGACTCTATATCTAATTTATTTCCAAAAACATATTTTTTGTAAAAACACAAAATGGAAGACAGACGGAAAACTAAGCATTTTAGGACATATGTTCATAGGAATTTTTTTTACTTATTTTGAAACAAGGAACCGTATCCTGAAGTTTTGGAACGTAGCTGGAATCACCCTATACATCTACAAATATATATATTACATGATATTAAAACTAAAAACCTAAACTAACGAAAGCAAAAACCATTTATTCAATGATTTAAAATGATAAGTTATCATCCTGCTCGTATCCTCACTTAGCTGCCAGAACCAAGATGCAAAAAGTTGTCTTTAAATATAATTTTTTTAATGTGTCCGCTAGAGTGTGAACACAAACAAAGGCACACATTAAAAAAATAAGTATTGGATAAAAAACCTGTGCATATTGAAAAATAGCGAGAAGAATAGGGAGTTCTTTAGCCAAGTTGTCTTCGTCACTGTCTGAGAGATCTGTTTCTGTGTTGCTACTGATAATAATGAAATAATTGTCTGTAAAAAAATCGACACCATCATCTATTTTCTGAAGGTCTCAATACTATACACACAGGAAAAAATTAATTCACAATAAACAAACTTTGGCTGATTTATGTGTGACAAACATGATTTTTTAGTTTACATATTCTTAATCAATCTGTCATCACTATTTTGAGCTTCTTAACAATTAAAATTGTGGTAAGCTTTATAAGTGTGACTAATTAGATTTTACACATCTATTGCTGTGCGAAAAGTCACATGACCTTTCCACCACAGGTTATCCACCTCTTCTTATAACATAGCCTATTATAGTTTGGAAAGGAACAGGAATTGGCCAAAAGAGACATGATAGGAGAGATGAAAGAGAGGGGTCTAATCCAAGATTACATGAAAAAAGTGTAGATCCAGTTAGGATACCTCAAGGATTGCCATACCACGGTGTCCACTCAAATCAAAATCCAAAATTCAAGCATAATTCAAGGTTTTAAAGCCTTATATTCTTGAAATTCAAGTACATACGGTCGGTATATGTTCATCAATAAAACATACTCTTTTTTAAAGTTTTGACACCCTAACATTGTTTTTTCAAACACTAACTTTAATAAATCACGAAATTACTTTGACAAACAACTATAAACATTGCGAAAATATGTTTTTTATAATTGTAAAGTATACAGTAATATATTATATCATTTGTTAATTTTGATCATTAACTATATATTACCGTACAGTGAAACAAATAATGGATACAAAGTATCCAAATGCGTTAAATATTGTAGCCTACTTAATTCCAATTATATACTTTTATTAATACCTTGTTTGAGAACAAATATACCAGGTCATTTGTTTTTTAAGTGATGTCTTCCCCTTCCTTTTTATTTACACTATTAAGAACAGATTTTAGGCAGTAAAAACACTTGCCTTGCCTAAAATCTGTGCTTGGAAAATGTGGTGTGATAAAATGGTCAAAACATGCACCAACTTGAAAACCAGATACTTCAAACTTCAGTTAACACATTCAGGAAAACAAATTAGAAGTTTTCTTGTCAATAGCTTCAGCTTCCTTTCTAGCCTCTAAGATTAATTTTTGTTTTTTTCCCTCCAATTCTCTTATCAGGATTTGATTTTTTTCTTTCTGCTCAACTTCTTCACTTTTGAGCATTTTTGTTTGCCTGATTATTTCTTGATAGTATCTATCTCTTGAGTTTCTACAAAAAGCAATCAAGGATTTGTCAATGGGGACGTGCTGGACTGATTCATATTTCTGTAATGTGTCATAGATCATCTTTGTAGACATTATTAATTAAAATTCCCCTTTCTACTTCTGCATTGTCATGAGAAAGTATCACGACTTTTTTGATAACCTTTTCAAGGCTGTTGGACTCTAGATCTTGTTTTTTCAGCACTCATCCAGAAATCATCTAGTCATTAGCTTGTTTCCATCCATAGACTTTTCAGTCTTCTTATAATTAGTCAATTTTTCTTTTTGCACAGAACATAACATCTTGAAATCATTTTGGGCCTCTTCAGCAATTTGTAAACTGATAAGGTTGCTTTCAGTCATTAGAATGATTAGATTCTCAAACCTTTTTTGCCAATATCAGTTCGGGATGTATTGGGATCCAGGCTAATGATGAACTTTGTTGCACTATGTTCAAGGGGTGACTTCTCAAGCATTGTTTCTACTAGGTACTGAAGTGATTTCTTGCATTCATATTTTACAGTGTTGAAATTTTGTCATGTACCTTTCCAATCTCACACTCGGCCTCAATGTCTATATCAATTTCACAAGCTTGCAAAAAGTTTTCACTTTCCTTCAGGACATTGATTGGTAGTATTACTTTTTCCTGCACAATGAATCTTGTAACGTTCACAATTTTGAGATCTTTATATCAAGATATATTTGATTGGGAGAAATGGAATAGTTGCAAGTAACGTGATTAATCAATAAATGTAACAAAATCATAAAAGATTTTATTGCATGGATTATTTGCGTTCAAAGACAAAAAACTATAATTCAGAAGTTGAATATAGACAGACAAACGAGATTTCAGAGTAGTTAAACTTACAGGACTATGTATGTGTGTGATTTAAAAACAATTGGAAAACTTATAAGAGATGTTAGTTTAAAGATTTCATAATAATTGTAATAAAATTAAGTAATTTCTTATATGAAACTGACGAATTAGGAGAAATATATATTTATTTATTTTTTCTATTCTCTATGAAAGTCAGGTTACACAGCTCTGAAAGCTTGAAACACGAGCTTTTCAATGGTATATAATTCATTTCTCTACGACTCCATTTAATAGGCTAAAAGTTGAGTTGAAGAAAAAACTTATTTTTTTGTTTGATACATCTGTAAAACAAATGTTTTTCGTAAATAATTTATAGATTCAAAACTATATGAGTTAGAAACATGTGGTAAACTCTGTTAGATAGGTAAAGATTTGTACTAAAAACAGTACAATTTTACATTTATTTGAACCAAATATCAGTTTCTGTCATTTAGGCAAAGTAGGACGCGATATTTTCTTTGTACTGTGCAGTTGATGAGTCACCATTTTTACCACTAAAACACACCAAACTTTACCAATTAATTAAATTTTTTATAGCGTTTTATGAACTTTTGGTTACATGTATATACATCTACGAAACGTCAGCTTTACAATGGTATAAAAATTATTTCGGTAGGATGAATTTGAGTAGGCCTAATGCCGAGTTGCAAAATCAAAGTTTTTTACTGTTGTCTCTACTAGGCTCGGCCCGTCATCGACACTTTCGTGTCGCATGCCAGAACGAGAGTTAACGAAGAAAATGGTGACTTCTCTCCTCTGTGGTTGTGGAGCTTGTGTCCTCTCCAAAAAATTCAACTACTTCCTTCCAACCTCAAAATATTGGCATTGGTTGAATTAATGGACCAATTAGAAACATTCTGACGAAACACAACAAAATACTAACACACTGCACTGACTCTTAATATGTTTCAATTTTGGGGGAAACTATTCTTTTTTTAAATTATTTACTTATTATATATATAAAGTTTACAATTATGTCATAAAACTATACATCTATAATTCAATTATTTACAAATTTCATTCATACAACTCATTTACACATGATTCTAAACATTGACCAATTTCGGAAACTCGTTCATCTATCAGTACAGGATCTTAATATACCCAAGTCTCTTACGTCGTATATCACTCAATTCATCCATTGAATCAAACACTAACACAAATTTGAGATCCAAAAATATGAAATGTTACAGAGCCCCCTAAAACAGTATGTGTTGATTAATGGAACTAATCATACTAGTGTTTTACCAACAACTTTAAATTGTTCACACTCGCCCCAGGTTTTTAATTTACAATTTTTTTTTTTTAAAGAAAAAATCCTATATCTGGATATTTCAAAGTAAGTGTTGTATTATACTGTAAGTGTATAAGTCCCCTGATTATTAGCCCCGTTTTTAAATTGATATTCCAAGCACCCTGATAAAAATTGATAGTTTCCTTTATTAAATATAAAATTCAATGTCTTATTTGTAAATATTCCTATTCATTAACAAAATTATTCACACAAAAAAGCTCATCTTTCACTATACAAAATATATGATTCATCATGATTTTATCATAAAGATTATCAGTTTAGTCAAAATTGCTTATCAGACTCAAGCCTTCAAAAGCTTTTGCTGAAGTAAGCTAAGTCTCAACTTTATTTATACAGCTGTACAAGAAGACTGATTCATGATTCCTTACCTTAGTACCAGACTGTCTCAGCACTTCTTTTACATAAACAACCAGCTTCTTGATTTACTAGAGGCAAAATCCAGACTATATCTCTCAGCTCTAGTAAATTACATTCCTTGAGGAATATCCAAACTTCCCCACTTCTCATTTATTCTAATTTACTACTTCCATTAATCCTATTCTAACTCTTATTACTGAACTAAATTAACATGTAATATTATTCTATATTTTTTAAACTTATATTTTGTATATGTGACTATATAACACATCATTTATAATTTATTGTTTTTGAGGGGGGTTAAAACCATTGTTAATTACTTGAAAAAACATTGTTTATTACTTTCACTGAAAAAATCAAATTACAGTAGAACCCCTATAATCCGCCCTTGGGTGGTCCGTTACTCCGGTCGCTTCAGTGCTGTGTCATCTATCTCTAATGTGTTGTTTCTATTGATTTGCTATAGTACTTACAGAGTTTATATATAGACTTTTATAAGTTTATATATCACTTATTTCACTTTAAAAAAATCTCTCTATATAATATGTAATAAATATTGACTTTTTTCGGATAATCCAACCTTTTTTGCGTTCCGACCATGCCCCCAGTCCCGAAGGTGACGGATTAGAGGGGTTCTACTGTACATTCAAATTTTATTAATTATTTCTGTTCAATGCTAAGTCATTATTTTTATTTCTTTCATCAAACTTCATCAAAAATCTTTTACAAATTTAACATTCTTTTTTTAAATAAAAAATAAACTATTTCCTTTTGAGAAAAACTATATGTGGCTTCAAAACGAACTTCACTCAAAACATTAAACTATAGCATCTGATCTTAACACTTCACTGCAGATGACATGGATGTGCCTCACTTGTTCCCAAAGCTATATGCCTATGATGCACTTGTGCTTTGTTATCAGTAAACTGGTTCAAGCTAAATCCTGACCTTATCAGTTAACCAATGGTGTTCTTTCACTTCATGCATATCTAAAAACAGTGTGTCCAACCTTCCTGTCTGTTTCGTTTTTAATTTCCAATAATATTTGTTCTTGTACGAGTAGTAAACATGGCTGATCCAACACCTGGACCTTCTCATGATAGTATGTTTTTAACTCTTGAACTGGCAAAACTTAGCAATGTTAATTTTCTTCGTTTGTTTAAAAATTAATAAATTATTTTTACACAAAACCTAACTTATAGTTACCTACTTATAGACATCATTTTTCTCAGAAAGGTGCATAGAATTCATCTAGGTAATATTTTATTATTTTTTTGAAACGGTTTTGGAGTAAGTATGTTAGATGTCAAAAAATGAAGTTAACATTTTTCAGAAAAACCTGTGTCATCCAAAATCAATAGCTTACCAACTTTTTCTAAGATATACAAAAGTTTTGTGCAATATTTGTGAATATATTTAGAACAAAAAATTTGTTACATTTTCAAAATTAAAAAATTGTTTTACGAAAAAAGGGAAATTGGTCAGCTTATTTTCAAAAATTCACCAAAAATTGTAATATTTATAAGGCTAAATTTCACTTCAAAGTCCAATTGAGCATAGAAAATTTGTTTAAATATTTTTTTAAGTATTACAAACGTTTTCTAGTATAAATGTGAATAACAATTAGTAAAAAAAAAATCAAATTCTAAAATTTTCAAAATAATAATACCACTTTCCCACAAAAAGTGGTAATCCACCAAAGTAACTAGGCCTAAGCTAGTAACTTGTAACTAAGGCCCTAAAACAAAACCACTAGATTTCACTAACACAATATACTAAAACAACAAACTCTACAAAGAACAACACACATATACACTTATACACTACTTGTATAATCAAATAAAACACTCCATAAATCACAAGAAAATACTCATAAATCATAACACGCCATTATTGCATATAGTTTGCAACGGTAAAACGTGGTTTTTGTGGCAGCTGATATTTTAGGAAAGTAAGCCTACTACATGACCGACTATGACGTATTGGTTTATACCATTGAAAACATCTCATTTTCCTCTATACAAAGAGATAAAAATCTGTGAGCATAGATAAATATAACTAATTGATATTTCACGTCTAGTGGACTGATTCCAGATTCGAAAAAATCTTAGAGTTTTGGTTACTGGTTTATAAAATATAATATAACTCAAAAACTATAAAAGCTAGGATAATTTGGAATACGTCAGTTGAAAGAGGAAGAAAAATACTATAAAATAGTGCCAACTTGTGCTCTTTGGACACGAATGAATTTTTACAAAAAAAAATCAAAACAAAGAAGTGTGAAACTTGTAAAATCAGAATTTTTTTACTGTTGTCTGTTACTAGGCATGGCCCAGCTACGTCGATATTCGACGCGTGCCAATATCAGGGTTAACAATAAATGAAATAGATAGATTTAACCAATCTGAAGCTTATAGTAGTAGGACAGTTATAGACAAAGCGAAAATGATTTATCTACTGATGCCGAAATTGAGTTCGAGAGTGAAGAGGATTCATCTCTTCCAACTGAATCTAACCCGTCTCTTGCGGTATGCATTGATAACCCTGATCGATGACAACATATGTATTCTCACAACCTCGTGGAATGCGTGTTCCATTACCGGTAGTAATAAACCATTAGATTATTTTCAATTATTATTTGACAATGTTTTTCTTGAATCTGTTGTTAGAGAAACAAATCGGTATGACGAAAAATTATTTTTATCAACGGAAACTAAAGAGAATTCAAGGATATGACAGTGGAAAGATCTAACTATTACCGAATTGAACACTTTTATCGAACTTCTTCTCCACACAGGAAATGTAAAAATGCCTAGGTTCAAGATTATTGGCGTAAAGATAAGCTGTTCAAAACCTGTTTTGGAGAATACATGTCTCGTGACAGATTTTTACTAATCTTGTGTTGCTTACATTTTTCCAAAAATGATCCTAATAATACTTTAAAATAAGGCCAATTATTGATTATTTTAATAATAAAATGTTATGTGTGTACACCCCGAGTAAAGAATTATCTCTCTATGAAGTTATTTCAAAGTTATTTCCTCTCTAAATCACACGAACAAGTATGTGCGTCATCCTCATATAACAGAAAACTGGATGCTATATACTAATGACGCTTTCCATGTGGTGGCGTATTCATCTATATTGTGGTGTATACTTCTTAAGCTAGTTTCACGTTAGTGAGCGAGTTGTATGAGTGTATATTAGTGTGTTTTATTGTTACGTATGATGGCTGGGCCATCAGAAAATGTGAGTTTTGAACCAGAAATTGAAAGTGAAGTGTCAGATCAGTGATGCAGAAATTACTGGATCAGAGGAGGAGGAAACTGACTCAGAGGAGGTCTTGGAGTATGACCTGACCTGACCTGACCTGGTTACCACACACTGTAGGGTTACAGCACATCCCATTTACGAAAGTAAATGAGTTGTTACAACGTATTCCAGGTAACAATACACCTATTGATTGGTTTAATTTATTATTAGATGACATTTTTCTCAATGTAATAGTACAAAAACCTAATCGGTATGCCATAGAAGTGTACTTCAAACCCTCACTCACTCTAGCATCCCGTATAAATCGCTGGAAAGACCTTACTGTTCCCGAATTGAATACATTTATTGGATTAATAATGCACATGGGAACTGTTCGCCTTAGTAGGATCCAAGACTATTGGAAAACGAACCCAATGTTTGATTTCGAATTTGTAAGGGACAAAATGGATCGTGATCTTTTTTGTTGATTATGAGATGTCTTCACTTTTCTCGTAATGACAAAACAACAGATGATCGCTTAGAAAAGGTTAGGATGCTTATAAATTATTTTAATAATAAGATGAGATGTGTGTACTATCCACCTAAAGAGCTGTCTTTGGATGAAGGAATGGTGTCTGCTTTTCCGACAATATGTGAAAAGAAAGCGACATAAGTATGGCATGAAACTTTATTCGCTCAGTAATCCGAGTGGTGTAATTATACAATTTACTATATATTCCGGTGCGGAAGGAGAGATTGGAGGGAAAGGTCATGCTATGAAAGTGGTCAAGCACCTCATGATAGGAAGGTTCGATATGGGACACTCACTCTACATGGATAACTTCTATAATAGTTTTCACCTCACCACCTACCTCCTAAAGAAAGACACGTATTATAAGGGAACTCTGAGGAAATATAAGAGGCATTTTCCCCCAGAAATCAAAACAACAAAGTTGAAGAAAGGCGAGACTGTTCAACGATATGCTGAGGGGGGTGATGGTAGCAAAGTGGAAGGATAAGCATGCCGTAACATACACCTCCACAGAGTTTGTGAACAGTATGGTTACATCATACAACCGACATGGAAAACCACGGCAAAAGCCTCTACCTATTGTATACTATAATGCAAACATGAAGGGGGTCGATAGAAATGACCAAATGATGTCATACTATCCAAGCGAACATAAGTCTCTCAGATGGTACAAAAAGATTTTTGTACATATTATGCTGATGATCATGATAAATGCACACAGGCTGTACAATTTTGCTAATCATGACAATCCCATGTCACTCTAGGACTTTCGCTTGTCTGTCCAAATGTTCAACCCTCTACAGCACCGCTTCCTAAACGCCCGAAAAATGACCTTCACGTTGTTTCTAAAATTCCAAACCCAGCCGGAAATGTAAAACACCCTCCTCAAAAAAGATGCCGAGTATGTTATAAAGAGGGAAAACCAAAAGAACAGTATATATGTCTGCACAATGCCCTGAAGAACCTGGCCTATGACCACTGGCTTGCTTTGACAAGTTTCATAGTAACATTTAGAAAAAAAAACTTAAGTTAGGCAGGTTGGTTGGGATGTAAATATTGTATATAATAGTATAAATAGTATATAGTAGTGTTCAAAACTAAACAATACGATAAAAAAACTATAAATGTTGTTTCTATAAATATAAACACTATAAACATATTGTGCAATATGAGGGTGCTCGTGCAGTGTGCATGGTCGGGATCCCGACCCAATATTTTTATGCCTTTGTATGACGTCATTTCCGGCCTTGGACAAAACTTTAGCTACCCATTCATAGCACTTCATTATATAAAGGTAAGCTTTACTCTAAAAAATATCAGCATTTCATTAAGGTTGACTAATTTCTCTTAGCAGCGAATATGTTAATGAATAAAGACTAATTCAAAGGAACAATCTATATTGTATGATGTATATTGTATGTATTGATCTCCATTACTGATGTTGTGATTTGAATAAATTTAGAAATTTGCATAACTAAAATATTTTGTTGATAATTTTTTATACAAATTCTAGTGTATAAATCTATTATCCTTCCAAATAATTTATAATATCTCACCGTGATGCCAAATCATTCTTGATGCTCTGTATGATAAGCTTTATAAGATCACTGTTGGTATTTACAAGCACTGAAATGAAGAGGTAACCCTAAAACAGATAACACAAATGATAATTATGGTTATTTGATAGTGATAGATTGTTCATATTATTAATATGGTTTAATCATGCTAAATGATTTTAAAAGAATAAAATAGGAAAATAGATTGCGGGAATAGAAGGGAAATTAAAGTTCAAAAGATTTATTCTTCACATTCTACAGAACGTACAATCAAAAATCTAAATAACAATAACGTTAAAAAACTCTTCTTTGAAAACTATTACTGTACATAAGAAAAAATTTAAGATGCTAATAAAAAGAAAAGAAAGGATACAAAATTGATAATTAACATACAAAAATTGTTCATTGCATTCTACCTGTCGTTCACAATGAAGAACAAAATAAATCTTTATGGTTGCTAATTTGAACTTTGAATGTATAGTTTATGGTGGGAATAAGTTCAAATTTTGAAAATGGTTAGTATTTTGAACAAGAGGTTCAATAAAAGTTTGACAATAAATAGGAATTTTTTAGAAAGTTTATTATAAAATCAAATATTTTTGGCTCCAACACAGACATTTGCCCGTTCTCTGGCACCACTCTTCTTTATGAATCAGTTGTTTTCCGTTCTTCATGCAGTGTTTTTTTTATCACATTTGTATTCAGTTATGATTGCTCGAGGATAGCTTAAATCTGGGTTCCTTTCTTAGATTAATTTTACTTTCGCTTTTTTTCCCCTTTTTTTCTAGATTTATCACTTTGATAACAGGAGTTGATTTTTACTCTCAAATCATTATCTATTAATTTTGATATACACAGATGATGTCTGATTAAACCACATTAATAATTAAAAATCTAGAAATTTTTAATACACTAGAAAAACCAGTTGTTTAAAGTAGCCTAGTATAGGTTGCAAAGAAACAAAGTGTGAGTCTATTAGGCATGAAAAGTGCTTGACCTTGGATAAACTACTATCATTTACATCTTGCAGTTGTTCATCCTAACTATAGAAACTTTAATAAATCATTCAAAATTATTTTCTAATATTGTAAGATATGCAATAGTATTGAAATCAAGAATGGGATCACAAGAGGTTAGGTTAAGAATAACAAAATAATATTTTTTTATTATTATTTTATTTTTTAAATAATTGTACATACTCGTATTTTGTTTAAATTCATTGTTATTGAGAAGAAATAAATAGTGAAAGAATATTTCAAATAGTTATAATACATTAGAAAGTCTAGATTATGTTATTGCAAAGTTTTAAACAGATCATGACAGATTGAAAATGTAAAATAGAAGTGACGTATCTATGAGCAAATGTAGTTATGATAGATGAGAACTTGGAGTGCATCATCTGTGTATTGTTAGGGTGAAATTTAACTCTATGGGCATCTGAAATTTATTCAGTGAAACGTTTACATATAAAAAAGGATGATGTTGATGAAGGCAATGAGGGCTGAAATCCGGTATCCATGAGTGGTTTTCCGTTTCGCTTGTTCAGAAGTCGCAAGCATTCTGATTCGTTCTTGGTGGATATAAGTAGGAACATTTAAATGTTTTATGACTTCACCCTATAAGCGGCGCATGTTAATTTTCTTCGTTTGTTTAAAAATTAATAAAAAATATTATTTTTATACAAAACCAAACTTATAAGACTTCATTTTTCTCAGAAAGATGCATAGAATTCATCTATGTAATAAAATTTAAAAAATTTTGAAACGGAGTAAGTATGTTAGATGTCAAAAATGAAGTTATCATTTTTCAGAAAAACCTGTATCATCCAAAATCAATAGCTTACCACCTTTTTCTAAGATATACAAAAGTTTTGTGTAATATTTGTGAATATACTTAGAAAAAAAAAATTGTTACATTTTAGAAAAAAGGTAAAATGAAATTTTTTTTTCAAAAAATCACAAAAAATAGTAAAATATATTTTATACACAACTTCTATAAATCATTATATTCAGAAAGGTGAATAGAATTTAGGTGTGTAGTGAAAAAAATTGTTAGATGTAAAACGTTTGGAGTTTTTTTGTCAAATACCAAAAAATCGGAAAGTAACGGAGAGAAGAATTTCACAGAATTGGTAATGTACCGGTACACCATTCAAATAGATTTTTTGGAATATTTTCAACCATTACTAGAGATTTGTAATATACTTGTAAATATATTTAGGAAAAAAAATTTTGTTACATTTTCAAAATTTAAAAAAATGTTTTACGAAAAAAGGTATAATTTATCCTTTTTTTTCTTTCAAAAAATCACCAAAAATAGTAATATTTATGTAAAACCAACTTCTATATATCATTATATTCAGAAAGGTTCATAGAATTTAGTAGTGTAATAAAACAAAAGTTAGAAAAATAATTTTGGAGTCAGTATGGCAAAGAAAAAAAACACAAAAATCGAAGGCTAACTTTTACTTCAAAGTCCAATTGAGCCTAGAAATAATTGTTTTACATTTTTTTTTTTTTTTTTTTTTTTTTTTCAAGATTAAAAACATTTTCTAGTATAAATGTGAATAACTATTGGTAAAAAAAATCAGATTCTAAAATTTTCAAAATAAAAACAACGTTTTTCCCTAAAAAGTGGTACTCGGCAAGTGAGGTTAGGTTTGAAACCTCGACAATTTAGGCGTAACTTTCTAAAGCTAGGCCTAAGACAAAATCACTAGATTTCACTAAAACAATAAACTTTAGAAAGAATAACACACATATACACTTGTATAATCAAATAAAACACTCAATATAAGAAAATTTGCTTTTAAGCCTAGGTTAACAACTTACCTCTTGGTTAGTCCAAATATAAACCATTCAAAAACTAGAACTTCACTCAAAAAAATAAACTTTAGAAATAAAAACACATATAATGTAACTTGTATACACAATTTATATAAAATTTGTATACACAAACCTAAAAAATTACAGAAATATGTAATCCCAAAACATAGCGCCACGACTTTCTGTGTCAATTTATGTCACACACTAGCCTATGTTCCGAGTTCAAAACAAAAACCTGTAAGTATCTGTTGCCTATATCAAGTACTACCAACTTGTAGAATAAAATCTCCTCTACAACATACTATAATGATCGATTTAAACTTTCCTATCAGGTCTCTCTTGACCAACTCTTGTTCTCTTCCAACCTGATGCTATTACAATATTCGAGGGTTAGGGGTATTTTATGCATTTTTCTTAATTCTTTATAAGGCGATGATGACCGAAAGGTTTTTCACCTTTAAACAACAATTTTTAAAAATATAACCTAACTAATTTACATATGATTGAACTTAGAATAGTTTAGCTCCATAACTGGAGGTCAATATCAATGTCTTTTGCCACATCCATTTTTTTTCTTTTTCTTCTTTTACCTCCAAAAACTGATATATTTATTAAAAAATTTTAGTATTACCAAAGTATTATAGGTCAATTGTTTAAGGTCATATAACATTACTATTACCACCCTAGTTTCAGTACCACCAGTAGATTTGTCATGCTGGTCTATACTTCAGTAACAATTATTCCAAATTTAAAAGCTGAGAATAAGACGGTGTTATACTACTCAATAAATAATTTGCAATAAAGCTACCAAAATAATTTACCTCATGTAAGACCCCTTTTTTCCCATTCACCTTCCTACTGTTTGTTCTTGTCTAAAAAGTCCATTATAGATAATATGCGACCTGGAGTGTGACCTCCCATCCTCCTCTAAATTAAATGTATGCAACTATATAACACTACGAATAAAAATAAACTTTTTTTACCTTAACTATTAATATTGAATTGTTCCTTTTCAACAGATGGAATAATCAGTCATCAAATCACTCCCTAAAGTCTGTACAATAAACTGGTTTCTTTTTTTTATGGTAACTTCTACACAATTATCTTGTTCACTTCTGAATACAGAGTTCGAAACATCTTTATTTAATCTAGTTTCCAATCTACTTTTCAAGATTTCCCCCATTTGTACTTTTTTCTCTACTTATTCTTTTTCTTCTTTCTACCACTACCTGTTGCTATTTTCTCATCCTCATATTCTTCCTGTCATAGATTTGCTTTTCTTCATTTCTTGATTTGTAATCTCTCATACTCGAACATCTACATAGGAAACAAAAGAGGATAAAGGAAGGATCATTGGTTAGGATGTTTAGTAATAGGTTTTCAAGGAAAGACATTACATTTAAATACTGATAGGTAGAAGTAAGTTATTGATAGATTGGTTTAGGTTAATATTTTTATTTCCTTTTCATAGTGTCAAATCAGTGATATAAAAGATTCTATTTACTATTGCATACTAGTTATATGCATTTGTTATATTCCTCTTGGAGTCACATGTATGAAGGTCACATTTAACCTTTCTCCAATTCAGCCTGAAATGGATCTATTGTGTATTTATAAATTAACTTGACTAGAATTCGTGTCAGATCCTCTTTTGCTTTATGAAACCTATTAAGTTCCTTCCAATTAACACTAATAAAGATAATTTAGGCCCCACAACAAAGAGACCCTTTCAATCAATGAGAGTCATTATATAAACTTCATTATTAGCCTATTCATTATGTATATTTTTTTCTACTCAACAAATAAGAGTCATAAACATCACTTGTTAAAATCTTCTAATGATCTTAATTTTATTTACATTGATCATTTTCTTAAAATCTTCCCGAATCGAAGCATTGTTTCATCCGAGTCTTCTTCACAATTAGGGGAGCTTCAAATCTGTTGGGTGTCTTTTTCTCACAACTCTCAGGTTGGGTCCTTTCCAGAATTACACAGAATTGAACATGGACAAAATCCATTGAACAGTGCAGTGTCCTCGTCACTTTAGAATATAGAACATGAAGAAAATTGATTAACAAAATATTTATGACATACTAATTATCCTTTGTAGTCTCTCACATATTAATGGCATAAAATTGACGTTGGGAATTTTTGCATATACATCCATTTTTTAAGTTATTTTTGAACTGATCTGGTCGTGTATGCTGTGTTCTGTATCCCAAATGTGTGAACTGTTTCGAATCAAAATTTGTAGTTTGTAGATAAATTTTACCATATTTCGGGATAAATCAAAATTTGCCAATAACTGCTAGCCCCAAAAAACATCAACTTTTTAATAAATTTAGCCTGTCTAAAATATCTTTTAGAAAAAAGGTTAGTTTTTTTATTATATTTACTTATCTCTATTTGTAATGTCTCATAATCTAATCTAAACTGTCTGATACCCAAAAATCCTTCCAACAGCATGTTACATTCAATTATAGAATAAAGATGATTCATATTAATTTGTATACACAAAATGTCAGAAATAATTCAATGTTATTCTTGTTAAAGGCAAAAAACCTCTAGGTCATCATCCGAAAAGAAGCTAAAATACAGACACTTGGCCCTTGAATACTCCAACAGAGTCAGGGGCGGAAGAGAAGAGACCTTATAAGAAAGATGAAAAAGGGGGATCTAATTCAAGACTATATTTATATGAAAAAAAGTGTAGATCCATTTAAGTACCGTGGGATTGACACTCCTGCACTACTATATTTGAGACCATTATATATATATATATATATATATATATATATATATATATATATATATATTGTAAACTAGTTTATAACAAAGAGTTTCATGATTATAACACCATATGTAGGAACAAACCGTTTATGGTATCAGCTTCATAAGCTAAATGTTTACAGAATGCTTCCTTCACAGGCTGGTGTAACATTTATTAACAAACTTCCAGAATGCGCAAGACTGGAAGAAAATTTTAAGAAATTAAAAAACATCCAAAGATAACTTTTATTGACGGAGTCCTACTCGTTAAATGAAATTAACATCCATTTATGTCATTCATAAATCTTTCATTCGCTCAGTATAGTCTATTTTTAATGCAACATATTTATTCAATCTGTGTTTATTTGGTAAATTAAATTAGTGTTTTAAATGTATTGTGTTATTATACTGTTTTATGTTCCATTTATTTTTAATCACTAATTTATTGTAGGCCTACTGTGTTATTACATGTTCAACTTTCAAGATACAGACAGCCGATTTGTAAGCTACTATAGGGTTTGATGCATTTAAAATTTATTCCACTTGTAATTTTAAAATCCTCCTTTGTTACTCTCTAAGTGTTGTTAAATTTTAATTATAAGCAAAAATTGTGAAAATTGTCGAATAGTTTTGAAATGTTAGTTTTGATTTTAACTCTCTACTAAGAGAATTCACCTTCAATAAAATTTAATATATTTAAACCTGTCAGAGACATCAACAATAGGTAAAAGTTGTTTGTTCACGGAAACTATTTTTCTTTTGTTTAAATTTGTTCAAAAAAACAATAACTTTAAACCTTATCTTGAACAGATACACTTTCAAAAGTCCCTTACCACACTTGGGAATAAACAAAATAACAAAAAACAAAAAATTTTTTGTCAAAAGTAAAATGTTTATTCCTATTAGACCCTTATAGCTATTAGAACAACAAAGTTGTCATCTTCAACAAGGTTGTCTAATAGGAATAAACATTTTACTTTTGACAAAAAATTTTTTGTTTTTTGTTATTTTGTTTATTCCCAAGTGTGGTAAGGGACTTTTGAAAGTGTATCTGTATATATTGTCACCACAGTGCTCTGGTCTCGTTTACTTATCTTGAATATAAAAAAAAAAAAAAAAAAAAATTCAGAGCTACACACTTTCTCACTGTGAAATTTGAATATAAAAAGTACAAAAAACAGAAAATTAGGTTATACAGATATTGCAATTGGAAAAGGTAAGTTTAAGATATAATTAACAAGCAATTGATTATCAAAAAATGGTCACTTTTAACCCTCAAAAACAATAATAATTTGATGTGGAAACTCATTTTTAAACATTAAATTTCCAAATGAAATTACTAAAACGTGTTACGAGAGATATGATGAGTACATTCAATTATCAATTTTTAAGGTTTAGGTTATCAGATTCAACTAAAACACCAATGATGATGTTTAGTGCACAGTCATACTAGTCTTAATTTATAGTTTTTTTTTCAAAAAATCTTAAATTTTTTCACTTATAGGTTTCAAAATGATAGCCATTAAAAATATTTACAGCTTCATTACAGAGAAATTTTCTGGTTTACAAAAAATTACAAGAGACATAATTTTTAGCTCTTTTCATGTTGAACAAGATATCTTCACTTTTATTATACATAAAAGGATAGTCAAGATATCAGTAAAAAACTTGAAAAAATAATTCTTGGTAATTTACTAGAATAAAGTTCTTCTTAGTCTCAGCATTTAAGTTATAAATAATTTAAAAGTTGACTTAAAATTTTTGTCTCATAATTTTTTTGTAAAACAGAGTAATTAACCTTTTTAAAATTTTAATGGGCGCAATTTTGAAACTGTTGAGTGAAAAATATAAGTTTTTTTGAAAAACTACAGATTAGATGCTATAAAATGTTATGCCAAATTTGGTATTGACATTTCTATTTGTTCTGAAGTTATTTCTTGTTATTGAAAAAACAGAAAATGGTGGACGGACGCAAAAAGAAGCATATTAAGACAAGTGTTCCCAAACTTTTTTGTTTATTTTATGTCCAGTATCACCTCTCGAAAGTTTGGCATAACACTTTATAAACACCCTATACAATATCTTGAATAAACTTTCCACTCCGGAAGATATACTTACAATTTGTTTCTCTGAATACTTGTTAGAGGACAACAGATTAACAGCTTCCATATGTCCAAAGTCAATATCATGCCCCAGCAGGAAGATAAATAACAGTTTACATACATATTTCTTCTTCTGATAGCCATCCAATGTCTTATCACCTTTAAACTTGCTTCGGATATTAGCCAACTCTTTATTGATTCGTTTTATTTCTGCTTCTTTACTTTTACCTAAAAATAAAATACAAAATCTTTTAACGAAAGTTCAAAATTTACAGTCGTTTGTAAACGGACAATTTTTTTAATTGCGACTAATTAATAATACTGACTACTATTAGAGCCAATATTTTATTCTATTTTAGGCATTCAGTTTTAGATGGTACGTGAATAACCAATCTGTGATTATCTCGCAGTGATTGTAAAATCACCACTACCCTTATTGATGATTGATTATAGACTAATTGGAATAAATAGTTACCAGTGATTTGTATTTAAGCCATGACATGGTTCTGATATTGGTTTTTTACTAATATTGTAACAATTTGAAAGTAGACTATATTAATTATGAATTTAGGCTAGGTTATAAAAACTTGAAAGGCATCAATTTGAAGGAGAAAGTATAAAAGAGAGGGAGAGTAGTAAAGTAAAATTATAATGACTAGATAATCACTGAAATAATAATACAAATAACTTAAAATAATTTCAGATAAAATAAACAATTAATATAATATCAACTTGAAAAATAGGGTTATCCAGTATAAACACAGTATAAATATTCATCTAAAACATTACTTAATTAGTAGATAGAATACCACGATATAAAATTTAATATGACAATAATTCAATCACAAATAATAAGATTTAATATAACAAATTGCTTAGATAAATAATACTTCATTGAAATTGAGTAGAACGTAGAAATAAGAATATGCCATCTTTGTTTTAAATTAGAATAATTGTAAAGGAAAGAATGACATAGAGTCATGTAACAGGGAGAATTTAAAGTAATGCACAAATGAAATTAAATAATTAGAATTTTAAAAATAATAATGTAAAAAAAAGCATATAGGAAAATAAATGGTATAATAATTATTAAGTATATTATAATTAGAAATGTAAAAACCTGAGCGAAAAAAGGGAAAATATAATGGTGGGCAATGTGTATAGAAGGAAACAGATGTAAATTGGTGACAATTTATATCCTACCATGATAATTCGTACCACACTGTAACCAGGTACAGTTTTAAGTTGGCTTGGCTTGAATTTTTTATAAAAAGACCCCACGATAGCTTGGGAATCTTAAAAAAATTCTCCATTTCATCCTGTTTCAGAAAATATATAAAATTGTATACACTTTTATGTACTAGTGGGTTAAAAATGACATTTTTAAATAACAATGTACACGTATTACAGCGCTAGAGCTTGCTCTTCCCAGCCAAAGAAGCGATACTTTTTCTCATGTATTTCCTTTAGGAATAAAACTTTTATATATTTTATGATTTGGTTATGCAGTACAGTAATATTTCTTTTCAATATTTGATGTTGGTAGCCCTGCAATATTCTGTCAGAATACCATATGTAAAGAAACAAACATATATATGTTTTGTGTTGTTTTGGTTATGTTTATGTTTGAAATGTGAGAAGTGACTGTTATAGTAGTGGTTTATATCATATTGAATGTCTTTTACCCTTCAATAATAATTACAGACAATACCTAGGATAAGAAAATTCAATAAACATAGGTTTAGGGGTAACAAATAGTGAAAATGTCAGTACAACTAGTGATAAAACCTATGTAAATACAACTCCAGAATCTAGGTCTAGGCGGTTGACGGACTGATTAAAATCGACCAAAATAGGATTAAAAAGGCTGTCAAAGAAGTACAAGAAACAAACAAGAAGAAAAGAGTTATCACAAGGCTCCTAAAATGGAAAAGAGAGGATAGTGACTGTGAAGAATATGTTCCAGGAGGATTTTAGTGGTAAATTTTTGTGAATCAAACTTTAATTGTGTTTTTCCGTAAGTTCAGTTTTACATTGGTTAGGTACACTTTTCTCAAAAACTAAAAGAGATAGGAAGTTGAAATTTTAGACAAGTATCCATGACTACCTGGTGAGTAGAAATATAAAGATTTATTATATTATCTTTAGTTTTACTAATAAAAACAATTATTTTCTAATTAATTTTTTTTTTTAATATTTAACTAAATTTTTAATATTTTTTTCTCAAAGAAATATAAGTGTTACATTAATAAAATATTATGAATTTACTCTCTAATATGTACCAGTGTTAAAAATTTCAGTTTTGTAAGACTCATTACTTGTTAAGATAAGTGTACCTAAATAATGCCATGCTTCCCCATTTAAATAACATTGGTGACCCACCGCTGACTGCTCCCCTTAATGTAATTGTATTCTTTTTAAGTGTTCGTTGAATACTCGTGCGTATCCTACTGTGGTCATGAAAAAAAAAGACTAAGCTATTTAGGAAAGCACTGAAAAATTTATTCCTGTAAACTACTATCTAATATGAAAAAGCTTTAATTATATCGTTTTAATTTAACAGTATGGTGCTTTAACTTTAATTATAACTTTAAGGGCTTTAACTTTTATTATTATAGATTGAATGAAATAAACATTTTTATGTAAATACTGAAACAAAAAGGCATTTTAACTGATTAGAAAAAACTGCAAACATTTCAAATCTTATCACTTGAAAGAAGCAACTCCATCGGTCAAAGAGAAATCCCAGCCGCCATTTTAGTTTTTAGTGATTTTTTAAATCTTGTATTTAGAGCCGATTTTTAGCTAAAAACACTAACCTTTTGCATATTTTGTATACCATAAGCATCAAACATTTGAAAAGATGAAATGTAAGAAGCCTCAGCTTAATAAAATTCACCTTTGTAGTTTAGAGAAAAATTTAATTTCGGATTTTGGAATTTTTATATGCTTAAACGCAAAAGTTTTTCAAAAGATTTCTTAGTGAGCACCTATGAGGAAGCTATAATCCAAGTTTCATTGCAATCAGTTCAGTAGTTTTTGAGAAATCGTGATGAGTGAGTCAGTCAGTCAGTCATTGGTATTTGGCTTGTGTGTATATATATATATATATCTGTGTGTGTGTGTGTGTGTGTGTGTGTGTGTGTGTGTGTGTGTGTGTGTGTGTGTGTGTGTGTGTGTGTGAGTGTGAGAGAGAGAGAGAGAGAGAGAGAGAGAGAGAGAGAGAGAGAGAGAGAGAGAGAGAGAGAGAGAGAGAGAGAGAGAGAGAGAGAGAGAGAGAGAGAGGGAGAGAGAGAGAGAGGGAGGGAGGGAGGGAGGGAGGGAGGGAGAGAGAGAGAGAGAGAGAGAGAGAGAGATGTTTAATTCTTGTTATTTTTAGAATAATTTATCGATACAAGAAATATATTACATAAAATAATTTCACGGTATGTACATATGTATTCAATTTAGATATTTTACGTTATTGTATTTGCGTATAATCATTTCAACAGTGAGTAAATAAAGAGTTACTGTATAAGATAGACTACAGTAAATTGAGAACTGAATATTATCTTGAGAATAATACTTTTATATTTTTTAAATTTAATCTAAAGGGGCCCCAAGACAATCAATAATATTGTCAATATTCACTTTAATATTGATACTCTTTTATGAGGCACTCATAATAATAATAAAAATAAACGCATCAATATTCTCCAAATATTTTTGCATTCTGACAAAAATATTTGTGCTGCACAGTCGGGCTGTATCAGTGATGTTTAAATTTCAAAATATTTTGCAATTCGGATTTTCTAGCATCGACTCTTTTAGCGTGCAAAGAAAAAAAATCTAAGAGAAAGAGAACTAGATGCTGGTCCAAAGAGTGGTACAAACTGAGAAGCCACTTTACACACAAGCAGTTGCTGAATGTTTTGCATTCTACAGAAAACCGGACGACTACAAAAATTTCCTAAGTATGGACGAAGAAGGCTTTCAAATTTTATTAGAGCTAGTTAGGCCCAACATCCAGAAAAAAGACACTGGTATGTGTGAAGCTATCCCTATAAGCCAAAGACTTTCTATAACATTGAGATACCTAGCAACTGGAATGGATTTGGAAGAGATGAAGTTTATGTGTGCAATCACCCGTCAGGTATTGCAAAACATCATTATAGATAGGAACCTGTGAAGCAATAATACAAGTACTGAGATGCAATATTCTGGTAAGTACTGTATTCATTTTTCATTATAATAATGAAATAATAATAATATAATATAATAATAATTTCATTTTTCATTCTTCTAGATAATGAGCAAAAAGTTAAAAAATAAAAAATATGCACAAGTACAACCAGACTACAAAGTATATAGGCAGTTTAAAAATTTTATTTAAAAAAAAGTAAACAGCTAGGTTAGGGCGTAGAAAGTAAAAAAAAAATAGAAAATAAACACAAGTACAATCAGATTATAAAGTAGTATATAGCCAGTTTAAAAATTGTATTTAAAATAATGTAAACAGCTTAGACTATAAAGTATATAAGCAATTTTAAAATTTTATAATTTTTTTAAATGTAAACGGGTTAGGTTAGGGCATAGAAAGTAAAAAAAAATAGAAAACAAACACGAGTACAATCAGACTATAAAGTAGTATATAGCCAGTTTAAAAATTTAATTTTAAAAAATGGAAACAGGTTAGATTATATTAGAGCATAGAAAGTTTAAAAAAATGAAAATAAGCAGTAGCACAAGTACAACCAGGCTATAAAGTATATAGGCAGAAAAAAAAATTATTTAAAAAATGTAAACAAGTTAGGTTAGGGCGTAGAAATTAAAAATAGAAAATAAGCACAAACACTAATGGCCTATCTCGCTTCATTATCCATCTGCCTGTTTGTGTTTTGTACATAATAATGAATATCTCAAGAACCATGAACTGCAACTTTCTGATTTGTACAGTTATTAATGCCTAGTTGTGTATTTTTAAAAAATTTATTACTCCAACCATTTCAAAATAGCGAATGTTTCAAAAATTCAAAACTTTTTGGTCAAATGTAGTTTTTTTACTTACTGGGTTTTCAATTTTAGAAACCCTCACCATTTTTAAATGATTGAATTATTAACATTGAAAAAACTTACACAAATCGGTATTAATAACTACAAAATGCCTGAAAAATCACTAAGTTATAACTCATAAGGTTCTTGAAATATTATTATTTAAAAAACCCACAAACAGACAAGCAGACAAGGAGGCGAGATAAGCAATATTGTGAAAGGAACTTTTTCGTTTGTTTTGATGTATAAAACCATTTCCCAAATTTTCTGCAAAGAGTTTTTGAGTACCCGATATACAAGAAAGTAAACACAGACTTAGTTAAGCCTCTGATGTGTAGTGCAACCAAGCATTAGAAGGAACTTCCATCAATGAATGAAATTATTAATTCAATTAAATACAAAATGAGGTTGGGGACATAAATCACATCAATTGAATTACTAGACTTGTCTAAGCCTATGGGGGACACTCTCACTCTCAGTTTCTTTCTTTTATTTACACTTGGTCCATATCAGTGAAGATTTAACAGCAGGGTTCATATTGTAACAAAATCTAAAACCAGAATGACATAACAATTTTATATTGGAGGACAATATTTTAATTTTTCACAATTTCATCCATCCCCCACATCTAGGAATTTTATAAAAGTACAATTTGTAGTTTGTTAAATAAAAAACCATTTAAATTAAAATATACTGGAATGCTGACATATTTGAAATACAGACTTCTTCCCCCATTCCTTGTGGGTACCGATGGTCAGTAGCCCAAATCATTGGAAGCGTAAACAATCCAACTACAGTTTGTATTTTACTCTAATTCAAATGGATCCATATATACAAGCTACATGAAAGTTATTTCATGTTATAAACAAAAACACAAGGAATAAAACTAACTATACTATATATAGCATTGTAACACTATTAAACTAAAAAACATTGGAAAAATCAGTTTTTTGTTAGGAGGTAGCTATCCTGAGGTAACATAGCTGGATTTTCACTTTTCTTCATGTAGCATTGAGCGAGATCCCTCTGTATCTTTCCAATCAGATCTCTCTTGATAAATTCATGTTCTCTTCCGAGTCTGATGTTATTAGAGTATTCCAGGGCTAAAGGTAATCTATTATAATATTTTCTTCTTCTATTTTTTTTTTTAAGCATGATGAAAAGTTATTCACCTTTTCTTAACAACTGTGGAAAAAAGAAGCAATTATTTTTTATGTGACTCATTCCCGCCTCGTTTATATTATTGTGTGGCTTGTTATGTCTCGCTCACACCATTACATTTAATACTTTAAAGTACATACTTTAATCCTAGTCCGAGCACTCGTGTCTATGCCTTGGAACCACGCAGTAATTGTTTTCAATTATCACTATTTTAAAAAACTGAAAATAGATTTTTTTTTAAATAAATCATTCGACCTAGTTGCAAAGAATTTGATTCCTAAATTTCTCTTTTTCCACTCCTGTTGCAAAAAACTCTCAGCCTAAATTTCTAACCACAACTGCATAACAATCACACAAACAAGCAAAATGCCAAATGGTCGGGTTAAAACTATTTTTATAGCTCGATATTGTAGCAGGAAATACTTCGTCTACTGCAACCAAAATTATTAATTTCGTATGATTTCAATATACAGAGTTAAATAAGTAGATCACAAGATCAAATGAGTTGACCCTAAATATTGACTGTAAACACATCACTGTTATCAAAGCAATAAAATAGTCCACAATACAAGCCTAAAGCTACTACAATATTCACTAATTAGTCCAAGTATTACAAAGCGTTTATGTCTTTAAAGATTTAAGTTCACAACCACATATTAATTTTTTTATTTCAGGTCTTCTTAGATCCAAAAATACATGTCTGGGTACAAAAATAAACTAGCTGGGCATACATTATTCAGGATTTATGGCACTAAAATAAAGAAAAAGTTCCTATAAACTTAAGACATAAAACTGTAAATTTTCCATTTATCTTTCTGTTTGTGTGTTTTAACAAATTTATAATTTTAATTTCATTGTGGTAGCACCATTGATTAGTGAAAATTTAAATTCGGAATTACAATACATCAACGAATCCATTATTTCAGGTATCTTTTACCTTATTCTTATTTCAAATATGAACAACTGTCAATCACCATGATAATAAAAACACAAAAAACGCATGCAGGGATTGTAAATAGTTAAAACAAAAACAACTATAGGCATAAGAAACATTTCCAATTGAAGCACAGAGTTCACCCGCATCGACAGACATTCACCAAAGATAAGAAACAGCATGATAGAACTAACTCCAGTAATTTTAATATTATCTATGTTTTATAAAGGAACAAATAATTTTATAATCAGTGATCATTCCTGATAATAAAAATTTAATTTATTTACGCATAAATATTATGAACAAAGACTACAGTATGTGATAAAACAAGTGTGCGTCAAAACATCGTAATATGACAGAGCTGAATTGCAACCATACGTTGCATTGGGATAAAATGTTAACATTTTAGTTTTAGAATGACTGAAAGTTTGCTAATGATTTTATAATGATGAAGTAGTCGTTTCAATAAAAAATACCTTAGGCATATTTTGTTCAGACTAGTATAATCTCTAAAAACATAATTTACCTGGATTTTTAACGAAATTTCCTGACTACTTAAAATTTCCACTTTTTTCCCAATTTCTCATTTGGTAGACACCCGCCCCAGTACCAAATCGCCTATCGGATGTGCACATCGTTTACAACACATTTTGTGCCTACACTAGTTTATGTTTTAACTATTTACGACCAACACACAGAGTAATAATACATGTTTAATGTTTTATATGTGCGTTTGTGTTTTTATTACCCTGATGATGGCCAATCGCCTGAAAGTGCAGTTAAAATAAAGTAAGATATGCATGGAAAAAAGGATTATTGTAATATCAAAATTAAATTTATAATTTTAGAAATTGATGAATTATTAAGACCAATTATGTAAGTAATATTTTACCAGTATATAAAAACCAAAACTAGATTGTTCCTTTTTCAAAATGGCAGCAGTTTAAAATTTTGAATAAATATGTATAAAAAACAAAATATTTCCCTCTTTTAATGACAAACACAATATCATCATTTTTATTGTATGTCAAAAGATAACAGAGTTAATGATAAACAAATAATTTGGTAATTATTGACTACAACTTCCTCTATCATAAGTCTTCTTTCATTTAAAAGATAATTCACATAATATAATAATAATGTGTCGTAAACTTCTGAATATTGTAATCTATTACCCTTCAAAGGTCCAGGGTTCAATTTCAGTTCTTCACCAATAAGTCTTGAACAAAAATAACTGTATAAGTAGCAACCATTTATTTATTTATTTTTATTTTATCCCTTGAGGCTATATTTTATCAAAATTTGGTCAACATTTTATGATTGGATTTTAATTTTTTTTAATTTTTTATTTTAGGAAAAGCCAAACAACAGTGGTCAGTGTAACTAGTTATTAAATTTATTCAAGAACTGAAATTTACTTTTACATGTGACTATTAGTTTGGGCTATAAACTTTCACAATTCACAAAAATTTTATTGAAACAGCTATGTCAGATTTTGAGATATTCAACTTTCTAAAAAAGGACATAGGCCAATTCACTTTCTAACTGAAAACTCCTAAATGAATAATGTCATTGAAATGACAGCCAATACTGTTTTTGTTCTTTTGGAAAAATTGATAAACATAAATTATTATGAATTTGATAAAAATTAAAATTTTACGTCTTAAGACAAGTTACCCAAATTTTGAGTTAATCAAAAAATGAAAGTCTCACTTCAAGATACTGTCAAAATATGTCCGCCTAAATTTGATCAAAATTTATCCCCCCCCTTTGGCTTTAGTGTACTACTTGGAAGGTAGAAAACTTTAATCCCTATAAACACTGATTACTTTAAAAAAATATTCTTCAAGAGGTGTACAAAAATAAGTGATGCCTCTAACTAATTAAAACACTTTGAATGGTAATAAGTAATTACAAAACTCTTATAAATTTTATCCAACTAAAATTTTTAAATAAAAGGTACAAAAATATTGCACAAACTTTTCCAATCACTCATTCACAATCAAAACACTAACCAAACAAAACTATGAAAAAAATCTGTTTTATAGTTGTGTTAGACCTGTTGGGTTATATATGTATGTATTTTAGGACTAAAATTTGGTATTGATCAAAAAGAATTGTAAAATTTAATTTTTTTTATTATTTCATTTATTATATTCTGTATTTCTAGATGTGCAATTTTTTTTGTGAAACCATTAGTGCTTGTGAATAAAAAAATAAAGATAGGAAATAAATAGTTCATTTGTTATTTGAGTGTTATATAGTTATATTTTATTTAATCAAACTTTGTTATGTTAAATATGTAGGTTTGTAACATGACATCGGGACGATGTCTCGTGGGCGCCGGTGATGTTAGGAATAGGTTAATGTTAAGTTAATTATTCAATTTGTAAATTATGTTAGGAAGAACTAATATTAACAAAGCTCAGAATGAACCAACTATTGCAAAAGAATTGAAAAAGTGTTGAAATGCTTGACTTGCAACAAAAGTAGAGCATCAGAAGCCACGATACATATATAAGCGGTCAGCATGATTTGGAGGGGGTCTTTGGTCTTTTGGAGCTTTGGAAGATACACGGCTGTGTCACTAGCCGTGGTGCAGGAACTCTACTCTGAGAAATTTATTAGCCCAGGAAATCAACTCTACACCAGTAAGCAAGCATTTCTATATTTATAAAATCACCAATAAATTAATAATTTCATTTATTAGAGAGTAACAATAGTTGGAATACTTTTGGGCTTAGTGAAATGAATATTTAGTTTGAATATTGTTCATTTAATTAAATTCTTATTTTTGTTGTATAGTATTTAAAGTATTGAATAAAATATTGAAGTATTAGAGTGTTTAAAATGTTACCCAAGTCTCTAAGCAGCAATAAAGATTAATTAATATAACTGAACCACTGATTGAAAAGAACCCAATCCTAATAGTTGTCAGTCAAAAGGTGAATGAACCATAGATGCAGTCTTATAAAAGTATTTAAATTTACATCCCTTATGTTATAACCATATCCTGAGTGTAAAATGTATTTAATTAAAATCAAGCTTTTAATATTAGTGGTTAATATTCATTTTTGTTTTTGGCCAACTAATCCTGTACTGTATTTTTTATTTTTTTTTTTTTTACACACGAGTTTGGTAATTAATTTTCACATTTCACTAAAATTTGAATAAAATCGATAAAAACCGATTTTGAGAAATTAAATATTATATAACAGCTCCAAGGTCTTTTCTTTTTTTTACCTCTAATATACAAACCAGCATTTTTTGAAAAATATGTTTTGTTTGGGTCTTTAGAGCAAAATTTAATCAAAAACATTAGAGCTGAATTTGAAAAAAATCATATTTTTTAAAATTTAAATTAGTCCACACGTTCGGACTTTAGAGCACTGTACAAACGACGGAAATCATTCCAAAAATCTCCTTTTTTTGGACATAGGGGACTTCAAAATGAGTATGAATAAGACGGATAATAAAATGAATACTTACAAAAACCTGTTGGTGCCACTGTTGGAAGAAGCACATTTCATCAATTAGAACATGTTAAACTTGTTCAGTTTATTTTCATTTATAGAAGTATCTAATAAAAGAAAGTTTGATTTGCAGCATAATATAACAGTACTACAGTGAAAACTCAAATCTCAAGGGGATTACTAAGACTTCGAGTTATCAAATAATTCGAGGTAGCGAGGTTCAAGTTACCAAGAACAAAAATCTCAGACTTCAAGTTGTAGAAGACCCAAGTTAACTGACCTCTATTCACTTTGTTCTGATTAAATTTTTATTCCTGTAATCCTGTAATAAGGAATAAGGGACAGAAAACAATACAGTACAGGTATTGTTTTAATAAACGGTTTCTAATTTTATTTTAATCAATCGACACTAAGAACAGTACAGTAGATAGGGTATTTGGTGGGATTCCATATTCCATTGCAATTTCACTTTTCTTCCTCATCCCTTCACCTACAGTTTATAATGGGTTTTGTTTTTCCTCTTTCGTTTCACTGATATACGGCAGCACAAACCACTTCACAATTGTTTTAATAAAAAGCAAAACGTCAATAAAATACAGAACAGTAGGCTCATACGTACACACACAGAGTGAGCAATAGAGCCTGAGTACTGAGCCTAAATGTGAGAAAATGCAAAGACATGGGCAAGGGGGAAGGCTCATAAGTACATACAACATAATGAACAATAGAGCTGTACTGAGCCTAAATGTGAGAAAATACAAAGACATAGGAAAGGAGGAAGTTTATGTTTTAACATGAAAATTTTGTCATCTCGCACATACAACTACCCTAAACTTTGACTTGCAAAAAGCTCACGGCCTTCAACTTCCAGTTATAGAGGTAATTTTATTAAAACTTCGACTTGTTAAGTCATAAATATTTTATAGTAGGTACTTAATGATGAATAAAGAAACATATATTTTAACATTATAGGTACAATGCAGTATTTTTTTTATGGCTCATACATGATCATAAAAAAATACACATAAAATATTTTGTTCAAAATATTTATTTAAATGGAGTTACATAAACTAACAAACAGAACTGTAGGCCTACACATATGATAGTCCATTATTACTGTATAGCAATATAGTAGCATACAAAATAAACTACAAAAACATAGACAAACTTTCTCACTCACCCATCCCCACGCCAAATCAAATCAAATACAACTATTCCTGACAAAAAATGTCAATTCGGTAGTTATCAGTCAAACAATGAAAGGAACCATGGATGCTGTCTTAGAAAAAATATTTATATATTTAAATAGGTCCTAAATTTGCTTTGTTTGAATCATAAACACAACTTCAACATAAATCGTATTTAATTAAAATCAATTTTTACTACGGTTAAGATTAAAATTTTTGTAAATTATTTTTGAACCTTAATATTATTTCACTTGTGATTTGGTACATGTTCGTCCAAGTCATTAATGTTCACATTACACTAATATTTGAATAAAATCTATAGGACCGATTTTGAGAAATTAGTCTTAAATAACAGCCCCAGAGTCGTGCTAACTCACGAAATGGTATTTTTTGAGAGATGGTGATTAGTTATTTTGTTTGGGTTCTAAAAGCAAAATTGATCAAAATGTTTATTCTGATTTTAAAAATATTTTGTAATTTTGTGTTTTTAAGCAGTACAGCATATGCAACAGACAGACATTTTTATTTTAAAAAACACTTTTGGATTCAACATATCTTAAAATGCATATACAGTGGAACTTTGCTAATTCAAATCTCAGGAAGAACGATACAAGTTCAAATTATTAAATATTTCAAAATACCAAGGTTCAGCTTATCAAAGGCAACTTTAAGCCTTCGATTTATAGAGGTTCAGTTTAAACTAGACTTAATGAACTTCTCTTTTTTTTTAATTGTTGAAAAAGTATTTGCTGGTATGCCAAAAACTACTTCGCATGTCAATTTCTTTTTATCATCAGCGTTATCAGCTTCTATAATCAATCAGTTTGTCTTCGTAAGATAGTGTTTTGTGCACACATTTTTTCATTGCACACAAAGTTTTGCTTGATAAAGAAACATTAAATAAAATACACAAGAAACAATAATGACAGTCACTAAAAAGTACAGTAAATAAACACGCACTTTAAAAACTCTAAACCAAGATTGGATGACTGGACTAGACAATAGCGGGATGCATGGTGTGAGTTAAACAGTATAACATGAATCGCTTTGAATAACTGAACTGTCTGGTTTCTCATTTGACACGACAACTTCAATTTGATTTTCTAGCTCCAAACTTAAATTTTACAGGTCCCCCCCCCCACCAAACAGAAAAAACCGAATTATCAAGTATTTTTTATCAACCCTTTGATTTATAGAGAGGTAAGATCAACATGGGAGAAGACAGGCAAGTTCAAAAGGAATAGAAAAATTTGATTCATCAATGCGACATCAATGGTTTGACCTATCACGTAACTTTCTCTAACTGCATCGGCTAAATGTGAAAACGTACAAAAATGACAGATAATCAAACCATTACAAAATATGTAATACTCTGTGTATTTCCTAACTATGCAAATATTGGGTTTAAAAATACAGATAGAACACAGTTACTAAGATAAAAACAAAAGAACTGTAATAACCTGAACGATGCTTGGAATAAACAAAGATCTCATTGTTATGGAATAGTTACAACTTTACACATAGCATAACAAGAAAATGAACAGATAAGGTGTCAAACTGCAAATGTGCAAAAGATAAGGCCTAATCAGTATTCAAATTTGTTTTAAACTCTTAACAAAAATTTGCATGAATCACTTTATAACTGTAGTGAGTCTTAAGCTTGAGACCAAATTTTTGTTTTGATTTAACTCTAGAACTGGAATTGGTGACAAATGTAACAGTTTGGTTACCGTGGTGACACTGACGCAAAAGTTGTTGCAATATATGTATTTTTCACTGAACAAAATATATTTGATTGTCTCATTCTAGGTACCATTGGAAATATGAAAGAAATTCTACTCTATAATTTTACGTTTTAATTTTTACTATGTTCCCAATACTTCAGTTTTATAATATGGTTCAAAAACAGCTGATGTATGTTTGTTTTAGTAACTGAATATTGTTTGCTTCTTGGCCTAGGCTTCTAACACTGTTGTTTTCAAGGGTTCATTTTTTACATAAATAAGTAAACTCTAACAATTTAGTTATTTTAGATTAATTTTCAATTAGTTTTTGTGTACGTTTTTGTTGTAACTGCATTTTACTATTACCGGTATTTCTTTAACAGTAAAATTAAACTTTTTTATTTCTATATTTAAAACAAAATCTCTGATTAATGAAAAAAGACTTTTCTATAAATCAATAATAAAAATATAGCATCCTTGTCTTTTTTTCTATATGTTTATGACATTAACGACATTCTCTACTATTGTAAACAGGGACATCAATCGCAAAGAAATAATAAAAGTCAAAAGCTTTACGGGTGGTTTGCTCGTCCTTTTTTGTTTAAAATTGACCATTCATTAGGATCGATGAGCAGTAAATATGCTGTAACCATTGGTATTCCGGTATTTATTTATTAGCAACTACAAGACAATTTTGTACATTGTATTAATTACTCTTGTCAAGACCTTTAAAAATTACACTACATCAAACAAAAAGTACACCAACAACAACAAAACCAACCATACAAGGCTATCCTTGAATTCATCTATAGAATGAAAAATGTTTTCTTAAATATCTTAGTACAGTATATCTTTTTTAAAGTTAGTTGATAACTATTTGCGAAAACATCTACTGCACTCTAATTTGCTCTGTCTTTTGCAGAGAATGAGATAAATTTGTTTTTCTCAAGTGTAGCATTAAATTGTCTTTGTCAAAATACCCTATAGCTTGATTTAAAGTGATGAAAATTTTTATTTCTAAAGTGTCTCGATCATGATCAGATAGACTCAAGTACAGGTATATAAAATCTGGAATGCTAACCACTCCACTAGTGGGGCTCAATGGCTGGTGGCCAATTTATTGGATGCAAAAATTATTCTACTAGTGTTATATGTTTTACATATTTATGTTATTTTTAATGAAATTAACTTATTATATTTTTTCAATTTCATAGTAATGTGTGTGTGTGTGTGTGTGTGTATATATTATATATATATATATATATATATATATATATATATATATATATATATATATATATATACAAGTTACATACAAATTATGCAGTTTTAGCAGCAATTTCAGATACAATAGAAGTCCATTAGTCCGGCATCCAATAGTCCGGAATGCCCAATAGTCCGGCATCGCTCCGGAAAATTGTTAAAATTTTGGTTTTCTCCAAAAGTGTGTCTTTAAAGCAAATAAAAACACTCGAGAACTATTCGGAAGTTTTCGGGGTAGTTCGGGATTTTAATTTGAAATAAATTCTGAAATCAAGTGTTTCTTTGCTAATCAGCTATCTCAGTAAATATAATATCTTGTAAATGTTATTATGCTAAACACAATGAAGTGTCTGTCTTTTACACAATGTTTTAATAATATTTTTCTCGTGTTTTTATAGTATTATTATTGTGTTTTGGAAAGATAAAAGTGAATCGTTGCCTTTAAATTATGTGTAAAATTGTTTTGTCATTTTGTATGTATGTTTTGGAAAGATATGCCAGAGTGTGTTTATCGGCTAATACTTTTATAGTTTAGTACTGTGATTACTTATATTTATAATTATTTTAAATATAAATAAATCATTACTTTAATTATAAATATAAGTAATCACAGTACTAAACTATAAAAGTATTAGCCGATAAACACACTCTGGCATATCTTTCCAAAACATACATACAAAATGACAAAACAATTTTACACATAATTTAAAGGCAACGATTCACTTTTATCTTTCCAAAACACAATAATATTACCATAAAAACACGAGAAAAATATTATTAAAACATTGTGTAAAAGACAGACACTTCATTGTGTTTAGCATAATAACATTTACAAGATATTATATTTACTGAGATAGCTGATTAGCAAAGAAACACTTGATTTCAGAATTTATTTCGAATTAATAAAATGTACTTGGTTCAGGTAGACCTTTAGGAATGATAAAAATAGTTTTTCTACATGTTATATGTATTTTAGTTTCTTGAAATAGTCCCAAATATTGGCGGTACCGGTCATTAGATGCTATATGAGGAGCTCTCGACCATCCGCAAATACAACGAGTAAAATTATGCAAGCTTTGCTCGGCAAAACCCATTGATGGGTTAATACTTTGAAGCTGTATTCCACGTCGGAGCTTCTGCATCCATGCCTTGAAACTGTCCATTGACTTTTTTGAGTGACCACCATTTTAAAAATCAAATTTTTAAAACACTTTGCACATACATCCATCGGTTTTGAAGTAAAGAACTTAAATTTCATAAAGATTGGGATACAGCTTTGAACATAACTGTGTAACAACAGACGAAATACCAAATGGCCGACCTCTCTTTGTTTAGTGAAGTACTGCACCCTAATTCCAAGCCAAATCATTATTTATAGTTAAAAGGTGTTTCGCTAAAAACAAATTCTAGGGACAATGATCAGTGCACATTGTTAGACTATGCACTTAATTCTCACTTAAACATAACTGCAATAACTATATTTCCAATATGAAAAGGAGAATACTTAAATTTTTCTAAAAAGACAAGACAAAAAGTAGGCCAACTAGACACAGTATTATAGAGTTATCAGTTAATATACGCCCACAAACACTGGTATCTAGCTTGCTCTTGGGTTATCAAACATAAATACTGTAACCCTAACTTCAATACTGTAGACTATTCAATTCTTTATTGTGTTTGATTACACTAATAAATGAGTTTATAATATGAAATTACCAAACAAATATAATTCAAAACATGCACTTCATGTACGTATCCAGTCAAAGAATGCTAGTACCTGCAGATTCATATTAAAATGTAATAGAGAAACCATTTTCTTAGAATTTTAAAGATTATAGTTCTTTTGCTTCTTGAAAATTGTGTGAGATAATAAGACATCTTTAAACTATTAGTTCTGTGACTAGTCTTTACCTGGGATGTTATAATATATTCAATAAATCATTCTTCTAAGCCCTATTGTATTGCCTAGTGTGTGATGTGACATGCAACATTATTTCTAAGTGAAAAAGTGACAATAATATCCACATACTGTACACATGAACAAAGCACCACTCTTTGCTCCTTGTATTGTGATTGTGATTTACCATTCATTAGGATCACAGTGGTAGTACATATTATACTGTACTTATAGCTAAACCCTGGAGATTATCTTATCTGAAAAAACAAATATTCACCTTCACCACTTGTGAGCTTAGGTGAAAGGTGGCAAAATTAATTAGAAGTGTAAATGATCTGACTAGTGTTTATATTTTACATATGCAAATAGAAGTTACATGTAAGTTATACCAAAAAGAAAGAGTTATTTAAAGGACATCATAGGCAATAAAACAGAGTAACATGTAAATATTTTGTAAATACATAAAATTCAATAAAAATAAAAACAGCCCTCAAATACTTAAAATAGTATTGAAGAGAACGAAAGTTGGTCAAGGGAGACCTGATAGAAAAGAAGGTGTAGATCTAGATAGGCTACATTGGGATTACCACTATAAGTGAGCCACTACGAGAGGAAAAGGTTTTAACTTATATAAATGTAAACATCAACAAATTAGATATGAGAAACTTTTTTATATTTTGATCAAGTAAACATGTTCTGTGAGAAATTTTTAGAATTTCATTTTTCACTCCAAGTGTTTTTATCTCTCCTTCCAAACTATTATATTAAAAACTTCACACTCTGTAGTCCTAATTGAAGTAAACTAATCCATACCATGGAACAAAGCAGGATTAATTTTGAATGGCTGCCATTTTAAAACAGGAAATAAAAACCTAAATAAATCATTTGGCCTAGTTGCAAAGAAAGCTTATTCTTAAATTTTCTAATGATTGGTATATGTTTGGGATTAATACACACATAATAGATATAAAATTATTAGTTTAAAACAAAGACCTCGTTTCAGTCATTTCAATAACAGAACCGTGAAAACAATCAACTGCTAGAAATTGACTAGTCTATATACAAATCGATGGGTATCATCATGGTATTTAATCAATCCGATCATACAATGTAATACAAGCAAGTCATCAATACGTAGAACCCAAAAGTTGGTTTTTGGGGCTTGTAAGAAATGTTAAATTATATTGATAGAACAAGGGGTTTTATTCAGTAGGGTTCGTTTAACCCTCGGCACTATATATTTTAAAAAAATTAAAAAAGTATATGTTGTGCTTAGAGTAAAGTTAGATAGATATATTACACATTGTAATCAGAAAAACATTTACTTTTATTTAGTATTAACATAATTTCTTTACCTTGAAATCCAAGATTTGCACAGCTGATAGTTGATTCATATTTTTAATTTATTTCAGATTAACTAAGACTAACTTAAAAATCTCACTATATAAATTCCAAGATACACATAAGTTGCACAATTTCATGACGAACAAGAAAATATACAATAATGACACTTTACTTGTCTAAAAAAATGTGTATGGTTCATTAGAAGAAGCAAAAACAGGAGCATAAAAAAAATGGGCCTGCTTGAAAAATCATTAACTTGTCTCATCTGACAACAATGTTTTAGTTCAGTATTCATAATTTTGTACATAAAAACCATATACAAACATAATAAACACTTTTTTTATTAGCCTGCAAAAAGAAAAGAAAAAACTAATCCGATTCGATTCGGTCTCAGAAACTTCTGCTTTCCTCTTTTTTATTTTTTGGAATGCCTCCAAAAAGTGCTCCAATCTGTGAAAACACCCTTGGTATACTCCTGAATTTCCAACCAGGGCACCAAAAACTACTCCTTGACTTTTGTCTGTTTTCGGAACAAACAATACAAAGTCAAAGTTTCTTACCAGGGAGATGCGTCAATTTTTGGAAATTATCACCACCCAGGCCTGCAGGGTGCTGCATTATAAGGGGTTCCTTCTTCAACTAAAAGTTCTATGCTGCTTACCGTATAGTTATATCGGTCAAAAGGGTTGTCTGTATTTTTTAATATAAAAATTCAAAAGCGCTATATATCATATAATTTTTCTCAGATAAACCAAAAAATATTGGAAGAAGTTTTTTTTCCTATTTCTTGGATATGGCGCTTTTAAATTAATTTATATGTATATATATTATTACATATTACTATTTATATATATATATATATATATAAATTAAGCATGGCTTAATTGCTTAAATGTCAGTTTTTTTTTGTACTTGTAATTTTTGTCACTAGTCATAAAACATGTGGTTACAACATAAAACGGCTTGTGAGATTTTGTTGTTCTTTGTATTCAATAAGGATTTTACCTATACAGTAGTATATATAAACATAAAGTATATGGTCAAAAGTACCGATTTTAAATTGTATACTAAAAGTAGTACTTTTTTCGATTAAAAGAATATTTTTTTTTTTTTATTAAATGAAAAATGGCCATTATAAACAACATTTGCAGAAAAGTTGGGAAATATAACTTTAACACTACAAACTGATTTATAATTATCACTTATGTGACTTAACGCTTTGAGGTTTAAAACAGTTGTTAGACAGGTTTTCTGAACCTCGTAATTGTATTTATCATTACATCTTGACATCAGTTAAATGTGAATAAACTAATACGTCTCTACTCACTTTGCATATACTTGTAGGTCTCGTAGCTATATATATTTTATGAAGTCTCCACTCACTACACCGATGTCAGTGACTTGGCCCTGACGGATCTTATAACTATACGATCACATTTTCTTGGGAAATCATGATTCGAAATTACATTTTTGGCTTCGCTATTTGTCATTGTAGAAAGGTGGGGTTGGTACTATTACATTCTAAATTGAAATCTGAGAATTTTTATCTAATTTATTATGTTATAAGTTGAATAATACATGAGATACGAACAAAACTGTTTAAAACTACCACCATTTTGACATTTTTAAGACGACAATAACATGAACAGGCTTATTTGAGGCCGTGAAGATTAGTCAAAAACTAAGATCAAATTTTTTTTAATATTACCAAACTTACCCTATACTTTGTTTACTGGGTAACTAACAAATATATATATATTTCTTTTCGAAAGGAAAACAATATCTTTAAGAGTCTATCTTCCTGTCCAAACTCTATTCTTCTTCATTTGAATATAATTTTCAAGTAAAAGAACTTTATAATGTCCACTTCAATACTCTCAACTGCCAGAAATACTCTGTACAATGATTCTTTGTTCGTCTCATAATGACATAGTTGTGCTCATTACAGGCCTATTCAAAGAATCTTCTTTTTACATAATTTTATTTTTGTTTTGGAAAACCCAAAGAGAGTAAATAGCAAGTTAATGTGTGCCATCATTGTACTAACCCAGCCCCATCATATATAATGTAGTATAAGTAGTTCCTCTAAATGTAATGCCCAAAAGTTGGTTTCTTGAGTCTTATAGGAAATGTTAAATTGTATCTAGTAGATCAAATGATCCTACACAATGGGTAAGTTTATTTAAAACAGTTATTACACAGGTTTTCTGAAACCTCATAATTGTGTATATTTTTGACATCAACTAGGCCGTAACGAACTTCATAGATGTGTGTATATTAAAAAATCTCCACTACCTACACTCAAGTCAGTGTCTCGGACATAGAGTGCCTAGAAGCTATAAATATATGAAGGAACACTTCACTCACTATCTTGTGTCAGTGAATCGGCCTAGGTGGATCTCTTAACTATATAAATATCACATTTATTTTCTTAGGTCATAGTTTTAAATAAATTTTTAACAATAACTTTGCTATTTGTCATGTTACAGAGGTAGGGTTGGTGTCATTACACGCAGATCTGAAATCGGCAAGTATTTGTTTTAATTTAGTATATTATAAGTTGAATAACACACAAGATGTGAACAAAAACTTGCCATTTTGACATTTTTAATTTGATTTTTCTGAATTTCAATAGACTATATTATGAGTCACTATACTTATCGATACCAAATTTCATGTTCCTATCTTAATTTTCTGGCCGCTATCGTGGTTACATATGACAAGACAGTTGGCATTTCGAAAATCACTTTTTCAGTTTCCTGAAGCCACGAAATGTGAAAACCAGTCAGAGGTTGAAATTTTTGACAACTACCAAACTTACCTTCGTAAAAATTCAGTTAGTTATGGCTAATTTTTTAAAAAATGAATTGTGCAAGAAGGTTATCAAAGGCTTGGACCTAATAACTTCTAAGTCTATATATTGTTGAGACCATTATAACCAAATAACCATTATTGGACCAAATCCAAACCAGTTTATAACAAAGATTTTGATGATTTATAACACAAGAAGAGCAAACCTTCTACAGTATCAGCCTCATGTTTACAGAAACCTTCCCTCACAGTCATTTGTCATTCATAAATCCTTCAATCGCTCAGCGCAGTCTATGTTTAGTTTGACATTTTATTCAATTTGAAATTATTTTGTAAATTCAATTAGTATTTTAAATTTATTGTATTGTTCTATGTTCTGGTTTATTTATAATCACTAATTTATTATACAGTATTAGTATTGATTATTGTGACTATAGCCAAACAAATATAGTTTTGTCCTAGGCTGTATATAATAAATTAAATGAAATACTTTAAAGTTATCTATAAACTAAAGAACTGCCGTAGTCTGATTATATGTAATGTTACATAACAGTTCCATTTCATAGTCTTTATCAATCCATCCGTAATAAATCTAACTAATGAAGATAAGTATTTATACTCTCCTTATTTATCAAAAAATGCCTTCATACATAGGCCCTTTGGTGGTGTAATAGTTATCTCTCTACTATCAATCTTTTATTATATTACAAAATAAGTTGATGAGTCCCATCATGATACTTACCCAGCCCTAAGTCTTTTAATGTAATCTCAAAAAGTTTAGTTTCTTGGGCATTGTAGAAAATGTTGTATTGTTATATCAAAGGGTCTTATTTAGTAGGGTTAGTTTTAAACAGTTCTTACAAAGGTTTTCTAAAACACACTATTGTGTACAATAATGCTTTTTGGAAATCAGCTAGATGTGAATAAATTAATCCGTTTCTATTCTCTTCACTCGTCAGTGTCATGGTCCTTGCAAACTTCAGAAGAATACAAGGTTCTGAGACAAAAATCATTAGTCCGAGAAAAACAACAGAAGAAACAAATACATACAGACTAAGATGCAACAAAATAGTAAGTAATAGACTAAGAACCCTACAAGAAATATGGAAATAAAGGGAACGACAATGAAAAAAAAAATTGCCCTTTATAGACACCTGAAAAGAATGGACTTAAACAGACTAACAAAGTAAGTACTGAGCTACCAAGTAGACAGAAAGATACAAATACTGTGGGTAAAAAAAGTGCACCAAGACCTAGAAGAGGTCGGAATAAGGGAAGAGAAAATAGATGACCAAAAACTAGTTCAGGGGAAACGTAGCAGAGATGAAGGATCTAACGGTAAAGAAAACAACAACAAAAAGACGGCTACATCAAACAAAATTAAGGTTATGTTAACCTAGTCCATAGTAGGCTGAAACTAATACAAAAAAAAACAGAACTATGCTTTAACTCAAGTGAAAAATAAAGAGGAAAATTCACAACAACAACAAAACACAACTATCCTTTAACTCAAGTGAAAAATAAAGAGGAAAAGTAACAACAATAAAAACACAACTATCCTTTAACTCAAGTGAAAAATATAGAGGAAGTCACAACAACAAATAATCTGGAAACAACTTATAACCTATTAATACTTTCCCATTGTGTTACAGTATGATTGTACTAAGATCCTTATTTGTCACATCATTTTCACTACTTTTGCAGCAGATATTTAAAAATAGACAACAATAATTATAAACTTACATAAAATAAAAAAATATTATATATCATTTTAAAAATCTAACCAGACCTCACCCTGACCTTTTCTCATAAAGTTTGGTTGAGTGAGAATGTAGAGTGGCGATTCAGACAAACAGACCGACTAGAAAGGGCTTATTTTTTATTTCCATAATTTCCGTCATGTTCCTAAACTATGACTTATTGTTTACTTGCAAGGGAAGGGGGCTTTTTTTCCCAGTCTCTGCCACACATTTAATGTGATTCACTATTGTTAGATCAGAGGACATTTTTTAATTTCATGGTGACTCATTTTTTACATGTAAACCATTATTATTACATCATTTTAAACTAATTTAAATCTGAGCATGAGTTAACAATTGCGGTAGTCATATTCCAGATTACAATTATATATATAGCGTCCAATGGAAATACAGATTAATTTTAACAGTAGCATTTAGCAGTGTATATATGGAAAAAGTGTGTTTCAATACACTAGAATCAAGAGTATGTTGAAAAATCAATTACAGTGAAAAACCCAATATTTTTATTTGAGACCTCGGGTGTTTTGTTTATTTTACAGTAGTTTTATTATAAAACTTGTGTACAGTGAAAAACCCTACAGTTTATTTGTTACAGTAAATAACTGTTTTATTACAATTTTGTAGTTTACTATAAGTAATTAACTGTACATATATTGAAGTTTAATAGATTGTAGTGCATTCTCTAAATTGGAATGTTTTGTTCATGAGTATAGTAGTTTTATTACAAAAATCACATTAAACACCCAATACTTCATTTTATCTGTAGTAGTTTATAAATCTTTTTAAACGCTTCAAATTTGTGGTTAAACTTACCTAGTTTGAATGTAAACTGTACTTTGATTTCGTAGTAACAGTAGGCATAAAAAGGTTGTTTTTGTCTGGACCTAAAACCCTATCAATACCAATGTTGTCTTTGTTTGGAGATAAAAACATATATGTTATGAAGCTTATTATTTTTTTATTTTATTTTTTATATAATATATTTGGTTGTATACAATATAAATAATTATGAACCAGAATTTATTTCCTTTATAAAATATCTCCAAAATGCAAACTTAGGTACAAATTTTATTTTCAGTACTTTTAATGCATTTTTTTTTTTTTTAATTTAAAAATGTGAACAATTTATGTTTCTTATAAAAAGTCTTCAAAACGTGAATACATTTTTTGAAATTACAAAAAATTTGTTTGTTTTTGGATTCTATAATAATATGTAAAACATAATCCCTAAAATGAAAATTTTGACCAAAATTGTGATTATTAGTATAAATTTTATCTTGTAACGTTTTACAAGTCTCTAACATAGTGTATACACTTAGCTGCCTGGAATAACATTTTGCTGATACATATATTTCCTCTTCATTAAATATTGTTTTTAATCAAAAATTTACGATTATGCATAGTGTAATAATACAAAATGGTCTGAAGGGAATTTTGACTAACCTAACCAAATCCGAATATACAGAATATGTAAGTTTTGATGTTCCAAAAACCTCCTAAAAGTGAAAAGTACTTAGATTGAAAGACTACTAACTGTCAATTTGTGTGTAAACAGGATATTATTATGGACACATAAAACTGGTTTTTATACTTGGTAAACCTTCCAATAACAAAGTCATACCAACTATGTATACAAGGAGAAAACGTAATACTATTATCTTTGTAGTGGTAAGGGGGTAGGTTTATTTCCAAAAAAAAGGATGACAAATTAGTAAATGTTATCTTAGATGTATATATAACTACAGAAATCAATATAAGAGCAGACATTCGATGGAAGCATTTTTGGTGAAGCAAATTAGTAACCCAAATAAAATTTCATTTACAAGAATAAGAAATTCGGAAATGCATGTTTCAGATGGAATGCCCATACTTTATACTGTTACATAAATTTATGTAATGATCCATATATGTGATAAACTTAGTTTTTCTATAACATGTCATTCATTTAATCCTCATAATAGTTCCTTCACAAACTAGATTGTCTAAAAATATGTATATCATCTATTAACACAAAGAGTGTTTACTATATTGTATAATATTTATAGTGGTTGTATTTTATATTGGTGTAGTGTAGATATTGGTGTATTTTATTATATAGTGTAGATATTTTAATATGGTTCAATTTAACATTATGAACATTTGAATAAGTCACATGTAAACGGTGAGTCACAGGTTAGTAACGTGAAGGATGTGATTATGGAAATTTAAAAAAGCCCTTTCCAGTCGGTCAACCATACCGACTGAGAGGGCTTTTTAAATTTCTATAATCTCCATCATGTTCCTAATGATGAATCACCAATTACTTGTAAACCATTATTATTACATCATCTTAATTTAAATCCTAATTTCATTTAAATCTGTAAACGTATTAAAAATTGTGTTCCTCCAGATTATAACCCTTATATACATAGCATAATTTGTATACCCATTTTAGTTTAGCTATGAATAAAATAGACTACAAAAGTTTATTCGGTACCATTTTCCTATGGATATATCTCGACTAATAATGGCGACATTATTGAGACTTACTTGTTTCTGCATGAAAAAAGGTTTTTTTATAGATTTTCAATATCTAGTATATGTATAGAATACTTGCATACAAATGAAAACTCCTATGGATTATTTGTTACAGAAGACCTCTGAGGGATACCATTATTAAAATTTTTAGTTTACGATATGTAATTGTAGGAATATGTAAGTTCAACAGGCTCTCTAGTGGATCCTAGGTCTTTTCTCCAAGTGTTCAGTAGTTTTGTTAAAAAACTTTTGTAGTATTATTCACTATCCAAGATTTCATTTTATCAGTACATTTCTACAGAAGCTTACGAATCCTTTGGTTTTGTATTATATATGTCCTACTCTTTGTCCAGTTGTTTTCAAGTCCAATTTGTAACACTTCAAGTTTGTTAGTTAAACTTACCTAGTTTGTGACAGTGTGTAACAAAATACTGAGCTCAGAACACTGAGCTCAGAAGTTATTTGAGCAGGGTTTATTTTGACTAACCCAAACTGTCCTTAGCAGGAAACAGCTAACTGGGTAAATAGGTTGAGCGAATCGCGCTAGTCAAACCAGACAAGTGATAAGTCTGCACACGCAGTAGAACTTGGTGTTAGTGCCTGCCTCATATTAATTTTGGTTTTAAAACTATTTTCTATATTATATCATGGCTGTTTAATTAATCAGGGTCATGAAGGGCAATTTCAGGATTTTTCCGGAGGCCCAATCTCCAACACAGACGCATTAATTTATTATTTAAACAAGATGAGTATGACAATGGGGGATGCCGCCCAAGTTCAACTCTCTCTGATAATTTGTGTTTATAATTAGTAATTAGCCCTAATTCAGAAAATGTAATATAAATTAAATTAATCCCTTCAAAGCTGGCTAACCAATGGTGCATGGAGTAACAATTGTGGGCTCGAAATGGGCATGGGCCAAAAACAGTATTGTTTCCAAAATGTAGATCATAGAGTAGGGCTTAAAAAGTTAACAATTGTTACAAGTTTTAATGTAAATAGTTTTGACTTAGTACTAAAATTAGACTAACAAAAAAAAAAAATTTCTGGACCTAAAAACCCAATTCAAACTGTGATAATTATTTCTGTTTAAACCTTGTCGTTCCATGTTGAACAGAGGAATTGATTGAAAACTGGCTGAAAAAGTATATTTTCACAATTATCTATTTAAAATTTTTAATACTTTTATTTTTTCGAATTTGTTGGGTTGTATATAATGTTTAAGATTCTAAACAAAAATTTCTTTTCTTTATAAAAACTCTCCAAAACATCAACTTTGGGTACAAATTTGAATCCAAATTGTTACATTAAAACCTTTAATACTTTTTTTAATTATACAATTTACATTCTTTTTAAAAATCCACGAACTAAAACTTTGGATACAAATTGATTTTTACTATTATAATTAAATTAATGAAATAAAAGTCAGTGGATATGTGTAAACAGATCTTGTTTACTTAATTCTAAGTATTCTGTATAGGTTGTTATACAGTTTCCCTTGTACACAAAAATTCAAAATTAAGGAACTTTCAAGTATTCTGACATCACAAAATATATACAAATGATTCAATTGTCTTTTATATATTTTAGTTCGTTTTGCCTGTTCTAGCTTTTATTATTTAAATCTTTGTATGTAGTCTATATTATATTTCTTTCATTGTTAATGGAGTTCAATGAATTAACCTAGTACATACATATTGTTGTTCAGAAAAAAACACTAACGCTAATTGATTATGAAGAATGGGTGACTAGGAAGAGTAAGTGATACAATTAGGATTTGGTATGGGTGATATTGGGTTGATATCTAAAATCACAGTTTGTGGAATATTAAAATTTGGAGTATATTTAGATTGGCCAATATGAAGTAGGTAACATATGATGTAAATTTCACAATATTTTAAAGGTATTCAATTTGGTTTTGACTCACCAATTCTTCTCAAAACAGTTAAATATTAAATTCTTACTATTTTGATTATTATTTTCCTCTTTATATATCTTTAAATTGAATTTTATGCAGCACTAATAAAAATGGAGTCTGAATGCCTTCAGGTCTGATTTAAGAATGATTATCATCATTGTTGTCCCCTGTTCCTGTTCTTTTTTTCTGAACCATAGTCAATTAATACTGTACTTTTGATTTTCATATCATTTATATACACAAATCACTGCTATTGATACATATTTATTTTGATGAAGATAGTATTTACAATTTATGATTGATTATGAATGTAATATAATTGAACTATGCTCTATGGTAATTATTTGGTGATTTATTTTCAAAAGGGTGAATTCAGGGTATGGTGATTTATGATATGGTACCCTGAATAAATTTATTTATAAATTCGATCTTCAGGTCGTTACACTAGGGGCCTACTTCATTTTATGCTGTTTTCTTCCATTTTTTATAAGGCAATGATGACCAAAGGGTTTTTTGCTTTTAAACAAGAGAAAAACCCTTTAGACAAAACAAATGACAAATTGCAATCATTTATATACCTACAAATCCAACACTTTGAATTCAAAAATGAAATATGTTGTAGAATTCTTTGCTCGAGCGTATATACTTAGTTAAGTACCTGGACTCATTTTATACTGACTTTTTACATTCCATCCTAATCCACTGATTTATATATTATTGAAAAATGTAATTCGTACCAAAACATTTCGTTTTGGAGATTCTATTTAATAAAAAAAATTAATTGTTCCCCACAACGTTTCAGATACTAGCCTATAAAACAAATAAAAAATTCAAATTTTGAAGAAAGAAAAATCGCAAGGTATCACTTGTCATAAACTGTCGACATGATGCCGAGTAACAATTGGAGAGTCAAGTTATAATTTTTAAACATTTCATTTAATGTTTCTAGCAAGAGTGAAAGTGGTGAAAATGTAAATATTTTACTTTTCATTATTTTTTATTTATTATTTTTTTTTTTTTTAATTGTGAAGTTTTTACTTTTGCTGAAAGAGAGTTGGAAAATGTATCACTTAAACACAAATGTTTTCTACTCATATGAATAATTAAGATATGTTTGTAATAGTATATTGTTTATAAGAGTTGATAATATATATATCCACACACATGACTTGTTTAGATGTAAATATAAATTTGGACTTACAGTTTCTTATATCTGATATGAAAACAGCGAGGCCACGCATGCCATCTCCCCTGACTGCAGGCATGTTGTCTCAACCTGAAACATATAAAATATAACTTAGTTTAACTGATCTTCTATACACAAAATCAAAGATTAGATTCTAGAAACTGAATATACGGTAATTTGAAATGTTTAAATTAATTCAATCTGAAATTGTTGAATGCATAATATTAATAAATAATTATTAAATAATAATCAAAAAAGCACAGTCATACAGAATATCAGACATAACTATAAAATAGTAAGAAATAATGTTAACAATATCGCAAATCAGTGGGTTCCTGCATACATGGGCTTGTGGGGGAATGAGGCAGCAGATGATTTGGCGAAGAGAGGAACAAGAATTATCCAAAAACCAGCAGGTGCCCTGACGTTGCAAGCAATTATACGAAAACTAAAAACAAAATCACAGCAGAGATTTGTTGATGATATGAGGAATAAACTGCAGGGCAAAGCTTATGATCCGTTAGAGCTTGATACTCGATTTCGAAATAATAATACGAGTATTGAAATAATTTGAAACCGAGTAATGCGAGTATCCATTTCACCCGAGTATCAACATCGCTAATACACACAATTCTTCATGACAATAGCTATATTTTCAAAAATAGTGCAAAAAATGCAAATATAGATGACAGTAATAAGTTAGACTAAAGTTATCAAGTGTGATTCATCTTTGTGTATGCATAATGCATAAGTTTGGACTGTTGTCATTGTTCTGTTTATATACCTAGCATGCATACAATATGATAGTTAGGCCTAATATGAGCACAATGACCTAGACTTTTATCTAAGAACCGCTGTTGACTTCATTAACCTGTTACTGAATGGGACTCTTATTATTTCTGATTGAATTATAAGTGTGAATAATTATAAGTGAATTATAATTTGATTTTATATAGTGGTATTCTGTTAATAATTACCTAAAGCTTTAGATGGGATTTTATATGGGATAACCCTACTTTTCAAGTCTGTGTTATCTTACGTGTTCATTTTATTTGAAATTATTTATTAGTTATTATTCGTATTACCCTAAATAAGGAAGTCCTTAGTATTTACATCAGTTTTGTAAAATGTTATGAGAAATAAATTATTTCTATTTCTATTGTTATTCAGTGATTATCTATTCATTATGGTTTTATTTTACTACTCTCCTCCTCTTTCAAATTTATGCCTTCCAAGTTTTGATAACCTTGTCTAAATTCATAATTTATATACACTACTTTGAAATTGTTGTATAAAATAATTTTGTCAAATGGCTAATAAACATATAAAATCTTTGAACAAAACTTTTTAGAGCGTTTAATTAGAGAAAAATGCAAGTTACATAAATTGTATTGTTTATAAAGAAAAGAATATTTTTGGTTTGCTTAACGTGTTTTGTAACATGTTTTATATTTTTAAATTTTTTATATTTTTTATGGAACCTGAGTTTTAGAACACCCTGTAAATAGCCTCAATCACAAGCTTTACAATGATGTGTCTATCACCTTCCTACGCCAACTAGAAGCAAAGATATTGTAATATATTGGAGACTTTTGCCAAACCTGTATACACAGAACATTATACACAATATAATAAATAAAATGTGCAATAAATAAGTTATCAGTTAATAAATTATAACATAGTTATATAAATATTACATAAAACATTCACAATCATAAATAATTAGTTTTTAAGTTAAAATAATATATAAAAAAGGTGCATAAAATCTTCATCTAATAAACAGATCCATACAGCAATAGTTGACTAGGACTAAATGTTTAATGAACTTGTAATTTTAAATCACTTGATTGTTTAGAAGATCTTAACAGGCATTTTATTATAGGCATGTTGTATATATTTTCTTGAATAAAATTATGTATAATGTTATAATTTTAGTTCGTAATTAACGTTCGAATTTATTTGAGACTGAAGTTGCAATTGTCTGAAGTATTTCTCATAAATCGCCCAACAATGTACAGCAAAGCCATTTTTTTTTAAATTCAAATTACATTAGGAACATATTTTTAAAAACTAGATAAAATTTGATACATTTATGTATTTTGAATTTTAGATTATATTATAAGGTACTCAAACATTACAAAGAAATTTTATTATGTGTATTTTTCTGAACACATTGAATGTATAATTTATTTATCTTTTTCCAAATATTTTGTGTGTATTTCTAAAAATAAGTCTACAAAACCATTTTAAATCTATGGTACCACATTCAAATTAACTGGTATTTCCAGGGTTAATCATTCTTGAAAATTGTGTGGTTTTTCACCTTTAAAAACAAGGGGAAAAGAAGCTATTGGTTAGTGATACCAATTTTACCAATACTGTAAAATCACCATTAATTCCATCACTACTAAATTAGGAAGCTTCATATTTATATCATTCATTGCATCACTATTTTATATGGGAGCAATATATTATTTCTGTCTTACATTCAAAGTCAAAAATTCACTATGTAAAATTTTACATATATGTATTAAATAAATCACGCACAAAGCTTTTATCGAATACAAAGATTATTTTGTTTATTTTGACTAAATAAATGAACATTTAACTAGCAAAACTTGAGTAAAACAAACAAAATTTCAGCAATCATTAAAACAATATTTACAACAGAGATTAAAAGATTATTTATGAATTACATTTACAACAAAATGAATGAAAGTTTATACATTGATTGAAAATATGAGTACCATACACAATTCCCCTAAATATCAAGGTTCAATAATAATTATAAATGATGTCCAAATTGGTTATAGTCTCTTTCTTATCTTTAACTCTGAAATAATAACTTAACGTGAGTTATGCCACGACTAGACTCAGGGTTCATACTTACATAAATAAAATCCAGATAGTTCTTTGATAATTAATTAACACACAGTTTTATCTGGAGGTTAGGTCACGAGCGTGTTTGTGTGTGTTTGTGTTTTTATATACAAACAAGTTTTATGTTGTGAACATGTTTTTAGTTTGTTTACGTGTGCTAAGCCTGAAGATGCCTTATGTTGAGGCGAAACAGCTGTAGCTACTAATAGGAAATATGAACTACTTTTGATTTAAGGTATGTTAACTAATTTATTATTATTTAGAGTTCAAGTATCTCTAACTCATTTAAGGCGAAGATATAAACATATGAAGTGAAATGAGAGATGGAACTGTCTAAAATTGTTCTTTAAGTTCTGGTAATCAATAATGATGGAAATTAATAATGATATTTAGTTAGTGTATAAGCTATTAGTTCCAGTTCAACAGTAACATCAGTTTATAATAAGTTTGAATCATTTTTCAAGATTAAATAGTTAATAAAACTTCAAATAAAATTAGATAGATCTCACCCAATGACTTTCAATTATTAGCTTTGATTATTTTGAATTTTGTGTGTCTGACCTCCATTTAGCCATGTTTTAAAATCCTTTTGTGCTTTTTTTTGTCACCAATCATTGAAAAAATAGATTCATAGTCACAGCCTTTGAAATATAATAAAGTCTTTGTAGCAATGCTCATATTTAATATGCATTAACAAATGATAAAGTTTGTTGTAAATTTAGTTAGATACGCTTAAATGAGTCAATTAAAATTTTAAAATAAATTTCTATACTAGGCCTATTTATTAATATGGACATAACTTTTTACTTTTATGTCATCAATTATCTTATGTACACATTATATTTAAAACTAGAACAACTGAAGTTAGTTTTCAAATATCGTCTTCTACGTAAATTGGAAAGACCAATCAGAAAATAGTTTTCCATCAAACGTTTTTTATACATCGGCTTATGTACTTAAACATGACTTGTCTTTGTTAATTTATAAAATATGAATCTTTCTAAGTTTTGGCCAAAAGGTTTCGATATTCAATTTCATGTGTGATCTGATTATATTTGAGAAAAATTTGAGAAAGTGATTAGGCTAATTTAGGATATTTAGTATAAGTTACGGTGTTTCGTTAGGATAGGTTTGGTTATGGAATTGTTGTAGTGACATAAACGATCATTTGAGTAATTTAGGGTTTGGCAATAAATAATGTGGATGTAGCAATTACTTTCACATAAGTTAAGTACAGGTCTACCGGGTAAACTCCGTCATTCCATAGTTAAATTTCTACCGTAAATGTAAGTTATATTAGTTGGCACCTTCCAATATATACACTAGCTTGCTTGACTTTCATAGTTGTAGACTTGAATAATGTCATCATAGCAATGGCTAGATGGCTGGGACTGAAATACATGTCTTGTCAATACTATGATATTATTTCTCTATCAAATAAAGTTGTTATATACATTTTGTTTAACAATATTTTATTTTTGTATAAATATTACAAAATTTCTTGATTCTCTCTATTTCTCGAGACTACTATGGGCCTTATTTATTCACCTCATTATATTTGCATAATTATTGTTACTTTATCATTATATGCATTAGATTACTTAATTTATTTATAAATTTTACAAAATCTATATACATTTTAGTTATCCAATTTATATATAAGCTATTAATTTAAGGTATAGGCTATTTCTTTACCATTTACGATTTCATTCACCATAAGTAGCCTATATTACTTGTCAAATTCTAATTATCTCCTTTCCAAATTAATAAATTCTCACTGTACAACTTAGTTTCCCTTCATTTCAAGTTTAAGATTCAATTACTTTTTTAGGATCAAAATAATGTTGATGTCTTTTCGAATCCAAATTGTTGTCTGACAAGAACCCATCTTTCTTTTACTTCTTATTTTAATGCAATAGTGGCTATCTAGTAGCCTATTTACATGTCTTAAATTTTACAACAATTACACTGCATCTCCTTTCTAGTTATTTAAATTTTGTTATATTTATATTTTATCTTAAAATTCTTAATCTATCCTTTACATTATTCATTATAAACTTATTATTATTTTTTTTAGTTTTTTTTTTTAAATTCAAAATTCTACATTCATGGCATATGTGAAGTAATTGCATTTGATCTTATTGTATTATTTCAGCTGTTATAATAAACAGATTTTGATTAGTTTAGCGTGTTTTCTATGACGTCATTGGAATTTGTAAAATGGCCCTTAGTCAAAATTCAAAATTTGTTGTTCCCATTTACTTTAAAACATAATCTCGTTAGACTCTACAATGATAGTGAATGACATAAAACAAATGAAAAATCTTGATACTCGATTTGATACTTCTATAAACCGCTTGTGTGGAATAATTAAACGATTTGTGTGAAGTGTGATTGGATTCAAAATGGTATCATCTCATTTGGCCAACTTTTATGACATCTACAAGGTTAGGAATTTTTTTTTTACTAGCATGTTATTTAACTTGGGATCATTACTAGGTTATTTTTTATTAGCAAGGTCTCTATTACAACTTGACTAGTTTGCCTTATGGCTAGGCCCTTTTATAAAGTTTGGTTTGTGAGGCGTTTAGTATTTGTTTATTATTATTTCATTAAAACTAGGTTTATTTTAACTCTTAAACCCTTAACTGTTAAGTGTGTTTCAAGATCTTTTAGGGTACAATTTCTATTTTAAATTATTAACATTATAACTAAATAACTACCGAGGACAAAACATAAAATAGTCCTATGTTGTACAACATCCCAATTACCCTTCTAAATTTTGAACTGGTTTTTCTAAACCCAAGAATTAAATTTCTTTTAAACATAATTCCTTACATCTGGATTTAACATGAACATTTTTAGTTTCATGTAGTGTTAATAATAAAATATTATTGTTTTCTAACACATTTATAACATAGCTTATCTTATCTTACCTACTACATGTCATTATTTACATTAATCTGATCACTATAATTTTTTTATTATTGTTGTATTCTTACTTGCATGTTATTTATCTTAGGATCATTACTAGATTATTATTTATTAGAAAAGTCTATATTATAACTTGACTGGTTTGCCTTAGGACTACGCCCTTTTATAAAGTTTGCTTTGTGAGGTTATGTTTAGTATTATTATTTCATTAAAACAAAGTTTATTTTAGCTTCCCTTAAGTGTGCTTCAAGATCTATTAGTGTATAATTTCTACTTTAAACTATTTACATAATAACTAAATAAATACCGAAGACAAAACAAAGGTAGTCTTATGTTGTACCACATCACAATACAATTCTTATTTTTTTTCTTTATTTTTAAATACAATTTTGATATGTTGTAAATCTTATTCCAGGTAATGGTAGGGTATATCAATGGCATCTACTGCTTTGTGTACTAACATAACAGAGTATTGTATAGTTACTATAAAACTCAAAGAACATGTGTGTAGCTAAACTAGCCGCCATTACTGATTTATGTGCAGACTTAATAATTGGCCATGACATTGTAAGTCCACATTGTTTGATCCAGCTTGATTTTGGAGGGAGTAAGACACCCTTTAACAATATGTTCCTTGGTTCAGGCTAAAATTGAAACACCTCTTCTTTTTTGGAAATCTTACCCCAGGCGTAAAACCAATCTCGTAAATACACTTTAAATGATAGAAAATGTAGAACAAGTAAAGTTCAGCAGTTGCTCTTTGCAGAAATAATCGAAGACAACCGATCATCTTGGGAAGCCCAGACATTGGTTACAACAATTGAAAATTACAAAAAGCGAATGGTTAGAGACTACTCTCAAACTATAAATCGCTTCACTCTTTTAGATACATACTCACTTCCCAACATAGAACATATTGTGCTTCAAAAAGCAAAGCATTCTGTTTTCAGTACGACCGATCTCTCTAAAGAGTATCATCTAATCCTGCTAAGAGAAGAACAAAAACGATACACTGTATTTGAAGCAGGAGATTGTCTCTATCATTTTTGCAGAGAGGCATTTGATGTCATAAACTGAGTTGCTTGCTTACAAATGATGATTGATAACATAATTAAGACAGAGAAACTTAGAGGAACATACGCTTACTTGGACGATATCACAGTTTTTGGTACAAGCCAGACTGAACATGATGAAAATTTAACTGAATTCTTCGCTGCTGTCAAGAAGTATAAACAGAACATAAATGAAAAGAAGAGCTAGTATTCACAGTTATATTTCCTTGTAGGGATATGAAATTAATGACAAAACTATAAAGGCAAAAGGTGAAAGACCTTCGCTGAATTTCCCCATTCCTACTGATGCAGAATATTTGAAGAGGGCTACTGTTATGCTATCTCATTACTCTAAATGAATCCAAACCATTCTAAGAAGGTACACAGTCTAGTAACATTAAAAACATTTTCTATCACTGATAAGGCTGCCGCAGATTTTAATGTCTTAAAGAAGAATATCTAGGTCCATTGTATCAGCTATAGATGACAGTATCCCTTTTCTAATTGAGACAGATGCATCTGAGCATTCTATTGTACCAACACTTTCACAGTCTGGATGTCCTGTGGTATTCTTCTCAAAGACACTTTTCCCAAGAATAGAAACGTTCATCGATGGAAAAAGAAAGATATGGGATCATTGAAACGCTATGAAAATTGCATCGCTATCTGGTTGGCCACCACTTCAAACTGGTAAATTGATCAAAAATAAGTATCTTCCATGTTCGATATACATCATTCAAGCAAGATTAAAAATTTAAAAATATTGAGATGGTGATTAGAGTTACCTTGCTACAGTTACAACATTGTGTATCTACCAAGGTAACAAAACTATGTTGTTGACACTTTGTCAAGAAACAACAAACTTTACAAATTTCACTCTCACCTCACTCATCCTTGTATCGCAAGAATGGCTCACTGAGTAGGCTATGCGTTATTCAAATGAGATATCAAGGAAAATGATTGTGTTGTGTCTCATTTGTATAGTTAAGCCTCAGTTTTATAAACCATCATCTACAAAAAATAAATATCTACTCACTATAATTGATTAATACACTCGTTTTCCTTTTGCCTATCCTTGCTCGGACTTAACTTAAAACTACTGTAATCTATCTAATCTTAAAACGTTTTGTGACCTATTTATTATGTTCAGTATGCCATCATATGTCCATACCGACAGAGGAACATCTTTTATGTCTGAAGAATTAAGAAGTTTTTTTCATTCGAGAGGAACAGTGACAAACAGAACAATGCCTCACAATTCTCAAGGCAATGGGCAGATAGAGCAAACAAATGGTAGTATTTGGAGAGCAATTTGTCTTGCTTTGGAAAGCAGAAATCTGTAAATACATAATTAGGAACAGTATTGATATACTCTCTAGACTCTATAAGACAATTGTTATGTACAGCTACAAACATGACCCCACATGAATGTAATATTCATTCATGAGAGAAAATTATTCAATAACTAAACAACACCAACTTGGCTCAAGAGTCCAGGGAAAGTCTTTCTGAAATAACATGTACGAAAAATTAGTAGATGAAGTCGATCTCATTGAAGCAAATCCAAACTATTAAGTAGTAAATTTTCAGAATGACAAGGAAATCATCTTGCTTCTTAAGAATTGCATCTTGCATCTTGCTTCATGACAAACTATGTCTTGATTTTTTTTAAAATCTGAAATATATCCCAAATCAAATCCGTGCTGAAAATGCAGAAACATCAGAGATCCCAATCAAGCCAAAATCCAGAAGATTGTTGTAACGCCAAACATGAAAATAATCAAATTGAACGAACCTCGATTAGACATAACTCTTCTTTGGAATCCAGAAGATCAAGAGAAAGGATAGACACCTCAATATCACAACCGCTAGATTCTGGGATCTTCCCCCACCATTCCTAAAAAGGTCTATGAAAACCAAACAAGATTCCAAATACTTGGTTGATTAATATTCATTAACTCTTACCACTATCATTATTATTGCACTTTACACTCCCTCAGATCTCTTTTTTTGTACGATTTTAGCTGAAAAAGCTAATAGGCTACTTAAATTTTATGAAATAAAATAAAAACAATGTATTTTCTTCCTAATTATAATTTAGTAACACGATAAATAACAATGTGTATAGAACAACTTCAATATATCTAAATATCATAAACTATCAAAAACTAGCGCTAAAATATCAAATTATTCATTGTCGAGCGTTGACTGAAATGCAATCGGAACGTTAAAACTAAGATGTCAGCTGACAGCCGACATGAGAGTTGTAAGAGTTAAGTGGGAAGAATGTGATGAATAATCACCTGTTTGAAACATTATTATTCGTAAGTCATGGGTTTATTTTATAACTATATGTTTTGTTTAGATTGTGTTTTTTTGCTGAATAAAGCCTTCATCCGTTCTTTTTTAGGTTATACTTAAGTATTACAGTAACTTAAAACAATAACAGTGAGAATGAATAGTCGCGAAAAGTCAGTTCTGAGAAGTAAAATCTTAAAACTAGACATTTAAATTGACTCTTTTTTTCTTAAATTTTTATCGACAATCTTGTGTTATATTAAGCTTTTTACATTCTTACGAATTAGTAATATAAAATTAACAACAGTGGTATCCAACTGGTGTAGGAGGAAGGGACTTCAAGTCAATCTTTCCAAGACAGTCATTGTGCCATTAGTGGGAAGAAGGATACTGGCAATGGGAAATGGCATATGGTTCCCAGATATGGTGCACAACAGGCACCAAACTTGAGAGCTTGCAGTGGCTACTATGCATGCTGGTCACAGGTGCCTTTACGAGCACACCCACGGCTGCCTTAAAGCTGCTTTAAAGCTTGCCGCCTCTAGATATTTTCATAATGTCAGAGACGAGAATGGCTGTCTATACGCTACACATTCATGGCAAATGGAAAGGGAACTACAGTGTTATGGGGCACTCCGAAATCATCAAGAAGGTATTGGAAGAAAATGCCATCTGATGCAAGCAAACCGAGTTTGTCTTTACTCAACCTTTCAACGTTATCTTAAACACAAGAGAGGACTGGAAAGATGCCAAGCCACCGGGACATCCAGGACAGCTCGTTTGGTATACAGATTACATGATCAACAGTCTTGATACGGAGGATACTGTCAAACCAACTGGGGCAACTTTCAAAGCTAGCCTAGGTAGGTATTGCACAGTATTCCAAGCTGGAATTCAAGAACTAAAGAAGACCTTAAAGGTAGGGATAGCCTATTCTAATTCTCTCAGATAGCCAAGCGGTAATCAAAGCCCTCAGCTCTGTAGAAGTCTCTCTGTTCCCTATGCGTCCTGCCATTTGTCAATATGGTACACCTGGGATGAGTACCTGGGCATTGCGGGATCAAGGGTAATGAGAGGGCAGATCAGTTGGCTAAAAAGGGGGCTACTGTCCGGCTTATGGGACCAAAACCCACTTGCAGGATCAATCATTCAATGGCAAGAAGAGAGGTAAAAATATGGGTCAAGGAAGAGCACATCGAACGATGGAGACAATTTCTTGGTCAGAGATTGGGAAAACATCTTCTTTTGGGACAAGGTGGAACAACTACAAGTCTCACCTGTCGTCTTTGTGGTCTCATACTTGAGACCACAATACATATTTTGTTTGATTGCAAGGTTCTAGAGTCCAAAAGAAAATCTATGGACCTCAGCAACCAGATATAAATTTTGATAAGAACACCATACCCAAGATCCTAGAGGTACTGGGGTCAGTGTACGGTTAACAAAAGAAATAGAAGCACAATAGGCTCATAGCCAAAGTGCTCGAGGCCAAGAGAGCTTCAGAAATTAAATTCATTTGATTAAAATAATTAATATTCCTTTAAATACGCAATATCTCAAATTTATTAAATACTCAAATCAATATTAGGTTTATTTCATCCTGAAAGTATTATTTAAAGAAATCAGTGCCTGATAAACCAGTCACAAATTTCTTATTTTTATATTAACTTTTTCATATTACCCATAAATGAAATAAACTACAGTTAGATTATAGCAATTGTTTTTATACATATGATAAAAACTTTTGTCTTTAATATAAGAGCTGATTTTTTTATTAGAACGTTAGAAAACTACATACAATAGATAATAGTAAAAATGAAAGACCCATGCACCTCGATTTTTCAATAATTTTGTTTTGAAAATTATTTTAAAATGTAATAAAAGTGACAATAAAAAAAGACAAAATATTTAATAATAACCTATTTCGTAACCAAACTCGATACAAGTAACATTCACAACTACTTCAAAGCATAACGTAGCCTTACGAAAGAAAGAAGTAAAAGATGATAGTATTCATCAGTCATAACGATAACACAACACTGCATCGGTAGATAATAACAATATATAGTTCCTAACATATATTATAGGCTACTCTGCGAAGTAGTAAAAACGCAAACTTGTATAAATACAACAACCTATAAATTGGAAATTATCGGCTGTATCTAACCTAACTAGTCCTAGATGTCAAATATTCATTATGTAGATTATAAATGTCATACTAATATTCTATGGTTTGATAATACCAAATGGCCAGTTTCACACTCTCATAACTTATCTAGTATAAAGGTGTCTACATCATACTATTTTTGTAAATTTCACGCAAATATCCTGTATTTCTTATATTGATATAATAAAAGGTACCGGTATACAATTAAAAACATGCAGAAATAATACCGGTACTTGTAGTTCTCCCCACCCAAAATCCCTGAATTCCCTCAGGTCTTTTAAATTGTAATGTGTTCTAACATTAGAATTTCGACAATATCATATAACCCACATTACCCTAACTCCACACTCCTATAATTCATCTATTTTAGAAGTGTACATTTTATGTACTAGAATACTGGATTATTTATTTTGGATAATGGTATCTCATTAGTAATTATAAAAATAATAAACAAACACAAATTCTCACACACATTTATAAGTTGTTTATTGATTAAACATGTTTCAACAACACAGTCACCATCTTCAGTGGTCTTTGAGGTACAATGATCAGATTATAAGTGATCACTAATTATGAGTTATAATCTGAGCATTGTATCTCAAAGATCACTAAAGACGATGACTGTGTCGTTGAAACACCTTTGATAAATAAACGTATGTTTGTGAGAATTTGTGGTAGTTTATTATTCTTATAATTAATAATTCCTTTTCGCTTGTTAAGCTATCTCATTAAGTATCTCATTAGGTTATGTAATTTTCCCAGCTTCTTTCAGCAAAAACATGCAGTCATCACCATTATTAAAAAAGAAAAAAGCATAAAAATAGAGACACCTAGCCTCTGAATATTCTAACAACACCAGAGTTGGGAGAGAACAAGAGTTAATCTAATGGTGAAAGATGAAAGAGAGGCATCTAACCTAAGACAGGTATAAATCCAGTAAAGTTACCATGGGAGTGGCACACCCCATACTCAATATAAGTGAACCCCTAATGGGAAGTTATGTAAAATGGTAGAAAAACTTTGTACTCTGCATGTAATAAAAAGTTAATAGCAACAATATTCTTTTCTTTTCGATAATTATTGAAATCAGAAGAAAATTTCTTTTGTACAATCGTTGAAGGTATAATTTATAATAAAAACAATATATAGCCCTACAGATTGAAAGATGACATCAATAGGCCTAACATCTTTCAATAATACTTATATAAGTTATTAATACTAATTGGTATTAATTAAGAAATATAAATATCAGCAATGTCAAATGTTAAATGAAATGAAAGAAAGTAACTTTGTACTAACGTATAAAATATGATAATACTAAAATAAACAAGAACAATATAATATACTCAGCAACTTCCAAAACTAAAGTAATTTTTACAAAGTCAATTTTGAGATTAAATAGAAAATTATACCAAATTCATCTGGCTAATACATACCTTATATTTAAAATGAAAAATAGTTTGTTTTTTTAGTGGAATTTGGATTTTATTAATAAAATAGATCCTAACATAACATGTTTTTGAAAAAAAAAGACAAATTAAGTAAGGTTAAGATATTTTATTATTTCATAATAGCCTATATAAATTTCACGCCAAAGTAAATTAGTTGCCAAAAGTTATATTATGCATGCACAATTAGTATGATCGATAGTCGATACTCACTTTATTGGGTAATATCTAGTAGACTGTCATCTCTAATTACTACAATTACAGAAATTCTCTAGACTTTACATTAGCTACTTATGTGAATTTGGTAAGTTTCATTTTCAATTTTTACACTGAAAAAGTGAATTCCCCATAACAATACTATTTTTCCTTTTCAAAATTCTAAATGAACTTGGCAAAATATAATCTTAAGATGGATGTTGTATCCTGGTACCCAATATTAATAATGTTATTAAGGCCTAAATCACAATAGGCCAACACAGCAATGACAGACTAATTTATCAAAATGTACACTGTTTCGTAACATTAGATTACATTTAATAAATTTTTTAATAAGGAAAAATCAAGATAAAATCACTAATCACAATACTTTTATTTGTAGACCAAATTTGTGTGAAAAGGCTACTTTTTTAATATTGTTTTATTTAAACAAAGTAGTATTATCTTATTTATATTTAAATAATTAATAAATACAAGATTAGCAAACAAAGAATATTGAATATTTGAGTCAAGGACAATCGGGTTGTCCTTGAAATCTTCATTGACTAATTTTTCAGGTATGCCATATTGAATCGAATGTTCTGTATAGGGATGAAATGATTAAAAATTTATAACATATCGCATATCAGTATACATTATTAATGTTTAAAAAACATTAAAAATTAGATATTTTTCATAATTAGAACAAAACTAATTTGGTTTTAAATATGATGACACCATACTAGTAAATTAATAGAAATCTATTTCTATAGTGTCAATTAGAACAATAGGGTAAAAGTTGATCAGGAGTGAATAACCAAGTAGTAGTAGACACATTAAAAAATATGTGATTTGTTTTTCAGCAAATTAAGGATTATTTTTTACACTATTCTGATTTTTGTAACTAATCTATCTATATCCACAACTAACAATATGGTATCCATTACTAAAAAATTGTAGCACTTCTATACATAAATTATAATTTTACTTAAAACTATAACAAATATTTTGTAAACTATACCAATTAAAACTAAACTTATTCATTTATGAATCAAAATAAATTTATAAGGAAATAAAATCAATAGATGATTGTAATTTTCTTTTTTGTCTCTTCTATATTCAGCTTAATTTTGAAAAAAAATATTACTGACCTACAACTGTAATACACTATTTTTAATGTTAATATAACAGGTCTACAAATTATATAAATATTAATTTTTTTAAAACATATTAAGGTATATGTCCCTCTAGATTTGCAGATGTTTCTTGGTGAAAACAAAATTTATCTATTTCACACAGTCCTGCACAATCAGCTCAAATTTTAAAAGGAGAAATAAATTATATTAATTTAAATCAGCCCACCATACAATTGAAGCTAACTTGAGTGTCATAACAAAATTTTTCTAAAGGTGTCAACTATTGATTAAGTAAATTTAATTAATTTACTATAATAATTAAACCTACAAAAAAACCTTAATAAATTACACACAATAAATAAAGTTAATGGTATGAAAAAACTATTAAGACTAACAAAATCGCTGTAATGCCTAAAATAAAGAGCATGTATTATAAGTATGTATGTTTAATATAGTTTGAAAACAGCACATTTAAAAGAATAGCATATAAAAGTAAAGAATAAACACAATATAGGCTATCTTTTAAATTGCAAAGACTTTATACCTTTCAAAGTAATATCTAGGTCCAATATTGTAAACTAGGCCTTAAAAGTAACCCACCAAGCAACCTGATCTGAATGAGCCATAAGTTACAGGACTGTTTTGAACTTTCATTTCCATATGATATCTCCTTGGTTATTGATTTTAACTTATGATTTTAAAATTAAATCCTTACCTATGTGAAAACTTGCAATTCCCATAGATCTTGATATTAAAATGATTGAGCTGTAACTAAACTAATCAGCCAATGTAACTTTAATCAGAAACTCTAACTGAATTAATAAACATATTGGTGTAAAATACTGAAACTCATATATGTCGGCTAGTATTAAAACAACTTTGCTACATTTGTTAATTTCAATAGATAATATGACAGAAGAATTATTTTGTCACAATTTGGCACAAAATCCGGCAAGACTAAAGTGACCCTCCCCCTTGATAGTATTTCATAAAAAATATATATGTTCATTCATTAATTATAATCATATTTGTTAACTATTTTTTATAACTAACTCAGAACTTACAATTGTTTTCCCAACTAGATGAGTCGAAAGAAAGAGCCTTTTCTACAATTATAAAATTACTATATTGTATATTTCTAAAACCTCAGAAACTCAACACACTTGGCAAACGCCATTTGCAAGTGGCAACGACATTTGTAACACAGATAAACAACGAGGAAGTTATTCTTTCTATCTGCAAAGAACTTTGTAATATGCCAAACTTTACATGGCACATAGTATAAAGTTACCATACACATAAAAACATACTTATATATTTTAATCACAGCTGTCAATAATAAATATTTGTAACAAAAATCAGATAATACTATGATATTTTTGTGTTTGTTTATTTCTTATTTACTTATAAATGATGATTTTTATGAAGTCACTACCAAGAGTGTTGAAGATAAAATTCTGTAAAAGACACTTAATTTATGATCCTGCATATAGCCATATACGGTCAGACTTCATAACAGTTTCCAATTTACTCATAAATTATAATTTTATTTTTCAGATGACAAACATACATTATCACAAATCATAAAAATTAGGTAGTGTTGGTTCTAACCTATTTTTAGATCTTTATTCACCAATCGATTATTATCATAGTTTTTATGGTGGTGTGGGACAACCGGTATTATTTGTTTCCATTCTTACAAACTACACTAGATTGCAATTTTTTAAATCAATTTTTAGTTTGAAAAACAAATAGTACGAAGATGTAACATAAATATACTTTTTAACAGTTCTGTCTTCGGCACTGAATTTAAACTGCTATCGATCGTCAAACTGTAATCCATCGATCAAAAATGAAACTATTACGTGAATCTCAACGTAATATTTATTTACCTTCAAATAAAGTTAGATATAAAGACAAGGACTATCTGTGACATGTTACATGTTGTGATCTACAATGATATAGGCCACACGTAACTGTATTATTATACTACTCTAGTACTCTATACGACCAACCAAACCTAACTTCCATTATTGTATACTGTATACATAACCAGAGTTCAGAGTGAAATACCTAAAATTAAAAACCTGTTTGAACTTGAATCTGATGTCAAGAGTGATATAATTACACGTGAAATATGAAATTAAACAATATCTTGTATTAGCTATGTCTAGAAATAGAATAAAAGAGGTACAGTAATTAATTTTGATAATATAAGTGTATTTGGTTATTTATCAAATTGATTCCTTTTAGGTTATTTTTTTTTAATTCTCAGGTTTGAAAGACTTTTTTATCATACATCATCCTCTCTTTTACCAAACAGATTTTAGATAAAATACCTGTATTGGTCACCTAAATAAAAATCACAGATTGTAATTAAAGTTATAAATCATATGGTACATCAGTAATTATGCAATCTACCTGAAATTTAGCTAAGAAAATAGTTTAGTACCTACCTTATTTGATATTAGGTGTCCCAAGACATTTTTGAAGTACCAAAATACATTAGTATAAAATAAATATAAAAGTATGAAATCCTGCTCAGGTTATGAATGGCTATGTTAGCCTACTATTTATGACAAAGATCATCAAGTTAGTGAATATATCATTTGTCTTACTAGGTGACTATATACATATCACATGCCTATTACAGCATAATATATTCTGACTGTGTGTGATTGAAGAATCATGCAAATAGGTTGGGCAGGTGACTATATATATACACACACATATGGTAATTGTGGAGTGTACATGCCATATATATATAGTCACCTAGCCAGACCTAATAAAACAAATACTTTTGTCAATTAATAATAAATAATATCTCACCCTTGAAACTCTCCCACATCAAATAAGAATTCACACTTAGGACAAGCCTTGACTGACATATATATCGAGCGATGATACATTCACTAACTGGAATAACGTAGTCATAACTATTAACTTAGCCATTCGTCGTCAGAGCTGGATTTGCATTTGTAATAAACTAACTAAACCTGGATTTTGTGCTTTTATATTTCTTATTTTCGACTAATATATTTTTTCTACTTTAAAAGTGTCGTGCGACACCTAATATGATCTCTTTTTTTATAAATAAGGTAGGTAGTAAACGATTTCAATGAGTTTCTTAACTAAATTTCAGTGCAAGATAGATTGCGTAATTACCGATACATCTAGGCTATATTATATGGTTATTTCTCTATGAATGTAGCCATTTGATAATTTAGTATCATTATTCCCATCTCCTTTGAATATCAATCAATTTTGTGCAATGAACTCTAGGAACTATTTTATTCGTGCAGTGGAGTTAATTTTTTTTGCAAGTGTTTTTAACTTAAATGTTGTACCTAATATCAATTAAATTTAATAATTCTGAGTAAAGATAACCCCTAAAAGGATACATCCTGGAAATTTTCTTTGAATTGTGAATTTTTTACAAGAAAATATTATATTCTTAAAATTAGTAGTCTAGGTTTATATCACGATCCTCTTCATGGTATTATGAGTATCACAAGATTAAAATATTTTAAAAATAATACTACCTGGAGGTCCTCTTTCAACTTCTTAAAGAGACTGGATTCGCAACTGAATTTCTTATTTGAACATAGAACTCCTATGGTATATTAACTTTCTACTCTCTTCACATGGCTCCTTGTGTTCTCCAATCTCAAAATGTTGCTGAAAAAAATCTTTTTTTATGAAAAATCAAAGTTTGATGGGAATTGAGTAGTCTGGAGGCTGACTGCCAGCAACTAATATCTCATTTCCCCACTGAAGCTTGCCTCCTACATTTAACTTATTGCCGTTGGAAATATTTAGGTCAGATATAAACAAACCTTATATTATGGTTCAAGAATTACAATCTAATACATTTGTTTCTTACTACTACTAGACTAGGTACTGGGGAAACAGTATAATTGAATGGTGAACTAATACTTTATTGAACTGAATTATTATGATTATTTCTCAGATTGCCTTTTGGATTGATACATGCTGAAGATAATCGGAATCACTTGAGTATAGTTTTTTAGTTTTTGCACACTATTGGATTTTCAACAGCTGCTTTCAAGTCCTAAATTATTTGTGGTTTTATAGCAGACTTTATTTTCAATTATTCCCAAAAGGAGAAAAAATTATCGGTGTAAAGTCTGGTGTTCTAGGTGGAATTTCTATTCTACTTTCCCTTCCAATAACCTTCTTATTAAACAACTCATCAATATAATTTTACACAACTGTTGCCTTATATTGGGGGCCACCATCATTTTGAAAGTAAAGTAAATTGAAATTATCATAGTTCTTCTATAGCCCAGAACAACATAGTCATCATTTTCAAGTACTATTCATAAAAAAAAAGCTCAGAACTCCATGGGATAAGATACCACTCCCAATAGTAATATTGGGTCTGATTTCCATGATTCTATGTATACCAATAAGTAAAATTCTGTCTTTATCATGACCAGATAATTTGAAAGTTGCTTCATTGATACAGTTACTTTAGAAAATATCTCTGTCATTATCTTGTATCTCATTTAATATTGTCTCACGAAATTGAAGCCTACAATCAGGATTGTTTTCTAATAGGCTGTGTATGAAACATGGTATATGTTTGAATTTGGCCTCCGAACAAAAGTTTTGAAAAATTGGTCTGTTAAAGACCAATCCTACAAGGACTCTGAATAATCGCTTATAAAACATCAACTTAGTTTCTTCATATGATGATGGCCTACCTCAAACCGTGACGATTCAATACAGATCCCCTTATATCAAAATGTTTAGATGAATTAAGATCACTTTCTTTGTTGTTAAATAATTATTCACTTTTCAATTACTAAACTAAAATCACCTCTGTACAAAATTTTGAAAGAAAGATCCTTTCGCCTTTGGAAAATATTTTTGTAAATCACAATATTTAATGAACATAATAACAAAATCTCAGTCAGATTAAAACAAAAGGGTCGAAAATAGAGGTTAAAAACAAGATTATCTTAGTGGAATTCTAATAATATTTGGAATGAGTAGTGACTTTTGGTCTACTCTCTATAGTTCTTTAATTTACTGGTAGAAAATATCAAATTTTAAATTTCAAACCATATAGCCTACAGTAGTTTTATTTGAATTTATGGTCTTTCTTTTTCTAGAACATCCACAAATTATACTCTGGATTGGATCATAAGAATGACGTACAATTATTATCAAATTCTAGGCTGTAGAGAAGAAGCTTCTCTGGAAGAAATAAAGAAAAAGTATCGTGAATTAATTTTAGCATCACATCCAGACAAATGTTCAAACGATAAAAAAACTACTGAAGATTTTGATGTTTTAAATGAAGCATGGCAGATACTGAGAGACGCAAACAAAAGGAGAGTATATGATGCACAGCTGAAACAAGAGACATTGGCACAAGAGGCTTTGTTATTTGATAGACTCTCAGTAAACGAACTTTCTTATGATTGTCATAGTGAAACATATAGCTATACCTGTAGATGTGGTGGTGAATATAGAGTAGATGCCCAGGAATTATTTCAGTTAAATTCTTCTTTAGACTGCAGTCTTGAATGTAACACCTGTTCATTATTTATAAATGTATATTCATGTAAATAGTAGTTAAAACCTATATAAATATATTTACTGTAATTTATATATTTTCATTTATTTGAATAATTCTTTTAATTCATGAATCCTTGTAATGGCAAAAATCACAGAGTGCAATGCAAGTGACATTTTCTAAATGGTAAAGTCTTCATCTACAAGGTATATCTTTCTTGAATCTCAGAAATATAGATGACATCAAACAAGAATTACATTTATAAAGAAAACGATAACTGAATATCTACATATTTCCAGCTGTAAAAATCAATATTTCATTTATAGACATTTTACAATTAAATAAAATATTGTGTTGCGACAGTATGATGCAATGGTCAGCAAAACAAGTGTGTTTTATCAAGTCAATGCCAATAATATTTGTCAAACTCACTCAATTATTTAGGTATCAAGAAATTATAAGGTATACAAGAAACTAGTAAAGTATATTATATTGTTACTAATTTGTAACAATTATTGTGTTTAAACAGACATTGAATCCATGGTACCTAACAATGTAAAGATTTTGATGTTTGACAACACTTTGAAAACACATAAGAAATATTTTTCTCATTTATTTTTTTATCTTTTCTAAATATTTTGATATTTTAAAATAAATTGTTTATGTCTATAATATTATATCTATACATTTCTGAATTTTTAGTGTAATTAAGCAATTTTTTTGTTTGTGACTTCTTCCATTTCTTATTCCTACATTTTTTTTAAACAAAATGTTTTGGTAATTACAAAAAAATTGTAAATTTTTATTTGTGAACTAAGCCAAATTAAAAAATTGTTTGTTGGTTCAAAATATGTTATTTTTTAGAGTGTTTGTTCTACAGATCTTAGTGAGAGAAAATAACATGCTGCCAGAAATATGTATCTGCACCACTTCGAGGTTAAAAATTTAATTTTAATATTTATTTATAATAATTCATCATTTTTTAAATTATGACATACAGGTTATCTTAGTTTGTTTATATTGTTATATAGACATGTGATATAAGTTTATGATCATAATTCATTTGATATATTCCCCTCTCCAAGCAATATTTACTAAAATCACAATAATTCGCATTACAAACAGGGGTTGTAGTAAAACTTAAAATTTTGCATAACCTGTATAAAAAATTGTTCTTAATGATTCAAGTTATTCTAAACTATGAGAGCAAAACAAGCAGGAGAATCTTGTGGACAAAGATGTTTACTAAACTCTTCTTTAACCCCAAGAGTTTATGTAAAAACTAGTCTTTTACAGTTTCTTACAGAAAATGGAGACTACAGCAATCTTGTTTGTCACATTGCAATTGTGTTTAATTTAGTCTGAATCCAAATTATAGTTTCATCTCAAATCCAAAAATATAATATGACACCTAAAATTTATATATAAAATGTTTTCAATTGTAATTTTCTTTATAGAAACAACTGAAGTACCCTATGTGAAGTGGAGGGTACCACATGTATTTATCCTCCACTTCAAATACTACTTATGAATTTGCATACATATACGGATGTTTTCTTATATTTATGCAGTTTTATGTGCTTCATAAATATTTAATGTAAAATTCAAATTGTAAAGGTTTTCCTGGATCACTCTGTTCAACATTCATAAATAAGAAATAATTAAGACATTTATACATGGTAAAAATCTCTACCTAAAGAACATCGCAATTGAAATTGTAGGGAGTCTACATTTTTAGATAGGGTACAATTTTGGACTGTTAAAATAAGACTTCCAAAAATAAACGAAAAATAATTTTACAAACCTGCACACAGTATCTCCACTAGCGGTGCAATTTGGTTTAATTTAGCTCATATGTTGAGGTTTAAATTGTACTGATAAAGGACCCGAGTTATACAATTCTGTGGTGTACATATGCTATTTTGTTTACGCACCAATTTAAACCAATGTTTTACCAAACATTTTTATTTATACTTTTACAGTTTTTTAAAAAATTAAATGTTTGAAGGAGGATATTAAATAAAAATCCTATAATACGAAGGATTAATTTTATTTTAGATCAATTATTTCAGTCAACTTTATGGATTTAAACCAAATTTATTACAATTTCAAAAGCTCATGTACAGAGTAAATTGTTTTTTTTTTTGTTAATGTATTAGATATCAATTAGAATAATGAAAAGGGGGAATAGTGTAACACACGGAAAATCATAACACCATGAATCCGACTTGAACTTTTGACGGTTCACTAATCGGAACAGTAGCGAGATAATTACAAATCTGGTAACTGACCTACCCCACTAGCATTTTCTTTCTTTAAACATCACAACTTCAACCTATAAACGGTGATGGGAAATCAGCCTATAAAATTAAGGACAATTCTATCTGATATAGTCAACTATTATTCAACTGCATTTATTAATCAGTTAATTGACTGGAGAAGTGTTTTTTAATACAACATTGATTCACTATTGAAGGATGTTATGTTGATAATAATGAGTATTACCTCAAAGTTAGTATTGCGACAGGATGGAAATCCTATACACCATGCTCTCCCTGTTTAATAGTGTCTAGGTATTATTAGGTAATAGCGTCTAGTGTATTAGAAATATTCTATAGAATGTCCCATTTATATAGTTGCTCCTAGATTTATTTTTGTGGGGTAACTTAAAAAGTCAAATTTACTCAACCCAGACTGCTTCCAGAAATGATTTATACTAACATATCATAAATAAATTTGATCCTCTATTACTATGTTGCAGACAGTTTTTATTGGTTTTTCATGTGTATAATAATGTATTTACTAAAGGATATGTGTTCATTATTGAGAAATACTTTTGTACATTTTCATACATGCTGGGTAAGAATAGATTTAATGAAAAAATATTTGGTGAAAAACCCCTAACAAAATCAGCTACAATAAAAATTGGTAATAAAATTCAAATAATGAGTTCAGCGAACAACCAGAAACATACAAGTCTGAGCTAATGACACTTTGTAAGACATAAAAGCCAGAATTTTACTGTTTCGAAATAATGTATGAGTTATGTGACAATGTGAAAAATTAAAGTTTGTAGTAGGTTTGAAAAAACGCGGTTGTAAGGAGAGGGGTAATTTGGTTAAATGATATTTTATAATTAGTAAGGTAAATTCAAATAAGGAAATAGATTTTCAAATCAATAATATAATTAATACTGTATAATTTTAAAATGAATTGTTTAAATAATGTGTTTGTTAAATTTGTGCTGTGTAATCCGAAATAGAAATACCAAGGGGAGTGTGTGAACTATAAAAAACTGTTTTAGCGGGTATGAACAGGTTCGCAAGAGCGGGAGAAACGTGGTGAGATCAGTTTGAGTCCACCGCTTGAATGGACAAGTTGTGTTTCTAAAAAAGTCTTAGTTGGGAAGTTAGACGGACAAGGTGTGTTAGAATGTAATTGAATTTCTAAAAAATGAGAAAAATTCGTGAAAGTAACTATGATAGACGATTAATAGTGATCAGTAGTTTTTTCCATAAATAAACTTTTAACGAAAAAGCAGGAAAATGCGTTAAGTTGAGCAAAGTTATGCAATATAATGCACGTGATTTTCGAAATATGGACAATGAACGATTATATTCATTGGTTAGTAAAAAATGAACTTTTTGAGATTACGACCACGACATCTTTAAAGAATATAGACATATTTCAACAGTGTTCATCTACTACAATTGTGAGATCAGCTATGATGTTACTTAATGGACAATGAACTCCGACAGTCTAACGAACAAACGTGAATCACAGGTTTTATTGTTTCATATAAACTCTTTATAATATGTTATATGTATTTTCTTTGAATTGTTTATGTAATAGATATGAATTTCATTCATTTCATAAAAATCTATGTGAGTCCAAGTATCATTTGAACAAAGGACGAAATTAATTTTTATTTTAATATTTCTTGTATCAACTAAAAAGGAATAAGTAAAATACTTATATCTAAATTCTTAAATTCAATCAATGGATTAAATACTTGCAAGTTTGATTTCTCAACAATATAATTTCAAATTAAAGTTGAAATTTTTAAAACTAAAGATATGATCAATCTTTTTCAGAATTAGTAAAATTTATAAAGTAACAAGACTTTAATAAGCATTTATATTCATCATAATTTGTATGTAATCAATGTATGTTAATATTTTGTTTTTTGATTTATGTTAAAACTAATTGCCAAAATGTTTAATAAATCTTTATGTTAAAATTTCAGCTACAAATGTTCTCATTTAATACCAGAATCCACTGTGAGTACACTTTTAAAAGAGCTTGCGACCCCTGAGATCATAAATTCATTTTTTTTCTATGTTAAACAACAATGAAAGTCTGGCGCCCAATAATTATAAAATAAGCACTCATAAAATCATTCTTTCTTCAAAATAAAACATAAAAAATTAAGAACTCTTCAAGTTCAATACAAATTTTTTCTTTTCTTTTTCTTGTTGATAATATCACAATTGTCGCCCAACTCATGGGGGCTTTTAATGAATAAAGTAGCTTCACCCTTAATTGTGATAATTTTACAATTATCACAGTTATTAGTCAAAGGAATTTCTCTTTGATCAACTAGTAATGAAAATTTGTTTAACTTTATTGGCTTTATAGTGGGTAAGGGTCAAACCTACGCACTTTTTTCAATTACTCTTGGGTTAGATTTCTCTATTTCATCTTTCCTTTGATGTCTCTCTTCACCAATTCTTTTCCCACCCTATCACTATTCGAGGGTTGGGGAGAGGAGAGACTTTATTTTACGTTATTATCTTTCTTTTATATAAGGCAATGATGACAGAGAGGTTTTTCATTTTTAAACAAAAAATATCACATTCATAAGAATACAACAGATTAGATACAACACTTATCAGAAACAAGGCAGAGTTTCTCTTGACTGGCTATGTAAACAGCCACACTTTTCGATTCTGTAGTAGAAGACAAAAGGTTTTGCTACTTTCCTCAAGTCATGCTCCACAAAGTACAATTTTCTTGAATAGCAGAAATACAGATTGATAACATCTATCAAAAAATTTCGTTTATAATGAAATCGATAGCTGAAAATTAATACTACATAGTTCAAACTGTTACAATCAATATTTAGTTTTTAAACATTTTTCAAATAAATTAAACATGATATTGTGTTGAGACAGTATGATCAATATGGTCAGCAAAACCAGAATTGTAATTTTTTGTGTCTATACAAATAATATTTTGTCGCTCAATTTAAGTACAAATAAATTGTATGATACACAAGACTAGTCAAGTATATAATTATTATTACTACATTGTAACAATTATTTTGTTTAAACAGACATTGAATCCATGGTAACAGTATAAAAATTTGATTTTCAACAAACATTTGGAATTTTTTGTATTTTCTGAATATTTTGATATTTAAAAAAATTGTTTTCTATCAATATCAAATTTATAAATTTTAGTGAAACAGCAATTTTTTTCATTTAAGATATATATTTTGGTAATTAATAAAAAAAGCAACTTTTGTAAATATTTATTATATCTTACATAAAAAAAAACTTACTTGTTAAACCCAGCCAAATTGAAAAAAAAAAAAAGTTTTTAATATTTTTGGTTAAAAAATGCTATTATTTTTTTTAAGGTATTAGTATTGTTCTACACACATTTGTAAAAAAATCGAAATGTATGTATCCGCACCACTTCGAGGGTTAAAATTTATTTTTAGATTTTTGTACAATAATTCGCCTTTTTTTAAATGAGTCATAATTTTTTTCAAAATTCACATGTTTGAAACAAGTCACTTCATATTCTCCCTTCTTCCAAGCAATATTTACTAATATTAATATCACCATAATTGGTATTTCAACAACCCCATAGGGGGGTCCAGGCTAGTTGCACCTAATAAGAGGAGGTTGGCATCTCTTGCGGTCCCCAGTCAAACACTCACAACACATAGACTACCATCTATATAAACATAAACCCAGTTCACCTATATACATTTTGTTACTTTCACCTTTACTTAGCATTTTATTGCAAGGGGATGCAGACTATCTGCACCTACTGATAGCAGTTAGCATCCTTCGAGGAACCCGACCTATACAGGGGTTGAACAATAATACATCTCCTCTGAAAATACACACACTTACATCACTCTTATATTTATTAAGATTAGTTTTTTGACTGTGCTGAGCCGTAGCACATCTGCGAGTGTTTACAAGACCAAAGTGTGACAACCTTAGAATCTGGTTAGCTGATGATAGATTGCTCTGCTGATGACGTATTCATGGTTTCTGTTCAGTAGCCAACCACTTTGGTCCTTGGTCAGGAAGTGTTCACGATGGGGAGGTGACGAAAACTCCCTCTCCAGTTGCAGGTCTGGACTGATGCCCATCCAGTTTAGTTAAAGAAGATACTCTGGGCCCCAGAGTTCTGGGGTTTAGAAATGATCTAAAGTGATCTAAGGGTATATCCGTTCCCAGAGTTTCATCTGCAACCACTTAACACGATGCACTGGTTAACCTTTTTATGGCTTCTACCAATAAAACTGTCAACTCAGGAAGTGAAAAGAGACAGCTATCAGCATCGTCGGAAAAGTATATCTGTAATGAATTTAAGAGAAGGAATTCGGATGTAGGGAATAAGGGAGCTGTTCCCAGATTCGTTATTGTACTTAATAACAGTGCTGAAGGGTCTAATCTTGCTCTTTGTTATTAACAAAACTGTAATTAATGCTGCAGGGAATGTTCATTCCATTAGTAAACTTATATAATGGGACTTTATTAATACAGACTGACTCGAGTCACTCTCTGTTGAAAATGAAGTCCTTTTTTGATGTTGTTAGCGTGTCTGTTGCACCTCATATGGGTTTAAATTCCTTTAGAAGAGTTATTTCTTGCCACGACCTCTTGAATGAGAGTATGGAGGAAATAAAGAAAGAGCTCACAAAGAACAGCATGTTATCAATGTGGAACAAATTTTCCGTACAGAAAATGGTGAGAAAAAACCAATCGGCTCTCTCATTTTAACCTTTGATACTCCAAATCTTCCTGAGCCAGTGTTTGCTGGATTTTATAGTCTAACTGTTAGACCGTATATTCCAAATCCAAGGGTTGTTTCCGATGCCAAGGATTTGGACATGTTAGCAGCACATGCTCTAAACAGGAAGATTATGGACAGTGTGGTGAAAAACGCCACAAAAGTGAAGGGTGTAAAATTGAGGCAGTGATCATCATGCACGTTCACCAAAACATCAAATCGAGAAGGCGATTTTGGAAATTGTTGCTAAAGAAAAACTTTCTTTTCCTGAAGCTATGAAACTGTACAGACAAAGAACTACTTTACCTCCTACCATAGGAAAATTGTATGCAATGCGACATCTGCCTAGTCTCGAATTTCATCATGTAAGGAACTGGGTGAGATGGTTCGTATGCTTGTAATCAGATCAAACAATAAATAACAGTCCAAAGCTGCACATCACTAACATCCCATCTTCGTCCAAAGTCGACCTTCTTGATAAGTCAACCAAACCTATTGCATCTAAAGCAAAATCCGTGCCTTCGACACTAAAGGACACCAAATTACCACCAATAACTGGACAGCTAACAAAACAAAAATTGCAGTCAGTGTCTGTTCTGACTAAATCATCATCCTTTTTATAATAGATGCAAGGGCCGGTACACTAATGGTTGTAACTGTCAAGCCTTTTCAAAACAAAAATAAGTTGGGGGCGGGTCTTTCTAAACCCCTCCCAAAACCATCTCGGGCGTCTACCAAGCCTTCAACACCTGACGATCCAGTTGTTGATGTTGCTACAGAGCTTGGCCCTGAAATTTCAAAAATTAAACCACCTGAAGGTATTCCAATCCAAGCCAGGCAGGTAGAAAGAATACTACAGGTCCAAGTCCTTAATTGTTAACCGTCAACAAGGTATTTCTATCTTAACCATAAAATATAGCCAAACATTTGAACTTGAATAGTGTGATAAAATAAAACATTAACAGAGTGAGAAGTCATATTGAAGATCTTAAGGTTCTTGTAAGTGATACATCCCCTTTAGTCATTTGCCTGCAAGAGACTCGCCTCTATCAATCCCACTAGTTTCTTGTGAGGTGGTTTTCAGTTTTTAGAAACGATTGTCACTGCAGAGAGATCTGTGGTGCGTCTGGGAATCTTAAAACTTCATTGCAAGCAGTAGCAATAACAATCACTACATCATATAAAATGACAATTTGTTGTTTTTACTTGCCACTTAATCAGGTTTGTGAATATGGAACTAATCAACTTGATCAGACAGTTGCCTGTCCCATTTCTTTTGGTGGGTGATTTTAATGCTCACCACTATACTTGGGGATCAAACACAAGCTTCCATAAAGAGAACTGCATTGACAGGATTCGATCCAATTTGAATCTGCTCAATGATGGGTCACAAACTCATCTAGCAACTTCTACAGGTGGTTGGACAACTGTCAGTCATTTTGTAGCTCTAATCTTCTCACTAAATTTTAGTAATCTGTTCTATCTGACACATCACGCTCCTGTGAAGCTTACATTATCTGACTTCTCGCACTGTAATGATCGTCTTCTCAGATGGATTTTCCGCAAAGCAAAATGGGAAGGTTTCACAAATGAATTTGTATCACCTATTTATATATTTATAATAATACCGTTCCCAATAATGAAGCAGTACAGTCTTTTACGGAAGCACTCCTTACAACAAGAGCGGACAACAACATTCCGAAAACGTCCACCAGTCCTGTAGTAGAACGATGAATGTAGTGACACTCTCCTTTTACGTCATAAAGCGCTAAGGAAGTTTAATCGCAGACCTACTTGTGAAAACTTATAAAGGTATAAAATTCTACGAGCCAAAGCACGTAGAGTGTTTAGGCAGAGTAGGAAGGAATCATGGGCCCAGTACATTGGCATAATATCAAGAACCACATGAAGAAGTTACGTTCTGTTTGTGGTCCTCCTCCTTTATTGGGACTAAGCAGAGGGATGGAGCTTTGACTACAAATAACTATGAAATTGCTAATGTTTTGGGCTCATCATTCGTGATTTTTTTTTTCAAATACTGCTTACAGCGATGCTTTCGTTTTGTATAAAATATCTCAAGAAGCAATACCTTTCACAGTAGGTCTGTTAGAAGATTCACCATTAAATACTCTATTTTTCCCTACAAGAATTAGAGTCTGCTATGTTGTCAGGACGGGATTCTACTTCAGGCCCGAACAGCATAGTTTATTCTATGATCAATCACCTCCCAACTTCAAGGAAGCAAACTCTCCTTAAAATATACAATCGTATATTCGAGGAGCATTGTTTTCCCAAGACTTGGTTAGAGGCTATGCCATAGTAATACGTTTTCTAAATCCAGATAAAGAGAAAACTGAGCCATTAAGTTACCGTCCCATTTCTCTTACTACTGTCCTCCGCAAGCTAGTAGAAAGAATGGTACATAGGCACCTTGTTTGGTACCTCGAGAGTAACCGGCTGCTTTATAATGAATAATGTACATCAACCAATCAGCTTATTTCTTTCGAGTCTGCTATAAAAAATGTCTTTTTCTTGCATGTTTTTTGACCTGGAAAGGGCCTATAATATGGCTTGGCAAAGAAGTATTCTGAATACTTTAAAATCATGCGGTATAAATGGTAATATTCTTGCTTTTATAAAAAACTTCCTTAGCAACAGATATGTCAGAGTGCATGTTGGAACTATATTGTCTGATCGTTATCATTTAGAGAATGGTGTCCCTGTGTCCCTCAGGGTAATGGGATGATCATGACCCTATTTGCTGAGGCAATCAACGGCATTACCGCTAATGCCCAGTGGCCTGTCCGCTGTTCTCTCTTTGTTAACAATTTTGCTATATATATATGGCAAATCGAGGCATGACAACTGCCGAACAAGCCCTTCAACTTGTAATTAATAGAATGCAATCTTGGTCAAGATTGACAGGATTCAAGTTCTCTGCTACTAAAACACAATGCATTGCTTTAGTAGTTGAAGACTGAACCATCAGCCTTTATTATTTCTTGACGGAACACAACTTCAAACTATTAAAAATGCTAAATTTTCAGACCTATTATTTACCATAGACTTTCTTGGATACCACATATATTTAATCTGAAAACACGGTGCAATAAAATACTTGACATGTTATGTGCTCTCAACTGTTCTTGGTGGGGAGCTGATAGGACCTGTATGCTACATTTTTACCGTGCTGTTGTTCAATCACAGATTGATTATGGCTTAATTGTTTGCAGCACAGATTGTTGCATATGTTTCGTTCGAGCCCAGTTTTTAGCTTACATGCTAAGACTGGTGAACCATCTCTTACTTGAGGAAGACTGCAACTACAAATAACATATATATTATGTAGTCTGCACTTCAAACCGTATCATTCGACATCGTATTTAAAAATCCCTTGGCGGAACGATATAAAAGTCGTCAAAATTGTACTACCATATTTGGCATTAGAACCATTTGGGCCTTGTACTTCCTCCAATGAATGAGAATTCTTCATGCTTTATTCCTCCATGGCTCATTCAAATGCCAACTTTTGATTTTCACTTTCCAGGTTCATTAAGCATAACACTCCTGATGTAGTATATCGTCAGGAGTTTCACTATATACTTGATGAATACCCATCGAGTGAAATTATTTTCACAGATGGTTCTAAACTTGACAGTAAAGTCGGTTGCTCATATTACTCATCAGTCAGAGGTATGGATTACCCTCAGCTTATAGTGTATTTTCTGCCATACTCTTAGCTATTTTGAAAGGCCTTAATACCTTGACTATCTTTTGTGTTCCGATTCCAAAAGTGCTTTAAAGTCTATCCAAGATATGTATTCTAAAAATCCCTTGGTTGAAGATATCTTGTGTTCCATACACAGATTTCGGCTATTTGAAGACGGAGTATCATTTTGCTGGGTACCTGGGTATTGCGGAATTTAGGGAAACACAAAAGCTGACAAAGCAAAGGAAGATACAAGTCAGATACCAAGTCACACATCGTGTTATGGTATCTGACTATGTATCGGGAATTAAAATTATTTTACATAAGAATTAGGAAGAAGAGTGGACAAATATAGAATCCAATAAGATGAGGGAAGTAAAAGATTCTGTAGAATTCATCCATACATACTAGTCATCGAGAGGAAGTAGTGGTTACCCGTGTTCGTATCGGTCATTCCATTATCACTCATGGATTTCTGATGGAACAGGGGAATCTGCCACAATGCCTATTTTGTCAAGGTGTGTTGATCAATTAAGCACATTCTCATTGAATGTGTTATATTAAGAGGTGTGTGATGAACTTTTTCTCTACCAAATTCCATTCAGGCGATGTTGGAGGATAATGCTCAGATCCTTGATCGGGTATTGTCTTTTTTGCATCGTCTGAAAATTTTTGATAAAATATAAAAGCAAATTTTCAATTAGATTATTGCTGAGCCTCTTTACACCTGTGTAATATTTTGTTGTGTAATTAAATTATTTTTTGTTAAAATTCTATCTTTCATAACTCATTGCAGGGCCCTGTAATATTTGTTTTACTTCTTGTTAATTATAATTTATTGTTAATTGTATTGTTAACTTGTTGCAGGGCCATTTTTAAAGCCTTCTAATATATTATGTTTGTTATCTAGCTTTTGTATTGTTATTTTTTTAAATGTTTTATTTCTAATGATTAAGGTAAAGCATCATCTTGCCAAATTTTTGAAGGCGGTCATCGAAATGGTTTTTCACTTTAAAACTAAAAAAAAGAAAGTATTTCAACTTTTGAACTCTCTGCCTGTTTGACAGTGTATTGGTCCAAGTCAAGAGGTTCTATAGAATGCCCACCATGGCCATCACTAAACTAATTTTTTTGGGGTTACTTAAAAAGTCAAATTTACTCAACCCAGCCCTTCTTTTTTGATGATTTATACAAACTTATAGTAAACAAATCATTCCAGAACATGTATTTTTCAGTAAAATTTATATTAATGCATGGAAGTCAGGGGGGGGGATGTAACCAGTATAATATATTTATTTAATTTAGACCACAATTTCTCTTAAACTATTAGTCCAAATTAAAAAAGTAAGGTGCAATTGAAAAAAATTTGAACAAGTTTTAAATGCTGCTTAATATTCCTTACCATTTAAAATTTTACGGGTAGAATTGTCTGTGTTCAAAGTATGAAATAAATTGTTTACCTTGAAAATGAAATTTTCAGATTTTAGATTTCCATAATTAATTGCAAATTGCTTTAATATAATGAATATTATTTAACTTATGCCAAGCAGTTGTATTTTATGAGGTTCTTTTTAACTGTCAGTATATAACTTATATTATCATCAGATGACGCAAACACAATTACACAATCTGAAGACTAATATTCATTGCACAAAAACTAATAAATATAATTAGTACATTTCACAATATGTTGAAAAAATTGTTTTAAGAATTTTGGTCATATGCTTACAGTAGTTAACTACTTACTGAGCTAGTACATATGGTTATTTCACCAACTGCTAAAAAAAAACCTTGTTAGTTTTTGCTATTGTTGACAATAATGGCTAGAGTTTTGTATGAGAAATTTAGTTTTAGGATAATAATTGTAGGACTTTCTAAAATTCAATCATGCAGAGAAACATTAAAATTTCTCACTCTATCTTGAGTTTATATATTTGAAACAACTCATTATTTTAAATTTAAACATGAACACATCCAAAATAAGATCTTACACAATTACCACACACTAGGATAATTTGTATCTATAGTGCTAAACAGCACAGACTAAATATAGTAAGCTGCCATACTATTATGAATAAGCTTCCACCAGACTTGGTGGAGATAAATGATTATAACAGATTAAAAACAACTTCAGAAAATGACTAATGTCTGGATCATGTTGTTTGGTAGAGGAGTTTGTGCAGCATGCTGACATGATTATAGGGAACCTACTTGTTTCAAATTGCTATTATAGTACATAGGATATTGTTATATAGTCATGTATTGTAGTTTTTGCATGTGATTTGTTTATCAAGTTTATGGATATTTATTATATAATAATGTGATGACAAGTCTTATACAATAACTGTATTGTCTCCAAGATTAACAAATAAATTAAAATTGAAATTTATCATTTAATAAACTATGGGTTGGTTTGTAAATTTGATATTCCTCCAATATATTCAGTTTTGCTTTTATTTAGTATACGTAAAATTTTGTCTTAATGAATATGTTAGCAAGTGGTAAATGTTTTTGAATATCCCAAATGTAATATCTTTTGGAAATGGGGTAGCAGACCAAACTTCTGGCAGTCTAGACTACATATTCAACAAAAAACAGCAATAATAAACCAACTAGTCCTTACGCAAAATGTGGTGTACATAAACTATTTAATGACACAAATATACTATGTAACAAACAGTATATTGGTCAAACAGGAAGGAATTTTAAACCATGATCAAGCACTTACAGCATAACAACATCATAAAAATAGTCAGCTCTCCATACCATTACACTGAAATTAAGAATTTAGAAATTTTACATACACTAAAGGCAGAACCATGGATACATTGGAAGAGTAATAAATTTTCAAATATTTTAAAACCAACCCAGATAGTCTATTAAATGATAAATTTTTGTATTAAAATGTTTTTATGATACTCTAGTCATTATAGACAACAATAGTAAAAACTTACAAGATCCAACCAGTAAGTGAGATAACCATGTGTATTAACTCAGTAAGTAGTTTTAAAACATTTCTTACAATATACTTTGAGGTGTAGTATAGTAACGTATATTTATTTACTAATTATTATGTTTATTTATTTTTGTGCATTAAATATTAATGTTCAGAATGCGTGTTTCTGATAATTGTCTTTTGTAATGCTTCCTAAACAAAAGACAGCTTGACAAAGTTAAAAAATTAGATAATAAAACACATTTTTTATTTTGTAACATCCACTTTTTATTAGTCTAATTGACAAATGGTTTCAATGGTATTACAGTCTCGTCAATGCCTTAGCAGGCGAAACCATTGGTCGGCTAGACTAATAAAAAATGGATGTTACAAAATAAAAAATTGTGTTTTATTATCTTTAAACATGGAGTTCCACCAAGAACCTTCGGTCTCAACAGTAATGAAAAATAAAAAACTAGAAGTTCACTAAAAATTACAGGTTCTTGCGATTTGTATAAACATTAAATGTGAGAAGACAAGTGTTTAGTTTTTGGTAGGTCATAGTATAATGAATGTTTACACAATTTTTTATAAAATTTCTACTTGAATTTGGTGAAATTTTCCCACATTTAACAGTTTGCTATAATATTATGATTGTTGTAGTATGGACACACAGTTAGTTTCAATCCTTAATTACTGTGTTCCAGAGGATTGTTGACAAACACTTAATGTGTATTATCTATTGAAGAATGTGTTTAAATTAGAGGAATACGTTTTTATATCCTCACACATGCAGTGTAAGTTTCCTTTTGGTTTAGTGAACAATCCCTCCCTTTCCCCAACAAAACTAGCCAGTGAAAATCAGTAATAAAATTCAAATAATCAGTTCATTGATCAACCAGAAATGTTTGTGCTAATGACACTTCGATTTTTGAATACTGATAATTCACAAATTACAACACTACATCAACTAGACTGAGGTATGGTGTAATATAATTAGATAAATAATTATTTGACCAACATTAAAAAAAAAAAAACTTTAAAAAAACACTAAATTTAGAAAGGTGGGAAAAGTTAATTTGTTCGAAGACAAAGTTTTGGTAGTTTTTAACAAGTCGCACCACTAATTTTTTCAAGGAAATTAAAAGGTTCACACCTTTTAAGAATTTAAAGTCTACATTACCTATGAAATAAACTGGCAAATGTCAAGAAATGTAACATACATAGAATAGATTGTGTATACAACAAAATGGTTCTAATTTTCAACAAGTTCTATAGAACTTATTTATTTCTCAATAAATACATTGAGAAAATATGAAAAGTAAACTTTAAAACACATTTTTTCACAATTGAATACTTTATTTGTTAATATGATGTTTCAATACCCAAGTCTTAACAAATCTACCAGTTTTACTAAGTCTTACTTGACGAAAGTAGAAGAAAAACAAAATCAATATGTCCAAAAAAAATGGGTTGAAATTTAGAAAATTTGATTGAAGAAGTTTTGTGTATTTATTATTTTATGTTTTACTAGTGGATGTCGATGCAAGTCCAAATACTATTGTTCCACCAAGATTGAAAACTCAATTTTCTTAACATCACAGAAAAAATACAATTCAATCTCCTTTGATCCTTCAAACTCACATAATTACAAGAAATATTGAAAATAAACCATGCTCTGTTACCAAAATGTGTTTCCACTCATTGTGATGAAAGGGCCCTTTAAAGAAGTGCAAGACATTAATGTGATTTTCTTTTGTGAAACTTTTTACAACACTTACCTATCAAAGAAACTTTGTACATGCACCTTTTGTAACCAAAATACTTCTAATCTCAAATTGGAGGAACTAGTATGATGTGATCAACAAAATATAAAAGATATTCATAGAGAACTTTTAAGTAAATTATATTTAACAAATTTTCTTTTGTTTGACCCAAAAAAAATGGTTAATTGTATTAATTTTTTGTTACCGTACCTTTTCAGAATAGACAAATACAATTTTAACTTTTTGGCATCCAAAAGAAATTTTTTTAAAATATTTTAATTCTGAAATTTTGGACTAAGGGAAGCCAACCTCCTGCCTCCTCATAATAGATCCATGGGATAAAACTATAAACCATTGCCCATTTCTGAGCATTTCCACCTTCATTAAAGTAGGAATTAAGTTCTTGTTTAATGTACAAAAAAAGGGACCATAGTACCATAAAATATTAATTTAAGAATGGGTTCCCACCACCACCCGACATAACACAGTAATGTCGCAACATTCCTATTATGAAAAAAAGCAAAATAACTATACGTATAATAAAAGGCTAGTCTTGCCATCCCCATTTGAAATTCGGAACAATTTTTATTATACACATAGATAAATAAATTGAAGAAAATTTGAAACAGATATCAAAAATAAATATAGTCACAGCCGATAATGTTTGTTGTCTATAATTAACAATGTGAATCAACCAAAATAATAAATATTCTAGATTAAATGTTTTAATCTGGGATCGAGATTCATCGAGTCACCTTTTGAGTACTAATTGTACGCCAATTATACCTACATATTAAGTACAATTAAAATCACTCCATGTTTTAGAGATGTAGTAAAGCACTGCATATACAACCAACATTATTCCCAAAACTGCTCTGGGGACCTCAAAATGGATATATCTGCAAAAACCTCAACATCGATATTTTTTTTATAAAGCCATCAGATAACTTTTTCTATACTACATATATGTGAGAAAATAAAATACATCGGTTCTCAAATGTTTTTACGGATTAAAAATGTTTTATTAAACAAGCATTGATCCATTTTACCTTTCTTTGTATTCAGCCAACTTGAACGCTAGATGTATATTGACAAACTGCTATAAGACTGGTTTAAAAGTTAGCTAATTCAAATACAGTATACCTCATGTTGTCTTCGTGTGATGTATGGTTTCTTATCTTTATTATTCTAACAGACACAATGTGATGACATTAATAATCACTTTGGGAATTTACAATTTATAAGAACTCGTGTGTATAATAAATCTATTTACATAAAGAAGGTGGAGGGGGGGGGGAAGAAAAGGGTTTCTGGAATATGGCTATAAAGCATTGTTTATAGATCATGTTTAAACTATAATTTTCGGACTTTCAGGTAACATCCACAATTTAATAAAGTTTGCCTACTGCCATCTTTACAACTTGAAGTAAACAAAAAAGAAAACAAAGTAAGTTTAGTTCTCAATCCATTCTGTAATATCGAAAATAGTTGTTAATATATAAAATTAACAAGTAGTCACACAGGCAAAGGCATGTACATGGGAGAGAGAGGTGCCACAACACCCTCTAATGGTCTAATTAAAAAAAAAAAACTTTATCCTTTTAGTACACTGTCCAATGTGAACCCGAATCGCCCAAGTTAATTACACCTCATTCTATTAGTTTTGGAAACTGTGATAATTCATCTCACTTGAAAACACCTCTGAAATTTGGTATTTTAAACTTATTTTAAGCATAATAAATGATATCAGTGTTAGTTAAGAGAAGGAATTTTTTTAAAAATATGTTTATTTTGTAGGTTTGATTTTTTTTCTTTCTTTTTACCCCCTGTACCCGATATGTAACACAATTTTCTATCTGGAAACGGGTGGAGATCAGCAGATATTTATATAAGGTTGTTAGTTTTTAGCTAATTTTCTCATTTTTCAACTCCAGTGAAGTAAGATTTTCACCAATTTGTGTGGAAGGTAATTTCACCAATTGCTAAACTTATTTTAAGCATAATAAATGATATCGGTGTTAGTTAAGAGAAGGAATTTTTTTCAAAATATGTTTATTTTGTAGGTTTGATGATTTTTTTCTTTCTTTTTACTCCCTGTACCCGATATGAAACACAATTTTCTATCTGGAAACGGGTGGAGATCAGCAGATATTTATATAAGGTTGTTAGTTTTTAGCTAATTTTCTCATTTTTCAACTCCAGTGAAGTAAGATTTTCACCAATTTGTGTGGAAGGTAATTTCACCAATGCAATTTAGAAGGTATATAAAGTACCTATAGCATATACAGTATAATATAAAATCTAAATCAGAAAATTTGCACATTTTTCTGATCATTCAATTTCTGAATATAACATCATGGTCTTTTAAGTTTCATAAGGAAAGTCTACATACACAACCTTCAACGCTATTCCCAGATATTAAGAAAAATGTGAATTAGAAACTATGCAAATTATTATCAATTGTTATAGTGCGACAGATTATTTTTTATGCAATTATTATAAGTGGAGGAATGTTTGTGAGAAAAGTCAGCACTCCCAATCCCCTCAAAAAACAAGTAAAAGTAATAATATAAACAAAGACCATTAGGTATACTTATTACAATGTTATTCAGATTTCAATAGTGGTAAAATCACAAAGGGGAATTATGTGTATCAAAGTTAAATTGAACAAACACAATGAACAAATTAGGTTAGGGTAAAAGTTTTTGTATAAGAACCATTCTAAACAAAATAAACAAATCCAACAGAATACCCCCCCCCCCACCTTAATCCAGCAATTAAGGTTTTATTAAAATTAATATGAATATATCAGACATGGCTATATAATAGAAATCGTAGTCAAATTGAGTGTATATTAATGTTCGTTGGTAGCCTAATTATTTAGTAAGTCGATATACAGATTATTTAAAACAATATGTCTCTAATTCTTTTACTACATACCTTATTTTGAAACTTTAATTATTATTTTAATGTGGAAAAAACTTTTTCACTGAAAAATTCAATAGTATTCTTTGAAAGTAATATTTTCAATTAATAAACATGTCTGTTCTTCATCCTAACATCTTAGTAGGCCTAAATGATACAAACAACATACTATGAGAAAATATGTTTTTAAATGAATCTTGATATTAGAAGATATTTTTCCATCAGTGGTTAAAATGTAATCAAAGCCTATAGATTAACACAGTATTCTAACAATTTTTTTTCTTTTTCAATTTTTACGTTGAAATTTCAGTTATATAATTACTTTATTTTAAAATAAGCTTTTTAAAGTTAACGTTTTAAAATAGAAGTCATTTTTTAACTTACGAATTTCCATTAGTTCATAACCTACGCATATGTGAATTTGGAACTTTTCAATTTTCCAGTGAAAAAGTGAATTCCGTATTAAAATATTATATTACAATTTCAAAAAAGGTGTGTAATAAAAGAATTAAGACAAATTTTATAAAATAATCTTCTAATCAACTTCTCAAATAATTACTGCGTTTTTGTAATAATAGTCTATTTTAATAAAATACTGTAAACAAAATGCAGATATTCGAAGGATGTTTCATAATTGTTGATTCAAGACAAGCCTATCAATAAACCATTTTAATTTGCAACAATGTAAATTATTAAAACACAATGTAATAATTTTTTATCATTAGGCATACTACCCAATATAATTAAAACTTTTATACAAAATTTGAACTAATATCAGATAAAATTATTATATAAGGGGAAAGAAATGTAATTGTTGGTAGATCGTACAATGCAATAATGTAAAAAACAAACTTTTCAAGAAATCCTTAGCTTGAAAAGGAAATATATATATTGAAACTCCCTTTTTACCTTGAATACACAATTAGGTTATGTGTAGTTGTTCAGGTACGTGTAATTGCCTTCATTTAACAATCAAGGGCACGAGGTATTATAAAAGTCCAGTAACAGTTACATATCAGACTATTTGCTATAGGTAGGCCTAATACAAGATTTTTAGTTTTCATGTAGTAGGAATATTATGATGGTTATGATTTGTAAGGTACATTCCTTTATTACAATTAAACATAAGGGACTTTACATAACTAAACTTGCCCTGTGTATCAAAAGATTGTGATATAGTTAATATCATTTATAAAACTATGATTGATTTAGCACAGGCCTAGGACAAAAGATAACTTTATGTTCATAATAATAGTCTTAATTATGTTCAATAGGCTAGCATCTCATACCATTATGTAAACCTTGACATTTCATGTTAAAATATAACTGTCAACTTCTCTTATTTAATAACAAGTATTATATTGCAATTTCAAGGTTAAAACTCAGTTTTGACTGCAAAATATTGTTTCCTTTTAAAATAGGCTTAAAAATGACTGTTTTAGAAGTAAATATTAGGACACTCAGTTATATATGAAATTATGATTTTTTTTTTTCAAAGTACTGTACATAACCTAATTTTAGGAGTATTTGATATTTTTCATTTTTATGAAGAAAGCGTTAATAGAACACAACATATTTAATATAGTTTCAAAGTAAGATTGAAGTTAATAAATCTCGCTTTTTTCTCTCTAGGTAATTGTATTCAAATTTTACTAGGTAATTGTATTCAAAGTTACTGGTATTTTTGGCGATTTAAAAACAAATATTCCACATACTTTATTTTTTAATAATAAATTAAGTTCACAGGGAAAAAAACATAATTTCAATTTTTCTAGGTTAAGGTCCATTAAGTGAATTACAGGTTAAAATAGGTTTGTATAAAAGTTTTTACCTTACAAGGTTATGTTAATATATAGCCACCATACCTGACCTACACACTAATTCGTAAAAAAAAAGAAGAAATTGTGTTTTTTTTCCCCCCAGTGGTTATTCATCCAAATACTAACCGCACTCAATGTTGCTTGACTTCGGTGATCTATAAATGCATTGAATTCTGTAGTATGCCAAAAATACTGGCAACTTTCATTGTAAACCATTATTTTTTTCTATAATGGAGGCGCCACGCTCACAGTAGGTGGGTAATTATCTTAGTTCTATTTTTTACTAGATTTGTTAAAACACTATATTCAAACTTAAAAAAAAAATATGAGTCAATATCCTCAAAAATGGTTATTTTAAAGGAGGTGGCGAACAATAATAGCGATCAAATTAAATGTTTTTAGAAATAGTTTTGTTTCACGTTATGGTCTTTTGTTTAGAAACTTAACATATAAGCTAATAATAAATTTAATATAGAAATTGTGTTAGAAAACTCAGATTAATGGATCAATAAATAAAAAATATATAGAATTAGAAAATTTTGTCGTTTTAATTTAATAAAATATCAGGTATAATATAAAAAATGAAAACCATTCGCATTCGACAGATTTTTTTTTTTTTTTATCAGTATAAAAATATTGACACTGGAAATAGCCTATGATGAACAGTGAATATTACCTTTAAAGACATAAATAAAACTAAAAACAAAATGATATCTACTCGGTACTTTGCTTCATGCGGACCTACCATACTTAAAAACCAAATAAATTTTCATAAACTATTCACAATGTTTTCAATATGGAACCAAATTAAAAATGGAATGTTAACAAAAAATAAATAGTTAAATAGTGTGCACTGTAGGCTACTTTTTTTGTAATAGTACATTTGTTGTTCATCAAACAATTAAAAATTTATCCTGGGCCTAAACACATTTAACAAAAAACGAAGTTAAACATAGATTTGAAGTAGTGGACTTTAAAAATAACATTCCCTGAATATGTTTCTAACATTTCACACTAACCTTATATTAAATGGTTTTATTGATTAAATATAAAACATTAAATTAAAATATTCTAAATGTTAAGGTTACAGGTCAGCTGTGCATAAGTCTAAGTTAATACAGTTTTTGTGTAGAGGGTTCAATATACAAAACATGTAAATACAAATAAGCTCAAAAATCTACATGCTTTTAAAATCTATCGGATTGACAACATATGCTTGATGATAAAACTCATCAATTAATATTTTCTAGATCTGCGTTAGAACAATTATCATAACAACACACATTAAAACTGAACCTAAATATATGAATAATTTCTCCAATTACAAATATTCATGTATATAACCTACTTAGTGGAACATTTATATATTTCAATGATGTTGTATATATTTATAAGGTGCCACACGATTTACTGGCTTACATGATTAGTCTTCAAAAACGTTTTAATATATTTAGTTCAAAATGAAATTTAATACACAACTTTACAAGATTATGGTAAAATTATAGGCTAGATGTTTAATGGGTAGGCAAGAAGGAAAATAACTAATTTTAATTAACATCAAAAAGAATTTACTTTAAAAAAATGAACATTTGAAGAAATGGAAGAGGTTTCATTGTCCAATTTTTGTAAAATCTTGGAAGACAATAACCTAAGTTACTTGTAGAATAAAATTTTTAACTGAGCCTAAATAGGCTTAGATCAGGGCTATAAACAAATTGAGTTCAATAAAAATTATAATTCCAACTCCATTTTATCTAAGCATAGTAGTTTTAACAATAAGTTATAATATTTAAAATGCCTTAATTTAAACAAACAATTAGTACACTAAATTTTAATTCAGTATACTATAGTGTGACTATTATAGTATGTACATGTATAACTTATACATTTTATAGAAATAGATTGTTAATGTCTAAATATATCATTTCAAATTTTGATTTAGGCTTAAGCCTAAAACAATGAGAGTTTTTTGTTGGTTCTATAATGATGAATATTCTTTGCTTACATTTTTCAAGATAAACTACAGCCTAAGTTATCATATTGCAATACAAACTAAACTGAACTAATTTATTTTTCTTCATAGCTTTCCGTAACTAGATTTTAACCCAAATCCAAGATTCTTTACCAAAATACATACCAAAGCCTACTTTCCATAAAAATTTGACCATAGATAATATTAAATATTTATAAAAAAATTGAAAATTATAAATTAGTAAAAAGGCAAAACTATAAATGCTGTTAAATAGATAACATTTATATAAGACGAGCCTTTACATCCTATATTTTTATAAGTTAAAGGAAACTAAACTTTAATTATAGGCCTACTGAAAATAAAATAATAATTTTTAATAAAAAGGAGTTTTAACTCATAACAAACAAAATGCTGTTTAGAGATCTTATAAAACTTAGTGAATTATTTAGTGGTTTTAATTTAGTTAAGTTTAAAAGTTTAATTGAATTTAAATATTACGAGTCTAAATTAATTCTAAAGAAAACAAAATAACTATATAGCCTCCACTTTATAAAGTGGATCTATGGCAATCTTAATTATTTTAATTGCAATATCTTGATAGAATCATTTTACCACATTAGGCTCTTAATAAAACCAAAAAGCCCATAGCTTCCCAAATAGCCCCACTGTTTTTAGACTTGATTTGACAGCATTTGAATTGGAGCTGAACTAACTTATTCATACAATTCATCAATATATAAAATTAATGTTTAAACAATACTATCACATAACGTAAAAGTAAATTCTAATCTAATTTAAAAATGTAGCATAAGGATTGCTCAGAGAGCTGTTCACAGTTTTTGTTTAAATTCCTTTGATAAATTAATTAAATTATATTTTCCTGAAATAAAGAAATTTAAGTTATCAGGTATAACATTAAATCAGCCACAGTACACTTTACACAAAATCTAAGAAAGCAAAAGTCAAGTGGCGAATTGTTTTTGCCATTTAACTAAGCTTATTACACTTAGAAAATACACCCAGATACAACTTTTCAAATCAAACACTTTTAATAAGGTTGATGCCGCTGGTACTGATTTTCTCTGAACTTTCCTCCGCCATAAGCAGGTGCTGGTGCTGTGTAACCACCTGCTCCGTAACCTCCACCATACCCATAATCATAGCCGCCATATCCAGCACCATATCCATCATACCCAGCATATTCTGTTCCTGCCCCATACTGGTCATACCCGCCTTGAACTGCACCATATGCTCCTCCATAACCCCCACGGCCAGCAAAACCACCTCCTCTACCGCCACCTCTTGGTGCACCAGGAAAACCTTGTCCCATACCCATTGTTTCAGGATTAAATTTTACTTTTTTCACATCAACTTCTTTCCCTTTTATGGTCTGTTTTGCATTTTTAAGCACTTCATTAACAACATCTTTGTTGTCGAATGTAACAAAACTAAACCCTTTTCTTTGGTTTTTAGTTTTATCAAAAGGTGTTTGAACTTCAACAATGGTTCCAAACTTAGAGAAATAGTCCTTAATATCTGCATCTGTAATATCTGACGTTAGACCTCCAACAAAAATTTTACATTTTAAGGGAGACTGTTTTTTGGTTACCCTTTTAGGATCAACTTTTTTACTTCCAATAAAATGATCACCTGCTGCCAGTAAATCATCTACTGTTTTCGCGGTTTTGAATAAAATAAATGCAAAACCTCTTGACATACCTGTAACTGGATCATTTTTAATTGTTATGCTTTCAATTTCGCCATACTGCCCAAAATAATCACCAAGCTCTTTGTCGGTTATATTGCGACCTGTGCCGCCAACAAACAATTTTCTGTCATCAGCTAGTCCGGGCGTAATAGTGGGAATACCATTTGATTGAACTGCCATTTCGACTTAAATAGTTAATAAATTTATAAGGTATTTACCTTCCACAAATTCCACTTGAATAACACTGTAATATAACGTAAAGACGCACTAACATACAGCACAAACAACGTGAACACCCAAGCCACCAATGCTTTACAAGATGAAGGCCTGAAACGCACAAGTTTCTATATCCGGTAGACTGGAAATGGAGGGAATCTCAGATGGCTACATGATCGCACATATATACAATTTTTATATATTATACTTTTTTGCACATGTTATGTTGAACAGAATATTTTTTTAATTCTTACAAATAAAATCCTGTTGCATTATAGTTTACAAAATATCAAGAATAACTTTTTTTTTGTAGTAAGTAAAAACGAATCATTTAACTTTACCTCTAAAATGTGATTCATATGGAGTAAAATAATCAAAACAAACAATTTGAATATATAGGTAATGGTTTTCTTGCAAATTTATAAACAAACCTACCTCATGTAGTAATATATTAAACTATTAAACTACTTTATTAAAATATAAAATTATTCAATCCAGAATGAACCTCAAAATATATATTTTAAAATTATATTCTAATGTACAATAAAATGCACAATGTTGAATGCTTTATTATTCTGAACAAATTATATGCTATATAAGTTAAGGAGTAGGAATGAATAATTCTATTGGTTTTTTGATTAGTTCTCATTTGTTTGTGACATTTAGTATAGATAAGTTAGAAGTTGATAAATATAGGTTTATACTACACACAAGGGGTACTGAAGTAACTATTTTGTTTAGAGGAAAATGCCTATTTACCAACATAATATTAAAACACAGTTTATATTAGTGACAGTGATAATATATAAAGGAGTTGGAACTATAATAGGAAATTTCAACTATTACATTGTCAACGAATGGGCTGAAAAGTCATTTGAACGAAGTCTCATACTATATAGTTTAAAATTAAAATTAATAATAGTAAAAATCCTTAATTTTCATTCAAGATTAAAATCTTTAATTTTATTTCTGTTTAAGAAATTTAAATTCCATTATATAGAAGGCACTATAAATTATAACAGCTCAACAGCAACTAATGATTAATCGTTGATCATGGTTTAAAGTTTTTTATTTTATATTAGGTTTGCGCAGTTTAATTAAGAGTGTGTTAGTAATTTTTTATTTATTTATTACCAATGATGTCGAGTTTATATTTATTTGTATTTAATATTTACCTAGGCTACTAACTACTAGCCGGCATTATTGTAGGATGGTCCCTGGTCTGTTTTGTTGTGACATTCTGATAATGATAACTGATAAGTAACTAAACTAATGACAATGCAGAACTATGTGTTTTATAGTACCCTCCTTTTCTTGTATGTAGGCTTAAATAAAATATATCCCTAAAATATTTGTAAACTTTTCTTCCATCGGAACCATGGCAGGTAGTAGTACATTACAAGTAGAGGAGGTTATTGAACATATTTTGAAGTTTGCCAATGGTACAACTTTAGCCAATGCAGAAGCAGTCTGCACTAATTGGAAATCTATTGTAACACGCTTAAATAAGGTAACAAATGTAATATATATATATATAATAAAAATATACTCTTAGTTATATGGCCTATGCAGTTTTATCACTAAAATGGGCTAGGTATGCCCACCCCCCTTTTATATTTGTACCTACATTCCTGTCTTCATAAGAAAAGTAACATTTTTTTGTGAGCAAAAAGGTTTTTCACATAACTAACTATATATTTAGCCACCTTAATTCACCCTATACCTAAATAAACCTACCATAAGATATGACAACACTAATCCTGATTGAAATTTTTCACATGGAGTCCTAATCAGTCTCCTATACAAGTAATGTACTAACCACATTCAATGTTGCTTGACTTTGATGATTGGATATTGTTCTTACCTTACAAGGCCAAGTAAGTTAGAGCAATATAGGCTATATAGCTATATATATAATATATAGATTGAGAGAGAGAGAGAGCCAGGTAAATATGTAGTGTTTCTGTCGTTGCTATTTACTAGCTAAATGGTGGCAATTCGTGTTCTTCCCACCTCCTTTTGTAACAATTATATCATTTCTTTTTATACGCATTTCACGTGTAATTACCAAAATCCATGATTTCTGTCGAAAACAAGCTATTTAAAATGACGATTTGCTTGCCTTTTGAGATTAGTTCAGCTCTACGTTACTACGTATATATGACATCTCATGAATCTAATGTCTCATCCCTTGATATTTATGTTCATCCACGATAATAGGTCTATTTAAAGAACTATCAAACTAAAATGTCAATTACTGTTAATTGTGTACTTTGCCAGACCTAGATAAAGAACTACAGATCTAGGAAGATATATATATATATATATATATATATATATATATATATATATATATATATACACCTTACCAGACCTATAGTTCCTTTACTAGGTCTGGCAAGGTAAATATATACACATATATATGTGCCTTGTATTAACCTTCCAAGACCTAGTTCTCCTGATTCTTAATTCATAGAAGCGTAGTACAGTAATATGAATCTGAAATTGATTGTAGTAATTTAATCACAAGAATCAAGCAAATAGCCTATATAGATAATATAAAGAAAATCAACCTGAAAAGTGTTTCACAATATATAGCCTACTATTATATTATTTCGAAAAGAGATTCAATATTATATAATAAAACCAACCAGGACTTTATATTTCTTAACATTACACTGTTTGACATATTTTTTTTAATTCACAATTTTCGAATGATGTCTTGAGTTTGTAAATCATTAAGATTACTGACATAGGACAAACATAATTCACACATCTCACACTCCAAGTTGACTGTTCAATGGTTTGACACAACATTAATCCCCAACTGATATTTTGAGGTATAAATGCAATCATCCATCCTAGTAATAACAATTCTCAATGTTGCTGGACATCGGTGATCAGTTGAAATTTATGTTTTCTATGTAAACTTAACCTACAAATACATTATTGATATGTCAATTTCGAAGTGAAAAACAGTTTTGCTTATAAAAAAATGTTACTATTTTTATGAAGTCATGTATGTAGTACTAAATTAACAGAAAAAAAAATTATTAAAATTGAGGTTCTACAGTAAACAATTACCTATCATGTTTACACAAAAATTTGAAGGATTAGTTAACCTTAAAAAGTGGTAAATATGTAGTGTTCCTGTCGTCATTATTTACTAGCAAAATTTATACAATTCGTGTTCTACATACCTTCTGTTAGAAACACTTAGATCATCTTTTATTATGCCATACACTTTGAATGTTTCACAATACTTTCATTCTGTTAAAAAATAAACTAGGTCTGGATAGGTAGTTAACAGTTCTCTTAACAGACCTATTTACGCAGATGAACATAACCTTTGAGGGATGAGACATTCAATAGATTCATGAGTTGTTATACGTAGTAATCTAAACAGCTGAACTAACCTCAAAAGTCCAGGTATCGTCTTTTTAATTAGCTTGTTTTCGACAGAAATAATTGATGGTAATAACGGTAATCCAAATGTGAAATGCGTAATAAAGAATGATCTAATTGTGGCAAAAGGAGGTTGGTAGAACACGAATTGCATAAATTTCACTTATAAATCACACCGACAAGAGCACTACATATTTACCAAAAAAATAGTGAAGTTCACAGGGTAAACCTCTATTGTACATCAAGCTCAGATATACCTATATTTAGTCACATAGCCAGAGCTAATAAAACAAGTGATCAAACATTTACTAACTTGATGAATGTAGTTATAAATATTAGCATAGGCATTCGTAATCTGAGCTGGATTTCATACTTTTATATCTCTTATTTTCTAATAAACTAATGTATTTTGTGATGGTAAATATCGGTTGTATACATCAGATATTTTTTGTTAACAGAAGACACTTTTCAAGTCCCAAAATCCACTAATTTGTAAAAAAATACAATTTTAAAAACAAGTATTCCAGATGTGTTTAGGTTACTAAATATGTCATGTTAATCTGTATTATTATAATAGTGAATATCTCATTGCTCGATGTTTATGTTAAGACTACGTGAGTCAAGTTAGTGAAATGTATGTCTAGGTTCTATATATATATATATATATATATATATATATATATATATATATATATATATATAGTTACCGGCCCAAACCTATTTCTCATGGTTTTTCAATCAAACAACGAGATTGAAAAACCAGATGAGATGTTATGCACATGTGTCATGAGGTACGAGATTGTCGTCCCATCGTGTAACCTATGAAAACCATATGCATAGGTAAACTTCGTGTACTTCAAAGAACAGTTCCCGTTTCTTTATTTCTGATTTTCAACAATATTAATGGATTTTGGGACTTGAAAAGTGTCTTCTGTGATTAAAAAAAACAAAACCTGATTAATTCAAATTAAAGTACCGGTAGTTAGTAAACGATTCATGATTTTTCGCCATTAAATTCCACTGTCAAGTACATTGTATTGTTAACATATGTTTTAATATTAATGTCTGTCTCATAAGACTTGTAAAGGACATGCATCATACGATACTAGAATGTCTTTATATTAAGTAGTTATTTTTTAAGTTACGAATTCCCATTGCTGTGTACGTAACCTACGCATATTTGCATTTCATACTTTTAAATTATTTCCCATCCTTTTCCCGACACTTTTTTTTTAAGGTTACGTCCAATTAGTTAAAAATTACCAAAATATTATATTACAATATCAAAATAAGGTAGCCTAATCTGTGTAGTAAACGAATTACACAAATTTTATAAAATAATCTTAACATCAATTTATTAAATAATATCATTATAAATTTACATAATACATTCTTATCACTATTGCTTTTATATATTTAACATAAAATTAATAGTGAAGATGATTATACTAGCTGGCATCTTTATCGTGTGGCTCTCAATTTTCGGTGAATCCTTGATAGATTATTCTGAATCACGATCACAGTTATCAATGTAATCATGCAAAGTAAGCCTGTGACATCATGGAGATCAGCTTTTTCTTTAAGAACTTATTTACTAACTAGGCTTATTGCAGGTTTTCATACTTATAGATTCTTATAAAACATTTTATGAAAAATTAGAAAACGAATTTTTATATTTGTTCTCACTAACTTAAACTACTATCATATTATTGTATCATTAAATAAAGTAGAAGGAAATTTAGATATCTTTTTTTTCCAGATTTATGACATTTGGAGGTTATGTTGTGAAGAGGAAATCTCAGAAGATGACTTGTTTGATCTCTTATCCCATATGTATCCTCGACATTGGATGCCAGGAAATAAGCATAGTATTTGTTGGAGAACGGTGTACAAACATTGGAAGCAGTGGAATGTGATGCCAAAATGGATTTTTGTAGTTCGAAAGCTTCCTATCAATTTTGGTTATGATGCCATGATTTTCTCTATAACGTCTTCAGGTATTTAATGTTTATTATTACACTTATTATTCGTAAAACCAAAGATGATAATTCAAACATAAAAGACCATTCAATTCTAAATTTTGAGCGCGCACAGGAATTTGCGTTAGTTCCTAAACAAGTTCGCACTGCATTTGGCGTACTTGACATCACTCTTAACCGTTTTTTTTTTGTCAACACTAACATCTAGCAACATTATCTTGAACTAATTAGACTTTTAAAATATTTATTTATTGCAACACATCTGCTGGTAACGGTATCAGAGCCATCTAATATTTTAAACAATTACTTGCTTTACTGCCGTTATCACACATGTTTATAATGTTTGGCATGTTTTATTACTAGTTAGCTATGGAGAAGAGTGGTTTACGTTGGTGCTAATTTGTGGTTATTTAGATGTGTTTGTTGTAAATTTTTATAAAGATTGACTAGGCTATATAGACTTTTTACTTCGGAGTGATTTTTTTTTTTTTTTTGAGTTTTAAGTCGAAAAACCATTTCGGTCATTAACGCCTTTTGGAGTGAAGTTATTGGGAATGAAATATATCCTTATTTCCAAGAATATCACACGTTAAAAAAATTCTATAAGTAACTTCTAAAAACACTTTTGAATTTAAAATATGTTTTTATATTATTTTGAGTTAAAATAAATAAGTTTTTAAATTAATAAAAGGAAAAAATTCTTACTCCCTTGTGGTTTGATTTTGGTCAAATGCATACTCTCTTGTAGCATGCATCAAAAGACGGCATATGCAGTCCATACTCATCAACAAGTTAATAGTACTTTCTATAATTACAGTAGACTCTCATAAATCCGGACTATTGTGGCAGAACCCCAGTCCGGATTCCGAAAAATCCGGATTTCCCGTAGTCGGAGATATGTCGGCCGCGGGGCCGATACGAGCGGTGATAAGCCGCACATGCAAATACCGGTCCATGCCGATACCCAACTACACTTGTTACACCCTGACAAATTAACTTACGGTACTGTTACTGTAATGTACATAATACAGTACTGGACTGCAATTAAGTAAAACACAGGGTATCGCGTGTCAATTACCTCAGCCGCGCGGAAACTTCCACTGCTCGTGAATCATTACAAAATACGTCATTCATGCAATGCGGAAGATCGCGTGAAAATTGAAGGCGCTAAAGCGGCAAATTGTTATTAAAAAATTTTACCGTCCGGTCCGGATTTTTCGGAGTTCGGATTTTCATGATCCGAATTTAAGAGAGTCTACTGTATTGATATAGCTTATTTGGATATTTATAAAAACTAATACACAACATTTTAAAAGTATGGAACAACTTTCATTAAAAACCAGAACATGAAAACGGACAACATAGGACATATCCTAGGTCTGTGTTGGAAACCAAAATTATTGAAGTATATAAGTAATTCTATACAGGTCAAAAGGACTTTACAACTTTGAAAATTCATGTAAAATTATTCCAAAAAGGTACAGCGCTTTAGTGTTGTTGTAAAGGGAAACACATCAAGTTTTGACTCTCGTAGTCCACTATTGCCTAATCGCACCGCACAAGCGTTTTTTAAATTTTTTTATTATGTTGGAAGTCACTAGGCACTTCAGCCATTTAAGACTTTTTGTGCGCTTCCTTATCTTAGGCAATCCACTTTAGTTCTAAATCCTTCGTGAGTCTTAGAACTTGTGCAGCTAGGTCGTCTTCCTTTGTAGGTATGCCTGTGAGGCCGAAAATCTGTAGTCTTCTCCTCTCCAGAGCTTCACAATACAAAAGTATGTGTTCTGCTGTGTCTTTATATTGGTTACACAGTCTACAGGTTGTCCTGCCTTGAGTTAGACCCATGGTGTTTAAGTGTTCCCTGAAAGCTCCATGACCAGTCATGAAGCTTAAGACTTTCCTTAGGTTGTTTCTATTCAATGATATTACATACCTAGAGAGTTTCTGATTCGGATTGTACAGCGACCCGTAGAGTTTTCCTCTAGAGGCCTCTCTCCAGCGGTTGAGAGTTTCCTGTTTGACCCATCGTCTCAGAGTGGTTCTTGCGACAGATTTACTGATACCACAAGCAGGTTCTGGTCCGATGAATGGAGTCTGTGCTCCCAACTTAGCCAGTTCATCAGCTTTCTCATTTCCCTCATAACCTCTGTGTCCAGGTATCCAGAATAGGCTTACCTGGTTTCGGGTCGAGAGTTGGACTAGAGCTTGATTACAATCCCACACTAATTTGGAGTTGAATTCGTGTGAACAAGCGTTAGCGGCAGTTACGTTAAAGATGGCTGCCTTCACTGGACCCGAGCGTGCTAGCTGTGTGTTTTGGTTTGAAGAATCAAAGTCAGCGACAACAGTTCAGCGTAATTTGCGTACCAAAAGATTCGTAATAAAGATGCGTACTAAAGTACGCTAAAGATCCTCCTAGTAGGCCTACAATTTATGAGTGGCATAGATGTTTTGTAGAAACAGGGTGCTCAGTGAAACATAAGAAATCCTCAGGTCGTCCAAGTTCATCTGACGAAGTCGTTGAGCAAGTGAGACAAAGTTTTGTCAACAGCTCTACGAAATCGACCCGGTGTGTATCGCGTGAGTTGCAAGTCCCACATACGACGGTTTGGCTTGTGTTGAGAAAAGTTTGCATTTGAAACCGTACCGATATTCACTTTTACAAGCAATTAAAGATACAGATAAGATTGCCCGTAAGAATTTCTGTGTGGATATGTTAAATTGAGTGGATGATGATGAACATTTCTTGGACAACATAATCTTTTCTGATGAGTCAACTTTTCACTTAAGTGGCAAGGTTAACACACATAACTGTAGGATTTGGGGCAGTGAACATCCACATGAAACATTGCAACATAGCCCTACAGTGATAGTTTTTTGTGCGTTGAGCATGAGGAAAATGTACGGCCCCTTTTTTTTCCGAGAGAACCATCAACGGGATAGTGTACCTTGATATGTTGCAACAATTTTTGATACCACAGATCGATGAGGATGACCGAGAACGAAATGTTTACTTCATGCAAGATGGTGCACCACCACACTATCTGACTGACGTCCGGGATTTTTCAATAACCGTTTTCCAGGTCAATGGATTGGCCGTGCTGCGCCAATTATGCCCCCCGTTCCCCAGACCTGACACCGATAGACTTTTTCTTCTGGGGTTTCATAAAAAATATGGTGTACGTACCTCCTTTCCAGCCACTCTACCTGAACTTAGAGCAAGAATTTACGCTGCCGTTGAGCAAGTTACACCTGAAATGCTAGTGCGAGTCTGGGAAGAAATCAACTACCAATGGGATATCTGCAGGATAACCAACGGAAGCCACATAGAACATTTTTAGTTTAAGGTAAAAAAACTTGAAGTGTTTTCCTTTAAAACAACACCAAAACCAGCTCTGTACCTTGTTTCATTAAATTTATATGAATTTTCAAAATTGTAAAGTCCTTTTTGAAACACCCTGTATTTTACAGAAAACCATACTTAGAATGTGATAAACGAGCAGGGATATTGTCATGATAAAGCTGCTAGTCACCACTTGCTTACAGCCACGACTATGAACAGGACTTGTTACCCAGCGATGAACATGACTATAATTTTATTGTTTGGCCTAGAGGAATGTAGGTACTCATAATAGACAACAAACACCTTGACAATAAAACCACTGTAAACCTGTAATTGACGCTGTTTAAAGGCGAACAAGTTTCTAGTTATCCATCACCTTTATGAAAGAAAAGACCAGAAATAGAAACCTCTAATTCTCAAAACTTTAATGGTTTAAGGATACTATGAAGAAAATAAGAGTGGGTCGAAATAAATCTGATAGGAAAGATGAAAGAATCTAACATCTTAAAAATTAGATTAAGAAAGGGGTAGATCCATCTAGGGTACTTCATGATTGCCACACTTGTAATCACTAAAAGTGAGCCCCGAAGAGATGAGTAGTTTTTGAAATGTCTGTCTGATATATGAACTGTAATGGTGTAATGTTGTTTATTTGAACAAGTAGATTATTTTGAACAACTTGGTATTTTCTTCTGAGCAAATTTCAGTCAAATCTTGAGACCTATGTTTGAGGGTATTTAACATAGACAAAATTGTATTTTTTAGAATAGTTTCTAAATATTTTAATCAGATTTTATTAAAATGTAGGCTCTAAAGATCTATATATTCCCAAAAATACCTGTTCATAAGTTATTGCTAAAACCCTGGAAAATTGAGCCATGGAGATCTAATTTTTCAAAATCAGTTTATACCAATTTCTTTAAAATTTGGTGTAAATGTGAAGACTAATGATTCAAATCGGTGTACAAAATTACAATCGTAAAAAAATTGTTGTTCAGAAACAATTGACATTAAAACTCAAATAAACCGTTACTTGTGTATTGTATGGACTCCCTTTTTTGTACAACAAGAACTTTATTAATATTTTCCAATTTTAGTATTATTATATACAGTAAAAACTCGCTATCACAACTCTCAATAACACGACTTCCTCGATACAACTGTATTTTTCTAATCCCCCTGGTATTGCCATAACACTTAATGTTAAAGATACCTCTATAGCACGACTATTATTATTTTAAAAACCTTAATAGCACATAAATAAATCACTAGAGCACTGTAGTGATTGTATATGAACAAACAAAAAACCCCAAACCACAAAATAACACAACTACACAAAACTGTATAATGCGTTTATATTACCTTATGTACATTTTGATAGCTCTGCATAATGGTACAATGGTAATATAAGCGCATTAAACAGTTTTGTGTAGTTGTGTTATTTTGTGGTTTGGGGTATTTTCCTTGTTTTTAATAGCACAGATTTTTGTCCTCATACAGATCGATGTTCTAACCTTCCGTAGCAAGTCTTTTTGCGGACCTTTATAGCAAGAGTTCAACCTCAGTAGTAAGTCGTTTTACACAGTGGAACCTTTATAGGACAACTTTACCCTTCGCAGTGCACAGTTCCCAAGGACAGTGACTCAACGGAATAGATGTTTTGAAGGAAAAGATGTCTTACGCTCAGGTCTAAACATAAAACCCCAGCTTTCTCCCCTTCATTACAGTACATATTTTGTTACAATAATAATAAAATGTATTTTTTAAAACATGCTAGTGAGGCTTGATTCAAAATGCACTTGCTATTTAAGCGGTTTCAGAAAAAACAGTGACCTTGATAGTACGACTTTTAGTCAAGTATAATATACTCAAATAGACTCATGAAATTATTCAGTTTAAAACCACCATGGTTTAAAAAATATAAGTTAATAAATCTTGGTTCTAATAAATCTTTAGAAAATCCATATTTTAATTACTTTATTTTGGATGTATAAAAAAAAGGGGGAGTTCCATATAATTCTCAACTACCAACAAACCACAATTACCTTCACCTAAAACTTTATTTTAATAAAATATGATTTAAGCTTCGTATGAGTTTTTGTTAGAACCAAAGCAAGATTAGCATCCTTGTACAAATCTTTAAATATTTTTAGCTCTCTCACGCTTATGTAATATTTTTGGAAAAAAGATGACAACAAATATTTTAATTGGTCTTTTGTGGGAAAGTTAGTGCACCATTTATTAATACAGATTTGATGAGGTGTAATATAAATTAAATGTCATTTTTCACCTAAACTAGTACTTTTAATTTGATTTTATATCTGGTTGTTTCAGGCGACTGGCTGTTTATTGGCACACAATGTTGCGTAGTACTTTACAATATCAAAACTTCATTCATTACAGAAATAATGATGACAGGTGCTGTAGTCAATATTCAGCCGTATGTTACAAATGTGAAAGGTAATTATAAAAAAGTAAGCAATTGTTTCCTGAGTGTAACATTATGAGGAACTCAATTTATAATTAGTACAGGCTTAACAATCCTGAGGTACCTAGATGGATCTGCACCTTTTTCTTTCATATAGTCTTGTGTTAGATCCCTCACTTGTATCTTTTATATCAGTTCACCAACTCTTGTTCTCTTCCGACCTTGATGCTATTAAAGCATTTGATAGTCAGAAGCTTTTATTTTATGTTCTTTTCTTCCTTTTTTTATAAGAAATTTACTGAGTAAAACAAGATCTTGTTTTATTTAATTCAACCATTTTACTTGTTTGTTTGTTACCAATTGTTATAAATATAGGAAAAATTTCTTTGCAACTATGCTGAGCTTTGTATGTGTAATATTTTGTTTGTTTATTTTCTGTTTTTAAAACAGACTGCAGTGTTCCAAGACATAGATTTTGATGTTTTTATGAGAAATAAAACACTTTGTCCATTATATTAAATATAATGATGTAGGGATGTGCGTGCCCTCGAAATTTTGAGGTTCAGCTCTAGTTTCGAACAACACCTGCAAAATTATCGAACCCTCAGTTCTTTTACCCCCTTAATTCTTATAGTAGGTATAATTTCAGTTCTATATATTTAAAAGTTCGTTAAAATTCTTTTGTGATGTCTTTAACGTGTTCAGCGCCCTAAAAAACATTTGACAAATGACATCTCACATGCCTATAAGCATTGCATTTATTATTTTTCAAAAAGTACAAACATTTTCCAAAATGGCCGCCCTCACAGACTATCACCCAACTTTTTTTCAATCACTACATTATAACCAACAATATCCAACTGAGTGATTATCTGGTAAATGAATGACATACAGAAGTATTCTGCGCTGTTGTATTATATTATACATCTTATTGCCACAAAAAATTGTCATTTTCTTACATTTTAATTTCTTGCACATATTATTTATTATAAAGAAAGGAAAATCATGAAATAATAAATTTCAATTTTTTGTATAAATTTTAAATACAAGAAAGAGTCGCGAGCCTCCCCTCCCCCTCAACCCAGAGTCGAAAATAGTGAATCTCTATTCATTGTTTTCCTGTATTTATCGTTCAGATTCTGTGGTCAATATTAGAAACCTATTTAAACAATGCATATATTTACTGGATTCAACTTTCCCTGAACAATGGTTTTCCTAGATCAACCGTTCAAAAATATAAGTCCAGCAGAAAACTTTCCCGTTTTAATAGTTTTCTAAATAAAAAAATTCCAATCACAGAGTTATAATTTTTAACTAAGCTATACTTAGTTCAATTGTATTGGTATAGCTCTTGCTGGTTTGGTCTTTCGATACAAATGAACCTCTATTGTTGAGCAAATTAGCTTGTAACTTCTGAATTTTTCCAGTCCGTTACAACATGTTGAAGGCAACACAATGATTCAAGCAAATCTAATTCCTGTCAACTTTCAGATATCTCTTCTTCCAAAGGTCTGCATTGTTTATTTAACTTGTAAAGAACGAAATTATTAATATAAGGCAGAGTTTAATCTAAAACTCAGGTAGTTCTGTGTCTCATCTTCCCATAATTTTTATAGAATTTTATTTTAACTGGTGATAAATATAGCCTTTTAAAAAACAAGACTACCTACAGTTACATTACCTTAAGCTATACGCACAATTTTTTATAAAATGTAAGACATAAAAGGAAAATATAGATACGACATTTAGTTGCCAGTTTGATAATCCTCATTTTCAAATTAGAATAAAAATAAATTACAACAACTATTTTGAAAAAAATAGTTATATCAGTTAGTTTTTTAGTAATTTGGGTAGTTTTTTTAATAAATTATGATCAAACAATTATATCAGAATTAATTGTACTATTATTGAAGTCAGATGTAAACCGTACCTTCTCTTACTACAGGAGATTGTAAAATGTATGTAAATGGGAAGTTTTGTCTGTTGAGGCGCCTAGACCTGATAACAAATTAATACAATCACCCGTTAAAGCAAACTAGTTCTCCTACCTCAATTCTTCTAGGCTTAACACTAGTCATAGTGTTATCACTTTGTTAATTATGTTAATTAATATTTAAATTTTGCGTAAAATAGTTAACTGCAATTGTTCGCACTCTGTAATTCACATATTCGTGAATTATATTACTCTTTCGATGGAGAGTGTCTATTTCCCGTCAATTACAGCTACTTCGCCTTTCCCACTACTCAATAACAGCTTGAGCAAGGCTTGATAAAAGTTCGAGCTTATTAAAAGCTTGATTAAAACTCAAGCTCATTAAAAAGTTTGAGTTTGTAAAAAATTCAAGTTTGGTAAAAGCTCAAGCTCATTAAAAGCTCGGCTTGATTTAACCTAGACTCGGCTTGAATTAAAAAATCCGGCCTTGCACAATCCTATAATGATAAGCTTTCATAATGAATAGTCATTTAAATTTATTTAAAAAAAAACAAACTTAAAACGATGTTTAAAAATTGTACACAGTAAATTTGTACATTACTAAAAAATTTAAATATTTACTCTCTCGTTAATTTCACTTTCTTACATAGGTAAAAGAGACAATATTATGTCTTGCGTCAAAAAACCAATGTTGTATTTTTTGCGGTTTCAGAGACTAGAAAGAGTGTTTTCAGCAATTTGGTCTGGCGTCTATTATCTGTTGAATATGTATAGAACAAGCCCGTGGACCGATTTTAATTAAATTTTGAATATGGGTATATTTTTAGGCATGTTTCAAGATTTTTATTTAAAATTTTTTCAATAACTAAAAATTTGTCGGGAATTGTCATGGAAAAATCACACATATAAGTTAAGTTTAACGTAAACAATCTATCAAGTGTTCATTAAAGATTCTATTTATCAGACTTTAATACAACTTGAAAAACCAAGAATTAAATCGACTTAACTTTTGTATTTATTATTCATATTATTACAGACCTTAAAACTCTACTAGAGAAAGGTTAGGTTAGATTGTGTAGCTATTACCATTTAAACGCTAATAGGGTTCACTAAAATCAATATATAAAAAAACCTGAGTTATTGAACAAATTCATGCAATAAAACTGCCCTTCTGAGGCTAAAAGTGTTTTATGTCTTTTTTTACTTGACTATTTTGAACATACAAATATCTATATCATTTAAAAACAACCTTGTTTCTGTACAAATATATGCACGAAAATGTTTTGTGTAGCATTAATTTTAATATATTTCGTTACAGAAAATTTAAAAGACACCTACCTTCCAAACTTACTTCCCAGTGATATGATGTGTGGATTTGAACATGATGCTCTTATATTGAGTATAAGGCATAAGCCACCTTTTTGTGTGAAGTTAGATCTCCACACAGGGAGTTTCAATATCGAAATATTTTCTTCTAAAGAGTAAGTTACTTCAAATTATTATGTTATAGAACAAATTTGATTTTGTCACATATTTATAATGCACAGAGTATAGTTTATAATAGTTATTAAAGTTATTGAGCAGTGTGCACCCGTAGAGGTTTGTTTTCTTCGGAAACTCCATAATGTTTGCTTGTGAAAGTCTGTAAGTTAGAAAAACTGGTAAGTCTAGGTGTGACAGAGGTTATAACATTTACAATGACTGTGACATTGGAGGTGCTTTTGGACTTGCTACCAGTGGATGTGCTCTAAAGAAAGAGGTTATGATCGGCTACTTAAGGCTAATCGATATAATCGTTACAGGTAAGTGAAAAAGAAATTATCACCTGCAATACAGAAAATCATGATCTATTCATGTTGTTGAAGAAGCTGGATTATTGTGTGATTCCGTATGGCTCTTTCAAGTGCTGGTGCATTTTAAGGAATGCTGGGTCTCAAGGCTACCCTGGAAGGAAAGTCGGAGTAGCTTGATGTCCTACTGTAACGGGAAGCGTTACAAACAAAAATGTATTTCTTAAAAACCACGTTGGGTGCCATTTTGTAGGTGAACGGACTGTACTAACTTTTAGGTTATAACACTTACTTATTTCAGAATTTATCGTTTAAAGTTACTATGACCTGAAGTTTGGTTGTGAATTCTCACCTTCACTTATTGTACTTTGTACAGCAAATCCTATAATGAAATTGCAAAACTAACCATGAGAAAATTTAATAAATGAAATAAAATCATCTTATGTTTCATTAATTAAACCCCAAATAATAAAGTGATATAGAAGGCGGCAAATTTGAACGTTTCCGGACTACAGTGTATTTGGAAAGGATTGTTGGGAAGGCATCAGGAGAGAAAGGATGCTCAAGTTCAAGAAGGAACAGTATAGTAAAGTTAAATGTGCCTCAAGATTGTGCGAACAGTACTGCCTAATCCAAAATCAAAATATATAGTTGATCTATTTTGAAGTGAAAGAAAGAAGAGAAGTTATTTGTACAATAGCGATGAGACCAAACCAATAATATGTCCCATTGTAATCCACACATAATTCAAAGACAATAAGTTTTCAGCCAGAGAGGCTATTATTTGAACTAACTATAAATTGTTTTAAAGTAGTGTAAACACTAGCAAGCAATAACATGAACTTGAGTAATAATACCTATATTCATTGATACAGTTTATATAGATATTAATATAGTAACATTAATTTTGATTTCCTATCAGTTATTTGGGACTTTGTCCAGACATTTAATAAATACGAGTATAATGTTATGTTCTTGTTTTTCCACTAATCTTTGAATAACCTGGCATCAACCTACTCTGAGATTAGTCTTGTACTCTCTATATTATTCATATATGTAGCGATAATGTTATAGTTCAATGAGCTAGATAAAATAATATATTTCCATAACCACTAACGAGACTTAGATAAAACTTTTAACTTTATTATTTTTGCGATATCTAATTTCTTATGTTTTTCAATAGTGAATTTTGAAAACATTTTAGTGATCAAATATCCTAACGTATGTTATATAAAATAAAACAATGAAAACCCTTTCAGGAGTAATAATTTTATATGACGTGCTGCTTCGCATGCCCTCAAAGAGTAAGAAAAAATATCAAGAAATATTCTCAAGGAGTAAAAATAAAAGTTTTCAAAACTTTGTGAAACTTATTTATTTTTATTAGAATACACATAAAACAAATACTATTGTTGCCTAAAAATACAAAAACACATAATACGTCGTAGTTCTTAGATTTTTTTAAGTGTATGCTCTTCAAAGCATGGGTGAATATATAATGCCACACCACAATCCTGGCATTTATAAGAAGTGTCTTTTTCGTTGTTTTAGAAACGTGTTAGCGCACGCATAACACTGTCTTTGGATTTTCCTTTTACTATCTTCACTTGTTGGGAGAGGCCTCACAAAGTTTCGCCTGGTCAGCGACAGCGGATGTGTGTCTCCAGTGCACAAAGTGAGTGAAACAATAGGCGAACGTTCTTTTGCAGTAAAGTGCATCTCAAGTAGCTGCCTTATAAGATTTGTACGGGAGTCCATAAAAGACTGACATTTGCCAGTTTTTTGTTTCAACATTAGGTGGACGTTCAGAACTGTGATATCAAGAATATGAAAAAAACCGTTTTCTATACCACTTTGTAGTTTTACGAAGTAGTATCATTGAAAGAAATAACCATATCATATCTATTGACGGCAGCCATATTTTTTGTATATTCAATAACAGACGATGGTTTCTTGACAGTGTTTCCTCTTTTGGTTACTTCAACCATGTTGTGTTTATCCACTGTCGATAATATTGTTACATACAGTGGTCACACCACCTAACTGCTATTTTGGTTTCATCATGACACACTGCTGTTTCTCCTTTCTGCATCTTTTTTGGTAAACAGGCTCCAATCTTTTTACTATGTAACCAGATGAAAAGGTTAGGACTTGAGTACCAATTATCCACACACACACACACACACACACACATATATATATATATATATATAACATGGTTTTGTCCAATGTATGGTATAAATTGGACAAAACCATTGTGGTTGAATTGTCTGTATAATATTTTCTGAAATACCTACATCATTTGCTTCACTTTTTTAAATTTCTGTATCTTTTCCGGTATATACAATAAAATCTAGAATTATACCAGATTTACAATCACATAAAACAAACAGCTTTATTCCAAAGCGATTGCGTTTTGAGGCGATGTACTGTTTGAACGAAAGTTTTCCCTTCCACAGCATTAGACCTTCATCGATTATTAAGTTCTGTGATGGCTTGAAACGAGATGAGAACTTTCGCCTGAGAGTCTCGAAAATAGTAGGCAATTTGTACAGTTTATCACCACCATTTTCATTAACATTGTGGTCGAAATGTAGGAACGCAACAGGATTGAAATCTATCCTGACTAAACACTTTAGAATAAATTGGTGTTTCTAATAGAGATTCTGTTTACCAATACTGTTTTATGTTGTTTTTTTCCCTGCTGTGTAACATGAGTAACAGCACGGCCAAGAAACAATACATTTCATCAGGATTAGTATCTGACCAACGTTTTATTTTAGAAATTTTTTTAACTTCACCATTTAACAAACTTTTGGCATATTTGTTTCAGCCACAATGCGCGCTACAAAATCATACTAAAAAAGCTCATATAATATATCAATTTCTTTTGGTTCATTAACACAAAATTCTAAGAAAAGACCACTTCCACATTTATCAAAATCAAAATTAGTAGGCTCAAAATTATCATTGTGCTCCCATTTACACAATGGACATTTATTTATATTATATAGAGGTATTGGGAGATGAGGGGTAACATTTGGATATATAGCAGAATTTTCTGAGCTGTTGTCGATATTATACATAAATACCTCATTGTCTTCTTCCTGAAAAAAGTCATCATCTGAACTCAAGACTTCATTAGAGTTTCCATCAGACATTTCATCCACTACTCTTCTTATTTCCTCACTATGTAGTAAATGTTCTGGATTAGTTTCCATTGTCAAAGAAATAAGAACTGTATATGATTTCATTATTTACGCACTATATTATAATAACACAAAACTGACATCGGAATAATAAAATAAGACTTTTTTAGAACACAACACTTCGAAATAGCGCTGAGTGAAGCCAAGTAAACTAATAAATCACATCAGTTTGTGGCAGGAACTAGACAGCCTAAACTAATAAAAGTGGGGCAATATTTGGCGCGATTGTTGAGGCGGAAACTAGACCAGACTACGTTTCTAAGGGGAGAAGATAAGTAATGAAAGTAGTTATTAGGATTTTGTCTAGATTGTAGCACAAATCATTTACTGTATTGCAGGATACCATATTTACGAATATTTCCGCTAGGAAGCAGGACAAAACAGGCAGGATAGAATAGATGGGAATTATGTTATTAGCAGATAAATATGTCACATCATATGACGTGGCCACTCCTTTAGTAACACACCATTATTCACCCTTCAAAAAGTTAAAGACATTAATGAAGACAATATCCCCATTTTAAAATTTAAAATTTATTATTTTTGCAATTTTATGTATGTTGATTTAATTCACTTGATCATTAAATTAGACTATTTTTCAATCATTGTAATTCTGTATTTTACTATTCATTTATGTGTAGGAAATAATTTTTAACAGGTGAGCTTTCAATATAAGCAACATAATTGCTCAGAAGATTTAATTCTTTATATTTCTTTTCAAAGTAAAGTGTTGTTGTAACGGGGACATATAAGCACACCTAATTACAGAATTGCTTTTTGTATGGGGTCATTTTTTCAAAATGTTTAAGGATAGTTCAAATGTTCAAATATGCTTTGAGGTTAGTTTTTAATAATCAACATTGAATTTAATTATTTAAAATTGTATGAAAATAGGTTAAGGTTTTGTGTTCTGTGGAAATTTTGGGTCCTGAAAATTTTCAGCACTCTTGATTTCGTGTATCACAAATTAAAGTAAATTACCTTTTAAAACTTATATTTCTACTTGTCTGATTTCAGGGTTTTATACAAAGACAAGTGTCTACATTTGATTCAATGTTATCAAATATTATCTTGTGATTGTTATGAACAAAGCAACTTTAGAGTGATTTTAAAAGACATGTTAAATCCACCGAGTTGGGATTTGTTAATATTACCTCGTGAGATAAGAGGCAATAATGTTCCTTTTTTTAATAGCGATTATGGATTTTCTTCACTTAATATTGATTCTGATGCTAATACGATGCTGATTAATTATTGGAAAGATAAGGTAAAGAAACACAGCATACATATATATGAGAGGCATCTAAATATAAACAGGAATTTATTAGCCAAACTTTATTAAACACAATATAAATCGTACACAACAAATTTTTGTCTGTAGTGTTAAAGTTTTGTGACTGTATGTTCGATAGTGCTAAATCTTTGTATGGAGGGTGTAGTAGGTTATCTCACTTGAGTTTCCGCAATGTTTCTATCATCAAAGCGACAGTGTGTTTTCTGAAGGAAACAAACTGAATGCTGGGCAACTCTCCTCTTGGAACAAATAGTTGATTTATCTTTCTCTTTTAAAATCATAGAATAATACTTAGTACTGATAGTTCTTTGTTCTGTGAAAAAATCTAGGTAAAGAATACCTTGTGAATCCCAAAGAAAGTGACCATGATTTTCCAGGTGAAAATGTTCTTCAATTTTAAGACCATCTTTAATGTTTCCGTACTGTCAAAACTTATTATAAGTAGCAATTACTCTCATGATGATTCTCTGATTGACTTAATTCATCAACATCAGTCAGCTTGTCTGCTTCATTTGGTTGTGGTTCTTGGCTGTTCTGTATATGGATAACTCTTACCCGACATTCTGTAAAATAACTTCCACCAATCATATGCTCTGACAGAGAGGGGGGGAGGGAGAGAGAGAGAGAGAGAGAGAGAGAGAGAGAGAGAGAGAGAGAGAGAGAGAGAGAGAGAGAGAGAGAGAGAGAGAGAGAGAGAGAGAGAGAGAGAGAGAGAGAGAGAGAGAGGGAGAGAGACTATACCTTAAACCAATTTTTAAGTATTTAATAAATCTGAGGTAGAATGACACCTTGATTTGTGAAAAATCCAATAATTCACTGTGTAACGCTATTGTGTACCTCCTGCTCCGACATGTTGATTACAACTGATGGAAATAATGGAAAAAAGAACACATTCATACATGCATGTGTTTGTCCAATGAGTTATGATTACCTTTAACTCTTTACGAGAACAAAGCATGATAATTCCTGTTTATATTTGAACACCCCTATATATATATATATATATATATATATATATATATATATATATATATATACATATAATATATATACATATAATATATATATATATATATATATATATATATATATATATATATATACACATACATATATATATTATACGATTTATACTACTGACTGACAGTACTTGGTAGAACTCCATTTTCAGAAAAGAAAACCTCACAATTTTAGTAAATTCTACTTTTTATTGAGTCTTGCTGACCATGGTTTCGCCAGTGACGGCATTTACAAAGCAGCTTAACACAGACTGTCTGGCAAAACCATGGTTGGCAAGACTCAATAAAAAGTAGAATTTACTAAGAATTGTGTTTGTGGTTTTTCCCCCTGATATATATATATATATACTTTTTTTCTTGGCATTGAAATGTAAGAATATGATTGCATGATTATTAAATATGGAGTCCCTCAGGGTTCAATTCTTCTTCTTCTTCCAATGACTCCTTTTGGCTCACACCATCTTGGATCTCCCCTTCTTGGTGAGGAATTTGCCAGCACTGTTGATTATTTAGCACTACCCAGGGGATATGTACAGCTTAAAGTATGTTGCAGACACAATCAACTTTATCCCTTGGGTTCAATTATTGGTCTGGTATTATTTTTACTAAATGACTTGCTATCTTCTGCAAAGTCCATATTTTGATGAAATTAATTTTAAAATCAATCTAAAAAGACCAATTACATCGACTTTGGTAGGAGTCCTAGGTCTCTCAGTATATCTTCTAACACGTATTTAGGTAATGCATTACTAAAGGAAGTTGAGTCTGATAAATTTTTGTATTAACAATAGACAGTGGACTGTCTTGGGCAGATAATATAGATAACTTGTATCATAAAAATAACTACAGGAGTGTTTTTGCTCCATATTTTGTCAAAATGCTGTAACTCTCATGTTTTAAGATTGATTTATTATGGTCTAAATACATTCTCACTACAATTAAAATAAACAGAATTAAAAAAGGTTATTTGTTCTAGAGAAAAAAGTCAATAACAATAATCTCAAAAATGAAGTGTAGGAAGGCTTTCAAGTATTTTTATACCTAACCCTCTCTCAAGCAGGTATATCCTTGAAGTGTTGTATTAATTGTCAATATAAGAGCCATACATTTCATAATAGTGATTTTGATTTTGATGTCACAAGAATAAGGAGCAACATTAAATATGATCAGCAAAGATTGAACGAACATCCATAAAAGATTTCTTGTGTTGGCTGGAATTACTCTATGTAAAATATATAGACAATTTAAACATATCTAAAGACAAGTTGAAACACTTGTTGGTGGAGAGTGTATATTAGGTAGGTGAGTTTTGTTCATGTCCTATGGATAGGGGACAATCCCCTCACTGTGTCAAAAAATTTACCTTTCTTATTGTAACTATATTATTTGTTGTACGTATTTTATATCTAATTTATGTTATTTATTGTTTTTAATAACAAAAATTATAAAATCTCTGCCTCTGGAATGCTATCCCTCAGAACTAAGAAAAAGGGAATTGTCTCATCAATGCGTCACAACATTTTTAAGAACCCCCTAACCGTAATCTTAGATAAATCATCCTTTATCCTCTCCAACAGCTTTTAAAAAATGCTTTAGTATTTGTGTGTGTGTGTGTGTGTTCTACTAGGGAATACCAAGGACCACTCTCCAAGGTAAGCCTCTGTCTCCTATCCGTACAAAATCTAAACTGATGTTATTTATTGTTATTCTATTGCAATTTGTTTTGTTAATATTTAATTTACTGAGTATAGCTTTATATTTATTTTAGTATCCTACCTTAATTTTGATACTTGTTATAAAATGAAATTTTGTCAACAGGAGAGAAATAAATGAAATGAAATAGTATATTTTATATCTATGATAAATATTTGTAATCTTCTTCACCTCATCGGTGCTGAATTTACTGATTTTAAAGATTATTTACTCTCCTTTTGTACATCCGTACTCAAGCCAATTAAATTCAAATATAGGGCCCCAACATGTGAGGAGCACATTTACGTTAAAAAAAAAATAAAGTTAGTCCCGGTGTGGGAATTCTTCGGAAGAATGTACTTAAATTAAAACACAGTCCTGATATCTGAAATGCGTACATTTATTATCAAATTTAGAACAACAAAAATACTTCATATTAACAACATTAATCCAAACTGAAACATCTATGTTAATAAATAAAACCAAATCAAATGTTCATATGTTTAAAAATTAAACCTATAAAAGTCTTTAGATATAGTGTGAGAAGGTTATTACTTTTACTCGGTGGAGGAGTTTTTGGCAGGAGAATTGAGGCACAAGTAGATGTTACATGTCGTTGCAACCTCATGTTTATGTTTTGTTGAATTATTTGTGTTGTAATTCTGTCTTTTCTTTTTTTGGTGGTCTTATTTGAATTTTGGTTATGTTACATGTTTTTAATAAGAAATGGATGTTTGACTGTTGTAGAGAAATTACTCTTACTATATATTATTGTATCAATGGCACAGGAATTAAGATTAATAGAATTAAATATTGTTCTTAATAACTTTTATTTAGATAGTGTTGACTTGTTTTATGCAATGTGGTATACTGTCTGAAGGACTGAAATGGGTTCATAATAACTGTTGTTTCCTTTTTGGCAATCATCTGCAGCTTCACTACCCTTAATACTTGTATCTGAGAGTAACCAGTGTAGTATTACATTCTGGATGGTTTGTATGAAAGGGCTTATAAAATTGTGATTTTCTATAATTTGGACTGCAGATATTGAATCTGCAAGGATAACCGGATTTCTGTCCTTAAGTCAAGGTCTTAAGTATGTGTAAAAATGATTGTCATGTACTAAAATCATCCAGAAAGAAGTACCAATTTTACGATAAAATAATAACCAACAAAGACTTTGGAACAAAACATTTTATTTAGCATAAACCAACATGATACTACATTTCTGTATAGTCACCCTGTACATTAAGCACTTACCATACTGCTGGATGAATTTTTGTATTATAACATCATATTCCTCTGCCACCAATTCATTGAGATATCTATTCAAGTTTTCATCACTCTCAAAACGCATTCTTCTTAGAAAGTTTTTCAATTCTGGAAACGGATGATCGTCATTAGGAGCCAGATTAGGGCTATGGGCTGGATGATGAAGGATTGGTCCTTTTTGGTCTCAGAAGGCAGTATCCATAACCTTTCAAGTAAAAACGGCCTACTCAAATTCTTTATATTTAGAGAATGGATTAAATTCAAAACTTCAAATTTGGTATATGTTTGTTAGAGCACAATATCTTTTAATTTTCACACTTTATAATTTTTAGTGACGATCTTGAAAATGACTACCAGTTGTAGTAAAGGGTCACATGACACATAGTCTTATACTGCCTTTTTATTTAAAACCACTGCTGCAACCCATTTTAATTTTCTCGGATATAGATAGTATTAAGAAAGTTACGTAATAAAAAATTTGGTCCTTCTCAGAATTTTTTTTTTTCAGGTGTGTTTCTCTCAGTCTCTCTTAAATAATAAAAAATTGACAACAATAAATATCGAAAAATCTGCATCAGAAGACAAAAGAATTGAGATGAATTTGGACTCTATTCAAACAACAAATATAATCATAGAGGATCCTTATTTATTGTTTAATTGGCATTGCAAAGTAACACTTGCTGTGAATCAAGGTAGTTATGAATTTTTAGTTTTAAATACTATACTGTTATGTTAAGTGATAATATAATAAACAACTTCTGAAAATTTTCTAAGATTTGGTCATTGATAATTTGGGACATTTTTTAGTAAACTCTGGTTTGAATTAAAAATAAAACTAAAATATTTTTAAAAAACTTGGGCAATGGTTAAAAACTACATTTATTTACCTATTTTTCTACATAGTTGCCTTCGACTTTAAGATATTTTTAATAGCAATTCACTAACTTCTTCATTCCCTACTTGGTAAAATTATTCTTCCTGCTATATAATCAGTCGGACACTATTTTCAAATTCGTGTTCATCATCAAATCTTTGCGATGCAAACCAAAGTTTTATTATTGTTGTTATTAATTGTCTTTATTTTTAAGAGCTGTTTAGTCCTCTTTTCCATCCAACTCCTTTTAAAGAAATACAAACAATATGTACAATTTACAATATATATATATATATATATTGTATATATATATAATTTCAAAAAGGAGTAATAATAAAATTACATTCAAAACGAAATTAAACTTCTTACAAAACAAACTATTTTAGAATAAAATTATAATAGACAAAATTTAAAAAATCAAAGACTCATGCATCATAAAATAAATTTACAAATAAAAATACAGAAATGTACATAATAATCTTATCATATAATGCAAAATAAAACGAATAAATTGATGCATTTTCATTCATGAAAATACCATTCATACAAATAAACCAAATCAAATTCTAATAAACACCTCATGCTTGGGATTCGTCTTCCTTAAAGTTTACGGTGAAAAAAGAGAAAATAATCACTAGAAGATAGATCAGGGCTTGTAGATGGATGATTAAAATTTACTGTATATGGAGCTGGGTATATTGTCATGCAAAAACAAAATTCCGCAGGACAGCATCCCATGTCATTTGTTTTGTATAGTTTTTCTTAACATTTTGCAATTCGAATTGGCTGTCACAGGAGTTCCTCAATCACAAAATTTGAAAAGAAAAACACTCCTTTTGTTCCAAAATCAGTAACGATGAGTTTCTTTGTCAGAGATTCTTGTTTAAACTTCCTAAGTCTAAGGGATGATGAATGCCACCATCACATCGACGGCTGCTTCATCTCTACAACCGAATATGAAATCCAGGTTTCTTTTCCCATAACAATGTGATGAAAGCAATCATTTTTAAAATTTTTTAACACTGCAAAAAATTCATACGCTACAGCACTTAAGACAGCTTGTGTCAATCGGTTAACATCTTCGGCATCCATCTTGTACAATTTTCTATAGGGCAGTTTTCTTTCATGTCAAAACTTTATAATTCACATCTTGTGAAACATTAGGAAAGATATAAGACAATTGTGACATGGTGAAGTGACAGTTTTCACGAATTTGTTTCTCAGGTTTTTTCAATCAAATCATCCTTGATCAGTGAGAACCTATCAGTGAATTTCGGCCAACAAAAAATGCATTACTGTTCGTGTTCCCACCTAATCGTAATTCTAGCACCCATTATAATCTGATGAATATGAACAATTAAACTCAAAATCTTTAAGCGATTGTTGCTAACAGTTTACTATTGATTCACGAAATTTAATAGCATTATCTACTCGCGTGAATACAAACCTTATTTAAAAAAAAAACATGTACCTTGTAGAATAACTTGGAATAATATTTACAGTACTGTATTTGCAAAAACAAACTTTGGTATGGAATTTTTGTATAAACCATTTAGGTTCCCTTATATATACTTGTAGCCAAAAACTCAAACAGCTCTAAAACCCAATTTTCAGTTCTTATTAATTATATTAAAAATACAAAGCATAATATAAAACCATTTATATGTTTTCCTAAATTGTATCCAAAAGATCAAACACTCACTATTTCTTAGGTATATCTTTCAGGGGCTCATTAAAGACAATCCCTCCAAGAGCTCCTTCAGGGGCTCATTGTTTGTATTGGGGGGTATGACAATCCCAAGGAAACCTACTGGATCTACTCTTTTCTTCATGTAGTCTTGGGGTCTCTCTCTTTCAAATTCCTATCAGATCTCTTTTGACTACACCTTAGTCTTATTCTCTTCCGCCGATGATGCCATTAGATTGATCGAGAGCTAGCAGTCTTCATTTTATGCTCATTTTTTCTTTTTTTTATATAAGACATTGATGACTGATAGGTTTTTCCTTTTAAACAAAACAGGTAAAATAAATTTCTTAACCTAGTGAAATCACCACCTTCATGGCCATTGGAATGTTTCTCACTTCCATCACTATTTTACAAATTTACTTTCACTATCACATTCATCAATATCACTATAATTCAATATAAATTATCATCGTCAATAAGCTGATCGATTTTACAACTGTATAAATTATCTTGTTTACAATCCACACATGAGAACAGGATAAGAGATGGATATTATAAAAATTTAGACAGTCTGACCAACACAACCAAATATAATTATGTTCTAAGATATTTGTATAGAAATGTAGAAACTACATATTAGCGCTCTCTCTTTGTTTTAACAAGAACTTTGTGCATAAAAAAGACACTTGAGAACTACTCCGTAGTAGATCATATATGAATGTTGGCGCTACTACAGAACTGTTGAGTTAATGAATCTTAGGAATTACTATACAATTTCATAATATTATCAGCCTATTAGTGGTCAAAGCTTTCATCTTGTGTTGGAAAAGCTTTAGAAAGATATGGAAAGGTTCAATCATTTTGGAGCTTAAAAGAATTATGATGTTGATCTAGCATCGTGAGAAAGTTGGCAGCTACAAAGTTAATAGCAAATCCTGGTCTTGAGAGCTAGGTGAAGGGAACTCGATACCCTGACCAAAACATTAACTGATGTTAAACCATCTATCATAACGTTGAATTTCAGCTATGTAAATAGTCATAAGCAAAATAAATCCATTACATAGCCCATTTCACAAAGCATCTGCCATTTCAATCAATTTATAAATAAAAGTGAAATGAAAAGATGTTAAAATTAAAAGAAGAAGAAGAAGAATGGAGTAAGTGGATTTAAACAGGCAAAGGAGACAACAATAAGATTCATCACTTGGACACAGGACACAATTTAAAACAGTTTTGTGCTTCAGCTATTTCAAGATTAGTATATTAATTAAACCAATAACCCGAGATTAAGAGACAAAAAGATAAATTTCATTAGTTGGTAATTATAAAGTAGAAGAAACTAATGGTGAATGAGCTACTTAATCATAAATTTATTCATCAGAACATTTTGGGAAGCTTAAGACATTTTCTAAATTAGAACTCCTTATAAACTTTTAGTGAACTTTTAATGAACTCATAAGATTGTATATCGTAAAGACAAAGAGCTAATTAAACATTAATCAATCATTCCATATTTTAGATATATTTTACTATCTAGGCTATTCTTCAAGATGTGAAATCTGTCTTGGAAAGGAACCAATATTTATTCATTAACAGTTTAATGAAATTAAAATGCTTTTAGTTTTAGCCATAGCAGTTCATTGTTCTTTGATTTTTCAGCCACATAGATGCCATCTTCAGGGTAATGTAACATACTTAACAAAAAACACTCACACATCATTAATAGAAATTTATAAAATATTAATCTTTAGTGTCTTATCTAAAACAGATTCGGTGACATAGTGTAGCCTGCCAGATTACTGGACATAACTTTCTGTTAGCCTCAGGAGATCATTTATAATAAGTACGGGCATGTCAAATGACGAGGGATCCTAGCTGGATCCACACCTTTTTATATTATAATTTCGGGTTAAATCTCTTCCTATCGGATCTCTCTTGACCAATTTTTGTGCTTTTTCAACCCTGACAGTATTAGAATATTCAATGGCTTTATTTTATGTTCTTTCCTTCTTTTTTTTATATGGCGATCATTACTGAGAGGTTTTTGTCTTTAAACAACAAGAAAATATAAAAAGAAAATACAACGTTTTAAATATAAAAATATCAAAAAGAAATATATAAAATAGATAGTTTCTATTACTTTTCTGGAGGATACCTCAAAAGATTTTCCATGGTAACTTGCTGAACTTGTAATAATTATAAAATATGGGGAGCTAAGATTAAGATGCCAATCGCCACACGTTGTGCGACAATAATTATAGTAATTTAAAAAACTAGGGACTGAACTTTAAGATGCCAATCGCCACACGTTGTGCGACAATTGTAATAATTAAAAAAACTACAACGTGGAAGGAATTTACTTAAGATAACAAATTGCCCAACTTTGTGAGACAATCGTAATGATTTGCTAAAAAGGTAAAAGCTAATAATAAAAGAAAAGTAGTAAAATGTTGGGCGCCATGGCAAGTGCATATTTGCCAGTTAAAATTTTGAAAATTATTAATCTTACGGGTCGTGAATTCCTTAGAAACAGTGTAATTAATGGAATACTCAAATGGAATGTAGAAGTCTTTTATACTTTTAAACGAACATCTTATTTATTTTAACAAACAGAATATTAAAAATACACATGTCAAAATTACTAAACTTCATCAGATAAGTATTTTTAAAACATTTTACAAAATCAAATGTCACTGTAAAAAAAATCATTAACAAAAGGTTTTTTTTATATATATTTATGATTATATGAAATAAAAAAATAAGAGTTTGATCCAAGCGGAAACAATATATTTCAAACTCCCATTATAATATTTGAACCACTAAACTGAAATTAAAGTCATTTATTACTAAATACCTTTCAAACATATTATAATCTTTACGTTAAGTTGAATCATATATCCTTATTCATCATTATTATTATTATTTTAACAGAATATTAAAAACAACAGACATGAAACCAATAGCATAAGATTACAACCCAAAAGTAGACAGTATTCTAAAACATGGATAACTAACAATCATTTTTCTAAACTAATACATACATAGATTATGCCTTGTTCCTTATGTGCTTTCTGCACATATAAACAGTTTTTTCTCACAAGGAACGAACCGTTCAACCATACACAATGTCACGCTCCTGTTCATTATACACACTAAAACGGAGGCCTATCTTGTAGCCAGAATCTTTTTTACACACAAACGGAGTTCTCATTTATTCTAATTTATTTACAAAATGTTCAAAGCCATTAATTTACCATCACGTTAAATAGTTTATATAAGTAAACGTGGTATTCACATAAATCGTTCATAATTACTTGTATGATAGGAAACAAACCCTAGTTCTCTTTGTACCAAGTACATGGTCGCACATTTTGCACTGTTTTACCAGTACACCCGTTTATTTTCTGATATCAAACACTGGTAGTAGTCCATTATCACGTTTGACATCGATACAAGCTAGTACATACTGAAATATCACATCACGCTTTTTATTTCCAGTCCAAACTTATCTCTCACCATTGTAGGCGACGCAGATACCATGATGGAGCCAACTAGAATGATCCGACGGTAAGTCTCGTTACCGCACAAAACCTATATAGGACAAGTCACATGTCTCGCTTCTATTTCACTGACAATAGTTCTTTTCGTTTTACCTATTTCCAGACATCACATATGTTTCTTAGATTGTTTCTGATTAATCACTTCTTTTAATATTTTGTCCTTTTTCATGTTATTAAAAATAAAAGTTCGAACTACTTCCTCACGTACTAATACCATCCGGCCTACTCACACTTTAACTTATTTCTAATTACAGCAATTCTTATTCTCTACTTATCTCTAAATACAATTTACAATTTTCTAATACTTCTCGTCATTTGTATCTCTTCGAATTTTGTTCTTTGTTAAATTATTTAAAAAAAATCATTTTTGCAGACTATTTGGCTGTTCGCATCTACTTGCTGTTACTTCTGTCATACGTACCCCCATTCTACATTATTTTAATCCCCCCATTTATTCAAACATCTGTTCTCTATTTCACAAACCAATGATTCAAAAATTCACAATGTTACAATCTGACTAGTTATCTCCAGCATATTAATGTGTTACAAATTAATATCTTGACTTTATAACCATGTCTTTAATAAATTAAAAGAAAATACTATAAATTTAATTTTAATTTGCCTATTTCTTTTTTTTACAGGATTTTCAGAGCTTTATGTAGGCAATGGAAGGCATAAAATATATCCTTTAAGTGAAATATCAAACAATTTGACCACTGCTCTGTTCTATCTAAATATGCTGTTTTTAGGAACTGATTTAGGTAAGTAGGAAGTTATGTTGTGAGGTTATTTGAAAACAAATACGAGGTTTGTTTCAAATAAATATGACCTGAATTTTCCTTTTGGAAATAAGTAAAACATAAGCAGTGATTTCTGGTGGAGAATACTTTCATAAATATGAATGATATTTTTTCGGGTCAGCAGAGAAAATCACTGGCAGTCAGCTTATGAGTGAGAGTATACTATATATGATCATCAGATTTTCAATTTTTTTTAAATAACGGAACAATTTAAACATGGTATTGTATCAAGCTTGGTGATTCCAAGAAGAAACAAAAGATGTTTGGAAAATTCATTTATGTTTAAAAAATTATGCTATAGGTATCACACAAATGAAGCTATAATACTGTTTCAAAGATAGCTGCATGTGTTTCAATAGGCCTTTAAGAAGTTGAAATGACAAGGTCGTTGATCAAGTGTGATTTTTTTTGGACATATTCAGTGTAGAGCCTGTATCTATTTTCTTTACTTGTGTAGTATAAAGTAAGTTTGCTAATCGTCAAACTTTTCGACCTTTGTTTTTTGGATTGATCTTTTTGTTTCAAGGCTTAAGGAAAATGAAATAGTGGTTTTCGAAATGCCATCCATCTGTTTTTATTATTGTCTGTATGTAAACACTATAGCGGCCACAAAAAATTAAGGTAGAAAAATGAAATTTGGTTTATAGGACTATAGTGTGTTCATATAGAACCCTAATGAAACTCAGAAAAATCAAATTGAAAATGTCAAAATGGCAGCTATTTAAAACAGTTTTTTGTTCTTATCTTGTGTGTTATCCAACTTATAATGAATTAAATTAGATACAAATTTGCAGATTTTAATTCTCCATGTTTTTAGTCAACTTCTCTATGATGAAAAATGGGGAAGTTATTCTCAAAAATGTAATTTTCAACCCAGACTTCCCAATAAATGAAATATTCATATAGTTACAAAATCCGGTAGGGCTGAGTGACCAAAACAACCGAAACCAATGGAGGGAGATGTTTTAATATATCCACATCTACGAGACTTGGATGGATCTTGCCGACATGAAGAAAGTAGTGATACACAAAAGTTAATACTTCCACGACCACACAAGCTCCCATGACCTACTAATACAATTTAACTTTCTTACAAAGCCTAAGATATCTACATTTAGAGGATCTACTTGTACTATATTGTATGATGGGTGCAGTTAAATACCATGATAGCTCCCATTAACTTGTTGCTCTACTTTAAAAAAAGCAGAATGAAAAAAAATCACATTTTATGCATTTTTAGGACATCCTATATTTTGTTAGGATTTAAATATCAGGATTAAGTTAGATAGTAAAGTTTTTAACTGTACTGTACGTACGTTGGACGCCTAGAGATATCGGTCCTCCCCATAAATGAGAGAGCAGATGAATTAGCCAGGTCAGGTTCAGAATCCCCTTTTGTGGGCCCGGAACCGGTGTTCGGGATCTTCTATGGACATGCCAGAGCAGCGGTTGATACATGGATACGGGAGGGGATGAATAGGGCCTGGACGAATTCAACTACTAGTAGACTTGCAAAGAGGCTACTTAGACCAAGCAAGAAACATGCTGAACAACTCATCTCTCTTAGAAGGGATAACATAAGGTGGGTGGTTGGGCTCTTAACGAGCCACTGTCACCTCAGAAAACACCTACACAGGATAGGGATTGCTGCAGAAAATACTTGCAGGAAATGTGTTTGGCTGAAGAGTCCGCAGAACACATTCTCTTAGAGTGTGAGGCGTTAGGACGAGCCAGGCTATACTCTCTAGGCCCTCCGGGGAAAGAGATGGAAACCATCCTAGACAACCCTATAGGTAGTATCTGTTCCTTTATAAGGATGACAGGTATTACTGAGTGGGTGTAGGAAGGAACTTGGGGCGGCAAAAGACCTTTAGGTCGATGCCGGTGAGGCTTCTGAAGGAGGCTATCACAGCCCAGTTTAGATGTTTAATTTACGTTTTTATTCTAAATACTGACAACAGTTACCAGAGAATAAACAATAATTCCGACAAGATGTAAAAGATGGAAAACCGTTGAGCTTGCAACCATCAAATGGGTCACAGATCACTCAAAGATATATAAGCCAAAGCTTAGGGGAAATCAATCACTGAACAGCCTGGTAGGCAGTGAGACTACCGAAAGAAGAGGAGATTGTTGAACATTGTCCGAGTGCCATCGACAGTCCAGGCCACGGTTAAGCTCCAGCAAGAGTGATAAGCAATCTTCATGTAATTCTGTTCTTGTATTATCTTCCTATAGATTAGCTTATACAAAGAGAGATTAATTGAATTAACTTTCTTGTTACAACATTTCTTTTGTTTTGGATTAAAGATAGTATAACCATTGTATTAAATTTAAGTAATTGAAACACTGATGATCAAATATAAATATAAATCATAAATATAGGAATTAAAACCACTAATCTAGATAATTAGCCCACTGATAACTGTAATTTTTCGCTACTTGGTGAATTAAATGTTTTATATTTTACGATTATTAAATTTACTGAATTTTTTAAATGAATCTCTGAATCTCTCATTTAAAATTATTGGGCGCCATTCTGTGATAAGCACAGACACTTAATTAAATTTTCGGGATGGTGACTCTTTAAGGAAAATGTACTTATAATCACAAAGAACTACAGATTTTGGAAATACAATAATTTCAATACTGTTCAGTATTCTTCCACCTTCTATGGAGACATACATTTACATCTATCCTTATAATATAACATATACAACAAATTGGATTTTTTATGATGAAGGCGCTCCTAAAAAGAATTAGAAACCTAAATAATAATTCTTATTAATCAACATGACATAGTACAATTATAAAATAGAGACAAACATTAATATATTCATGAATAGTATTATAAGTGTCCAAAGTCTTTTCCTAACATATCAGTTGCTAATAATATTCTGAGTTTATTAATAACTTCTATTGAAACAAGACATAAGTGTTTTTAATTCGTTTTTTTCAACTCGCGTTTAAAAGAATCACTAGAAATGGTTCTGGTTTGCTCGCTCAAATGATTAATTATTATTCCGAATTTGTTACACTAAATGTTATATATATAAATTTTAGTTTTTTGTCCAAGTTATATGTAATTGTAATACAGTAGAACCTCTACGTAACAAACTTCTATATAACGAATTTTCTCTGTAACAAATTTTTTTAAAGACAAATGAAATTCCATTTAAAAATGTTTCCATATAATGAAGGAAATCTTCCATATAACGAATTAAAATGTCTGAAAAAAAAATCCAAAAAGTAATTTTTATTATTAAAATTTATGTAATGGTGACAAGGAGAAGCGCCATAGAAGAACCCGCACCTGTCAGCAAGTTAGTATGAGTCACAGACAGCTTGCGGCTCCGGACTTCCCCCCTCTCTCCCCACCTTGGGGGTACTGGCGACGTTCGTCTGTATATCTGATCTCTCAGTACACTGTTGACTGAGTTGTCATTGAGAACAGAGCATTCGTGATGTCTAAACGGAAGGCTTTAAGTGTAGCAGATAAAATTAACATTTTAAAGGATGTCGAGCACGGCATACAGAAGAAACTTATAGCACAGAAGTATGAAATTCCTCCAAGCACTCTCTCAACAGTAATAAAAAATAGGGATGCAATTTTGAAGTGTCAGGAAGCTAGAGGAGAAGAAAGAAAAAAATACAGTTTAATAATTTTAAACAGTTTCCTTGTTATTGATCTGATTACTATTATATTAAAGACGTCTGATTATTACAATATAAAATACCGTATGTGATAAAGGACCTGTTTTATTTATTTTCTAGTTTTTAAACTCACTAAAACCGGTTAGAGTTGTCACAATTGTACCGTGTTTGGACTCATTTTGCGAGAAATAATATTTAGAGTTCAGTAATTAGAGTAAAAATTAGGTAAAGTTAAAATCTAGAAAAAATTTATTTTGTAGCACAAGGGCTAGTTGGTGATTCATAGAAGAACCATTAGCGGCAGGTAGGCAGAGCTGCGTGTGTGAATGTGTCTGTCGGCACTCTTCAATAGAAAACAAAAAAGTAAGCTAGTTCCGAGAATTGCAGAAAGTACATTTCCGGAGAATAGGATTTGTTTACTAGTTCCCACAATCCCCTCCCTAATATTAGTCGACTCGGTACGTTAGTCGGCAAACTTTACAAAGAAATACAGTAATCAGCTGCTTCTAAGATAGTCGACTATTTTTACAATTAATACAAATAATACAAAAAATAACACAAGTTAAATACTGCAGTATTTCTGTTTTTTTTAAATTGAAAAGTAGAAGGAAAAAAATCATCTTTATAACGAAATTTCTATGTAACGAACATTTTTTTTTTGGAACCTTCAATTTCGTTATATGGAGTCCTACTGTATAATATCTAAATGACTCTTTCCTTAAAAGAGTCTATACCAAGACGCTAACACTGACTTAAGTATAGATCAATTTAAAACTGTTGTATAATTGAAAACGCTCATTTGAAACTCTTGTAGATTCCGCAGAACCATTCTGCTTAAATGAGAAGATCTCGTTGTGGCGAAAGAGTTGAAACAGGACTACTCTCGCCGGACGATCATCAGCAAAAGCTCTCCCAAGAAGTACTGTAACAGTATTCATTACAAACAAAAGTTATTTATTAATTTTACTTACTAGGTTCTTGCCTTACTTCCCAGCTTCAAAACGTTTAACGTGATTAGCTAAATAGGCGTTCCTAAATGACTTTAACCAGACATGTTAATTTTCTTAACACACATATTTTTTTATTGAACAAAACTATTTTTTTATCCTTATTCTTAATTTTTAAAAATAACTTAACCTACAGTTACATTTTTTTTTTTTACTTCTAGTGTTCATTGTTAGAAAAATCCTTGTGCTTTGTCCATTATATTTTGAATGTTTAATCTAAAATATGATCAGTACTTACGATTACTTCATCACACACAAAACTCTTCACTTCTGATTTAAATTTGATATTTTAACATTTCAACTCACATTGTACTTAACTTGAAATGTTTCACTTTGACTTTATGTAGATATATCACCTCATTTTGATGACGATTATAAAAACACGTCTGATTGCTTCTGGTGTCTGTAGAAGAGTGACTGGGAAAAACTCGCGCCTTACTATCCCTCTCTTGATAAAATTACTAGAATTTATCGCTTGTTATATGAACATGACCAATCAAAGGACATTTTCCTTAGTATGTCCTTATATCGCTTGTCACGCCATACAGAGCTTCTGTATGACATAAAAGCCTGTTTCATTGTTTCAACATTATTATTCAAAACTATAGTTTTCACATTTTAACAAAAGCACTTTTTTATTTAAAAGTTCACTTTTATATTTTCAATAAACTGTCACCTTACTTTCCTTAATCTAAGATTTTATTTATAATTACAATTAATTAATTATTATTATTGACTACAGACCGTTATTTATTGTTAATTATTATCCATTACCAATTATTTATTGGTTGGAGATGTCACATGCTTAATACAGTACTCTCTTTGAGCTTGGTTTCAAAATGTTGTTTTGGTGGAATCTCTGGACCAATTAGAGTTAATCTGACTATTACCGCAGCATATAATACACACTGCACTGAATGTAGGACATACTAATTTTGGAAATTATTCTTTCTTAAGATTAATTAATATTTATAAAAGTTTACAATATTTATTCATTTTACCTTATTTGTTAATTATTTATTATATTATAGTCATACAAATAATTTATTCACGATTCTGTAACATTAACCAATTTCGGAACACTGCCTGTCCGTCAATACGTAATCCTAATATACGAGATCGTAATACGATATATGATGCAAGTCTCTTATGTCATATATTGCTCACGTCACATATCGAACTAAGTACTAACCCAACTTGGAGACCCAAAAATGTGAAATGTTACATAACGTATACTCATTTGTATTAGTGATAACAAGGTTATATTAAAATATAGTAAACCGAACCATCAGTTATTATTAATAAACTCCGAATATATTATCTGTTCTATAACAACTGGTGTATCACTCTTTTTATAACATTATGGCATCTAATTTTTGAATCTCTCTGTACAATTACAATGCTTTGGAGGTCAATTTCTATAAAATTCTGTGTGTTTCATGTCTCGATCTAAATTAGAATCAAAGATATTTAGGCAATTTTGATATTCTTTGCACTCGCTGTATACGGAAACCATGTTTTTAATAATAATTTATTACAGCTTTTATTATATCTATTATTTGTGTATTAACACAATACTTTGGTTATTTTTAGGAAATGTGTACATGTTTCGTGTTTCGAAGCCAGAAGATCTGCTTAAACTTGATCTGAGAAACCCAACATGGACTGTTAAAATATGTAAGGAACCCATCAAAGGATTTGAAATCATGGAAACTAAATCTCGTCCTATGATCATCTGTAGTTGTGTAAAAAACATTTATATGATAGAGTTTTTATCAGTGTGAAGAAAGTAAGTAAACTAAAAACTATTTTATTGATAATTCAATTACAAAACAATTTTATTTTCTTCCAAATAGTTTTCTTAGGAATATATTCTGATCCAGTTTTCATACAACTCATCATTAGTTCCTCTAAATTAACCTTCAGTCAATTTTTCTATTTTCAAAATATAAAGTAACTATGAGGGCTGTTCTAAAAGTAGGTTCCATTTTATTATTTCAAAATTTTAATTAATATACTCAAATTAAAGATACAACTCTTACTTATTTTTCCACATAATTTCCTCCTACATTAAGGCACTTGTCATTTTGGTGAACAAGTTTTTTAATACCCTATCATAGAACTTCGCTGCCTGTGAGATAAGCCAAGTGTTGACACTGTCTTTCAACTCCTCGTTGTTTTCAAACCAATGTTACTCTAGATACAGTATATACAGTAAATAAAAATTAGCGAGTTACGAAAGCGTGTGTTGGTTTCGTTTGAGACGCGGTTAAATGTGTCAAAAGACTTGACAGAGGGGAATCTGTAAAAAAACTTTGTAGTGCTTGATTTTTTCATGTTTGATGTATAATATACATAACTTAATATAAAATATACGATACATTTATGTACAATAAAATGAGTTGCAATAACATCTTAATTGCATAATTCTTAGCGATACCTGATTAAATAAGCTTTCTTTGAACGAAAACCGATTTTTCACGACAACCTCGGATTAACCGGCCAAACGGGCAACCGGCCCGGGTGTCAGTCCTGACTAGACCGGTTAAGAGGGGTTCTACTGTACTTGTAACCAAGCGAATTAAGAATTCCAATTTTCAGTTATTCTCAAGTCTATTTACTATTTACAGGTTTTTTATGCGTGTTAATAGTTAATTTTAGTTTGGTAATTTCAAAATAATATTTTCTATGTAGTTGTACCAAACATCTTGTACAATAACTAAACATATTTGAATTTTCTTAAAACTTACAATTTACAGTTTATAATTATAATTTACATTTAGGCTACAAAATAAAAAAAAGATTCTGACAAAAGTATTTAGACTGTGTGAAAATCTGATTTTGGAACAGTAAACTAAATAAAACAAAGCATAATATAAATATAATATCAAATAAAAAATATTTCAAATTTATAAAATGCAAAACATAGTTTTCTAAACAATAAATCTAAGAAGATACTGTTTGTGGATTCATAATATTTTTTTTTTTTAAATAAATTAATTTTTGAAAACACTTTTATCCCAAACTCTTCAGTATGCTATAACATAAAATTAATATGTTGTTTTTGTAACATATGACTGGTCTACCCAGTTCATTAGTCTTCTGGCACCCCGTTAGAGTTTAGTAATATTTGAGTTTTTCAAATTTTCAGTTCTGTAGAAAGTATTCCTTGGATCATAGCAGAGTGTACACATTTCAGAATTGTATATTCAAATTCTCGTCAGGTGCGCCGCAAGACAGTCATGTCCCGTATCAACTCAAAAGGAAGCTACAGAATCTTTTCTTGATTTACTCTTGTTAATGTCTCTCCAAATTTTGTCATGAGTATTAGCTGTGACTGATTGGTGGTACTTCTTTTTGGTAGCTGGTCTATTTTAGTAATATTTTTGCTTTTCATTTGTTCAGTCTTTCTGTGCTTTGATAAATTGTCCTCTTCATTTTCCTGAATCCAACGTGTGAAGTTATCCACTGAAGTGTAACATGTTATTGATATGTAGTAGAGTTATAATCATTGTTTATATTTCATTAATTTTCTGTTAGTGGTGAAAGAGTATGAATTGCTGCTTTTGAGAATCCATTAATATGACAATCTTATGGTGTTTGTATGTTTAATTCAGTATTGCTAATAGATGGTCTCAATTTCTGTATCAAAGTTTGTTTTAATTTTCCCAACTGGAAAAGAGTGCAAAAAAAGAGATCCCTGATTCTGTACTTCCATTCTCTTCTCGAAATGCATCTGTATAAATTCTATAGTCGAGAGAGTCAGTTTGTTTGAAAGCTGTTGGGAACTCATTTTTGTTGCACACATCTATTCATGAGTCTTTACGTTGATGAAATTTGTGTATTAAAATGTAATATAGAAAATATATAAATTTTAATTATTATTTTTATGTAACAAAATATGTGATTTGCTTATTTATCATTATATAGAAATAATAATTTTTGACATCCGAATCGTCTTCCAATTCTGATCCAGAAACAATACGTATTTCATCCAGTAAATCTTCATTAATAACATCCATTTTAGAAGAGTTAATGAAATAAAAACTAAATATAAAGAGTAAACTTAATAAAAAAAGTAAAAATGTAACAGTATGTGTTATTGACATAGATATTGTTTACTCACTGAGTATAACAGTCTAAATAAGTTGATGAATGTCATCTTGACACTAACCCAGCCCTGTAATACAAGGAGATTCTCTAAATGTAATGCACAAAGGTTGGTTTCTTGGGCCTTGTATGAAATGCTAAATTGTATTGGTTAGATCAAGGGCTTGTATTCAGTAGAGTATGTTTAACACTCATTGGGGCATGATCAGCAGCGAATGTGTATAACAGCACAAATCACATCAATAACTTATGCAACAGGTTAGGATAGTTAGCCTAAATTAACCAATAACAACATAACCTAAGTCAAATGAAAAATAGACGATTTGGATAATTAAGCATAGAATACAACGATCTACATTCATAAGTATTAATAGCGGACATTTATTTTATATACAACCTATTATTAATAAACCACCCATATTCATTCAATTGCAAAACAAATCATTCCTAAAGCAGACGTAAGATAGGCTTATCTCTAAATTGTAAACATTCGAAATTTAGACGCCGACAGACAATTAACCACACCACTACACAACCATAACATCACATATCTTTATTTAAAATCATTTCATAAGATCCCAAACTTTATTTAAAAGCAAATCACTACTTATAAGGAACAGTGAACTTGAAATGTTAAACACGAAAACGGCCTACGGCCATTCTCCAAAATATATGTAACCATATTTCGAAGTACTAAATAGAACGATCAAACTGTAAATTACTCTAAGATACCACTACTTATAAATTATTTGTATGCAAAAACATCTGTTAGTTTTAATTGCAAACATTGTAAAATATTGAGGAGGAAGAGATGAGTTAAAGTGTAAACACCGGCATTATGCCGGCTGATGTAGTCAACCTTGTACTAAGATAGATCAGCTGATATGTATGTACGCGGTCTAAATCACCCTTAAATTAGTTAAATAATGTGTAATTAATAAACAAAATGATACAAAACAACAAATACAAATGCAAGAAATGATTATTACAACTCCAAATTGCCAATGGTCAGAAAGAAGGAAAAAAACGGTACTATATGGTGCCGCGGAAGAACTCCAACCGTTTCAACAAACGATCTAACTGAAAATAGAAAAATACCGCTCCGCAACAAAACAAGGCGCCATGGTTTGAAGAAATCTTACAGTAGCATTGTAGAGATGAGACAGTACAGAAGACAAATTAAATATCCAAAGTTTTCTTTAATAATATGTGTCTAAATGAGTGATTAGAGTCAGTGTGAACTGTACAGAGCATGGTATACTTTGTTAATTAACTTTTCTAAACATTTGCCAAATTCAAAGGCCTGTATTTACTTCAAAACTATCAATTCAACATTTCTTGTATACTGATGAACTTTAATTAATTTTTTTTTAGATAATAACTTGAAAGAATATATTATTTTATAATATATTATATTACATTATAGTAAAGAAATATTATTATTATATGTGTGTTAATAAAATAAAGTCTTTATATTTCAGCAAAGAAATTATTAAGTAATTACTTTTTCATTTTATCCGATTTGTTAATTAATCTTTTGGTTTCAGGTTTTAATTGGTTTCCAAGCTCAAGGAGTGTCAAAATATTGATAAAAAATGAAATGTTGTGAAATTTTATAGGCATTTAATTTCTTATCTTTGTATTAGAAATAGAGTTATGAAAATTTTATCAATATTTTTATAAAAAAATTAACTATGTAATTGTTGTATTTAACAAATTTAAGTGAAAAGTACCAGATTGGTACTGATTAGTTAGAAATCTGCTAGCATTAGGCCTCATGGCATTCTGTGAAATTTCACTCACACTACAGGCAAAGTGGTATGAGTGGTTTTATTCATCTATTGTTATTACCATTAATTATAGTGTTTACATCTTAGTACTTTAGTATTATTAAATTTTAAGTCATTCAATTAAACACTAACGGCCAGTTTTCATCAAGGTTTGTTAGGTTTCATATAACCGAGTTTAATTTAACCAAAGTTAAAATGTTTATTTGTTGACATTTTAGTGTTTCATCAACAATAATTTTTTTAAATTTAATAATGGTTAAACTTAAATGGACAAACAGAGATTTTAAGTGTAAGAGGCATTGGATAAACAGAACATATTTGAGATTGGTTGGTTTGATTTATTTGGCTTGGTATTTAATTTTAAAACTCATTAGGGCCTCTGGTGTAATTCCTGAAAATTTTACTAGTTTGCCTACCAGGAAATTAAATTGAAATATGTGTACAATCTATTTTGTGCCAAGTACTTAAAGGAAAGTGGAATATGTTGTAGTCAATTTCTTTCTTTTGGGACAGTAAAACATATCTTGGCTTCAACTCTGTCATTGTTGTCGATAATTTCATAACATACCTTCCATGCTGTAGATTTATTTACATTTTCCAGATAATTATTTAAAAGGTTCTAGTTCAAAAAACTTCAAACCTATCAAAACTTGTTCAGTTCCAATTCGTGGGGTATTCTAGGCCTTCCTCAATTTTACAAACTATCTTAACAATAATTTCTTTCGATAGGCTATACTATACAACAAATTGCAAGTCATTCAGGTCTGTCTTGTCTTAGATACCGGTCTATCTTCTCTATCCCTAAATTTTCAATGATTTCTACATAAAGTAGTTTTATATCAAACTTCTCCGTTATTAGCACACTGGTTATGTTCAACCCGATAGCAACACTTGACCATGTATAAAATAAATTTCTTAAAGTCAAAAGAATCAAACCTAAATAAAAACTATGTGGAATCTTATACTTTAGTGAGAAGTTAGACAATTTAAAGATAAATGTTTATCGCTGTTAATAATTAAATGCTATTCTTTAAATATAACAAGGGTTAGTGCATATATAATCCTGATTATCTCTAACCATTGTTGATGAAACAAAAAAAAAGTAGCTGATCTTGTTTATAAAATTTAACCATTGTTAAAAATGTTCTAACCTAGTTTGATGAAACTAGTTTATAATATAGGAAGTCTTTGATTTACGAACTTATGCTTTTGCAGTGATATTTTGTTCATAAGTGAAACAATTACAGAACGTAATTGTATTTTAATATAAACCTAATTGTAAAATTAAATATTTACGTATCCTCATTATCTATCGACCATTACTGTACAGAGAACTTGATACAGATCTAACTAAATGAATTATTTATGTTAAAAAATAATCTGTGGCAGAATACTGTGATTAATTTTTTTTTTTAACATTTGAATGAAAGTAGTATACTGTACAAGCTACCATACACTAGAATATATTTATTTCCCACAGTTTTGTCTTATGGGTGAGGGTATCGAGTTGTATGGAAATGTGCACACTGTCAGACACAGCAAAGCCACGACAAAAGTCTCCTCGAGTCAGGTTGACAAATCTGTCTTCAGACTGTTGGAAACCTTGAAAAATATTACCAATCCATGCACATTCATTACAAAAATATCTGTTGCCGACATGATGATTCACATGCTAGTATTTAAAGTAAACTGTCCACATATTTTTGGGTTTTTCATTTTGCATCTCAAACATAAGTTTAATTGAAGATAACATTTCAATAACACTTTGAAAAAATTTGAATATTAACATTAAAAACAATCATGGGAGGAGCGACTGTTATAGCTCTACACAATCGGGCTGATTTGTATAGAGTGTACAATTTTCTTTTTATTAATCTAAAACTGTAAATTGGATATCTCCTAATTTTAGATTTCTGGGTTGTATTTGCCAACGTTTCAACAATATTTTAGTCATCTTTCGCAAGGCTTTCTTTATGTGTCCAACATGTTTATTACAAGCAGTGGGTTAGTCTTGTTTGAGTGTTTGTAGTGAACATATTGGACGGACAAGAAAACCCTGGGACAGCTAAAATATCAGAATTGACATCGAAAAAATGACGCAGTGTTACAGCTGAGAAATCTAATTTTAATTCTATCTCCTTTTGTAACCGGAACTGCAGTTGTTTTTAGAAATTTCATTTTTGGAGGGGGAATGTGAAGAAAATGTTCATATAAAGAAACATGAGATTACAACTTTGGTTGTCACAACAAAACTGTCAAGCCCTTGTAGTGTCTTGTTGGGTGACAGATTCTATGTAAACAACTTTTCTGTCCTGAGTATACACTAGCTCTTACGATATGGTCTTTTACAACTGTTACAATCATGGAGTGATTCATTTCATATGCCCAAGATATTTTCATAATTATATCCACTTTGAGCTCCATTGTCATTGTCCTCTTTCACTTTAGATGGTCATGATCTTTTTATAAAGAGACTTCAGTTATATTAAAATACCAAACAGTTGTTGATTTCACAGAATTTAAATTTATTACTTTCACACATATATGTGTTTTGCTGATAAAACCCAAATACAGTAATAAATTTTATTGTAAAATCATTTAAATATCTTCTTTATTATACCTAGTCCAAACTCAAGGGGGGCTGTTTTTCTTAACCTTGACAATGTACTACCAGGGTATAACAGTCTTGTAGAAACGTGAAGTCACATTCAACCAATTACCTTACCAGAGGAGTCTGTAAAAACTACACAAATCGAGTGTCAGCCTTACCTATGTGTTTAACATGGTAGTTCACTGGGCAGTATCCACAGAGCAGGCTAATTATTTTAACTATTTCCTATTGAGTATTGGGAATTTAGAGCAGGCACATTATCAACTTTCTTGTTAAGCATTGAGAGTTTTTAAGTTCTTTTGTTATAGAAAAACCAAACATTTTAGGTTGCCTGAGTTCCAGGATGACTCAAAAAAAGTAGTTGTTTCAGTCCTGCTTCAAACCCTTTAAAATATTAGTATAATAGGTATTAGATACTGCGAAGAATTGTTCAACCCCTACAAAGTCAACCTCTGCACTTTTGTTGCAAGATAATCTGCTTCTTAAAGAATTCCATGTCCCAGCATTCACAACAAGATAACTTTGTTTTTTTTTTTTTGCCAGCTGGTTAAAGGTTGCACATCTTTTCAGACTCAAAAGTTTCAGAGCCTTGATTGCAGTCTAACATATAAACTTTAAATGATTTTAATTAAAAAAAACAACAACAAAAAACACGATCAATCGAAATCCTACAAGAATATCTTATTAAGTGACTCTTTAAAAAGGTACAGTTTATTAATGTGCTTCACATAATCCCCACCCCTCTCATGAGCAGCCCACACATAAGAAAATATCACCCATACTCATTATTCAATTAAGTGTTCTCTCTCTTCAGCACACTACTCCAAAAGGTTATTGTACTCCAAAATGAATAATAGATGGTTTAAATACATCTAGACATTGTCAGGAAAAGCTGTACACTTCATTAACTGTAGAATCTTCCTAAACAAGGTTGTCTGTCTCTTTGTCAAAGATCTGAGTTTCAGTCAAGGCATCACATTCTGCCGTTTACTCTTACATACAACATGTTCTGCTCAAAGCCTCTCGTGAGATGTGAATCAACCTGTCGGTTCCCATAATTTATTTGCTATGAATTTTTTGAGTCTGTTTGTACCATGATTGAGAACTTACTGTATATTAATTAATTTCTAACTTGTGTTATTAAGTTCCTACGTTTAAGTTACTGTACCATAGAATTATTTATTGTCATTTGATTAAGGTTTTCCTCTTCTTACAAACTTGTAATTTTATTGTTGTGTTTTTTAGTATAAAATATGAAAAAATACAAATGATTGGTGTTGACAGGTGATTTGAATTCGTCAAGTTATTTTCTCTGTGTCAAAACCAAAGTTAATTTATTTTTTAGTGTAATCTTTGTTCTGATACTAATAATAAACCACCAACAATTAGTTGCAACTTTTCCTACAGCAGATAATACAAAACATAACATAAATTTATATTAATGACAACTAAAATTATACTTTATTAAAATTAAAATTAAACATTACACTGCTGGTAGAGAAATAAGCACATCTGGAAAAGTACTGTTTTTGAGCCCAGATGGGTGCGAGATCAGTTAAAAAATTATTAAAAATAATCGTTGAGCAACAGATGTGCCTTAACTTAAAAATAAAATCCACTTAAGAAATCAAAAGCGCAACAAATAGCACATTAAGATAGTACTTTAAAAATGTTGTGTACTGTTTTTGGAGTAAGTGAAAAGAGCTAAAATTTAATTTATTGTAAAATATTTAAAGAATGTGATGTTTGTATTTCTGCTGGAATAGAGTTGAAGATAAACAAAAAATGAACTATAATATATTATTGAGTTAGTACTGAAGTGTTCAATATTTGTAAGACTTATGAATTTAAGAAATTGTAATTAATGTAATATTTTTGTCATTGTTGTAAATTTTAATATAAATAAAAAACAGTTGTTTTTAATAATTTAATATTCTTTCTTTTTTTTTTTATGTAAGATAGATGTGATTGTCCCAAAATCCCTTTTTACTTTTTCACCATAGTGAAATCATTTATAGTGACGGGTCAAAAAATCAACGTCAAGTTTTTCGTGGATGTATCTATTTTGAGATCCCATGAGTCGAGAAAAGTGGTTTTAGGAATGATGACCGTGCTCTACAGCCCAAATGCATGGATCAATTTTAATAAAATTTAGTATGTGGGTATATTTTAGCCATATCTCAGGACTTTTTTTCCATATTTGAACACCCAAATTTTGATCAAATTTTGTTGAAGTATAGCTTTACCACCTAAACAAAATTTATTGGTCACTCTCTCTCCAAAAATCGTGGTTCTTGATTAATTGGTAAAAAGATCAATTTGCCATCGACTGTTATGAAATATGTAATCTCTCAAGTTGGCTCTATCAATTTCGTTTTAGTGAAATGTGAAGGTTAATAACCCAAACTAACCTTATTTTATGATGAAAATATAAATAATGGATTTGTTAAGAATTAACAATTAAAAAGGACTTGGACCTGTATTATTATTTCCACCTGCCTGGCTTGGAATACCATCAGGTAGTTTAATTTTAGTTTTAGTTTTGGAGGTTTCAGAGTCAAGCTCCATAACAACATCAACAACTGGAACTGGAAGGACCAGCTCCCCGACTTATTTTTATGTTGAAGAGGCTTGGCAGTTACAACCATTGGTTTACTGGCCTTTGCATCTATTACAAAAAGGATGACGATTAAGTCAGAACAGACAACGACTGTGATTTTTGTTTTGTTAGCTGTCCAGTTATTGGTGGTACTTTGATGTTCTTTAGTGGTGAAATTGCGGATTTTGCTTTGCAATAGGTTTTGTTGACTTATCAAGAAGCTTGACTTTGGAAGAAGATGGGATGTTAAGTGATGTACAGCTTTGGACTGCAATTAATTGTTTGATCTGATCTACAAGAATACAAAACATCTCACCCAGTCCTTACACGATGAACATGTATTCTGGACTTAGTCAGATGTCGCATTTTCCTATGATAGGAGATAAAGCGGTTCTTTGTCTGTACAGTTTCCTAGCTTCAGGAAAAGAAAGTTTTTCTTTAGCAACAATTTCCAAAAACACTTTCTCGACTTGAAGTTTTGGGCATTTTGGTGAACGTGCGGAATGATCACCGCAGCAATTTGCAAACTTTGCCTCAATATTACACCCTTCACTTTCGTGGCCTTTTATACCATACTGTCCACAAACTCCCTGTTTAGAGCAAGTGTTGCTAACATGTCCAAATCCTTGGAATCAGAAACAACGGTTTGGATTTAGAATGTACGGTCTAACAGTTAGACTGTAGAATCCAGCAAACACTCGCTCAGGAAGATTTGGTGTAGCAAAAGTTACGATGAGAGAGCCGATTGGTTTCATCTCACCATTTTCTGTACGGAAAATTCGTTCCACATTGGCAACATGCTGTTCAGCAAGGTCTTTCTTTATTTCTTCCATGCTCTCATTCAAGAGGTCACGGCTAGAAATAACCCCTCTAGAGGAATTTAAACTCTTATGAGGTTCAACAGACAAGTTGATGACTTCGAAAAAAAACGTCATTTTCAACAGAGAGTGACTGTATTAATAAAGTCCCAATCCGAAGTTTCCTAATGGAACAAACTTTTCCTGCAGCACTAGTTATAGCTTTATTTATTACAAAGGGAGAGATCCTAGATAAATCTGCCCCCTCAACGAGGAATCTAGGAGCAGGTCCCTAGATCTTTACATCCAAATTCCATTTCTTAGATTCCACACAAATTGACTCTTCGAACAATGCCAATAGCTATAGTTTCTCACTACGCGGGTTGATGTTTAAAGAAGTAACCAGCGCATTGTGTTAGGCGGTTGCAAATGAGACTCTAGGAACGGGTATACCCTTGGATCACTTTCGATCATTTCCATATTCCAGAACTCTGGGGCCCAGAGTATCCTCTTTAATCAGACTGGATGGGGATCAGTCCAGACCCGCAACTGGAGAGGGAGGATCCGACACTTCCTGACCAAGGACCGAAGCTGTTGGCTACTGAACATAAACCACGCATACGTCTTCGGCAGAGCAAGCTGACATCAACTTACCAGATTCAAAGGTTGTCATGCTTAAGGTCTGGTAAACACTACTAGTCGAGCTACGGCTCTGCACAGTAAAAAAAAAAATCCCTATATATGAATGTAGAGTGTTTATGTATCCCATATGAATTGTGAAGTGTAACAGCCTCTACGAACTATAAAATATGAATGAGTGTTGTATGTGTATGTATATTTAGAGAAGATGTTTTATTGTTACACCCCTGTAACATAGCTCGGGTTCCACGAGGGACGGTAAACTACTCTCAATAGATGCAGATAGTCTGCACCCCCTTGCTATAAAACACTAAGTAAAGGTGAAAGTAAGAAAATGTATATATATAAGAACTGGGTTTATGTTTATATAAATGATAGTCTATGTGTTGTGAGTGTTTGACTGGGGACAGCGAGGGACGCCAACCTCCTCTTATTAGGTGCAGCTAGTCTGCACCTCCCCTGCAGGGTTCAACATTATAAATTGACCTTTAATTCAGATTATATCCATTCATAATTAACCAACGAAAATTACAACTTTCTCAAAATCCATTAAAGACCATAACAAACTCCAATGTGTAAATGAAAGAACTTTTATTAATATAAGCAATATAAATACGATTTTTTAAAGCACTATCCACCATTAACTCATCCACCTATCACTCATCCACTTCCATCTCACACTTTGCATTAGTTTTTAAGATATCACATAACCTAATTGTTTAGATTAAGTGTTGTAAAAATAGCCAAAGCAAGAGTTACAGACAATTGAACTTTGAACCCCGAGATTAAGAGTAGGCTACTCATTTTGTAATCGAATAATGCTAAAATAATAATGTTAAAATATGTTACATTGTACGATATATAATTTTATAAGATGTTATTCAAGGATGACTGGCTGGTTCATCACGACAACACACCTGCCCATTTATCACATCTCTTGTTTGGTTGTTTGGTATATCATTGAATCACCCAGATGTTTCAACCAATCTCTTCCTCCCCCCAACAGCTAAGATTTGGCTTCCTACAACTAATAACTTTTCCCAAAGCTAAACTCACCTTTGAAAGGATGATATCAAACCATCAACACAATGAGGCAGCTGTTAGTGATTTAGAAAGGGAATTTTACAGACAGTTTTAAAAAGTAAGCATAACACTGAGATAAGTACCTGAGGTTCAAATGGGATTATTTTGAATTGATTAAGATATCATTGTTCTTTGCAGTATATATTGTTAATATTAAATAGCTAGATTCTTTCCAAACAAACCTGAATATGTTAATCCTTTTATAATTTACAACACTGAAATGTTAGGATTTTAATTTGAATGATCTATTCCCATTAAGATTAGTGTAAAATTATCCAACATATTAAACAGTCAAACGAATTTTAAGCTAATACCATTCAACAGACATGTTTTATTTGAATAAAATTAAACTGAGTAAAAACATTATAAAAACTTTCTCACTTGCCCAAATTAAAACGAACCGAAACTAATCTTCACTAAAATGTCATTTCAGTTTATGTTAATTACAAAGTGAAAATGAACCCTGGACTCATTTGAAAAGAAACTATTTAAATAAAGCCCTAACTTGCTTTGCTTGTGCCGTAAACATGTCCCATTGAAATTTTGTATTTGATTAAAACAGTTTTAATAACAGTGATCTAGTTTCATTTTTGATTTTTTCCAATTATTCCGGAACCGTGATATTTTTTTACTTGTAATTTTATACTAAGGTTTGGGTTATTAATGTTCACAATTTATTAAAATTGGAACGAAATCAGGGCAGCCAATTTTGAGAAATTAAGTATTTTAAGTCAGCTCAATGGTAGAATTTTTCTTTTTTTACACTCTAAAATGCCACCTTTTCTCAGAACATATCTGAATAATCTGGGGACTGGTTTCAAAAACTATTATGTTACATTGACATTTCAGGCATTTCTACCTCCTGGCACTACAACCCAGATATGTTTTGTTTGTAATAGACCTAAAAATATTATAGCCAATCCATATCTTAACTCTTCATGAAATATATGATCGTTTTGAGTGCTGTTTCCTCTTCTGTGATGTAAGAATGTGCCCTCAATATAGCAGTCTTTTATATGATTGTGACATATTATCATATAGCAAGTATTCATACATTTGTTTGAGGAGCCTGCAGAAATAACACAAACAATACCAGCCTTCCTGGGCAATGTCCAGAGAGCAGGCCGTAACTCTTCCTGTTGAGCATTGAGAGTTGTTTCACAGAATTAAGAAAGCAAAAGGAACCTTTGCACAATTGCATTCATATGTGATCATCTGCAATCCAAAGTAAGACAAAATTGAAGATTTTTAACACTAATGTCAAGTCCATATTATAATGCGGATACTAAATCTGGAGTTACCACCAAGAGGACATTTGTGGAGGCTCTATCGAAGGAAGAGTTCATTCATTATAATTATTGCTTTTCTGCTAGAAAAAATAAAATAAAAATCTTTTAAACTATCTAAGACCAGAATGTTGTTTCTAATAAGTGGAGTTTTTGTTCTGATTTCATGTTTCTATGTTATTTGAACCCATTATGGTTCATATATAGTGAGTATGGGCTTGGCAATCCCAAAGGATCCAAGCTGAATTTAATAATTTTTCCATGTAGTATTGGGTTAGATCCCTCTCTTTCATCTTTCCTATCAGATCTTTCTTGTTCTTTTCCAACCCTGATGCTACTAGAGTATTCGAGGGCTAGGAAGTTTTTATTTTATACTCTTTTCTTCTTGTTTATAAGGCGATGATGACTAAGAGGATTTTTGATTTTAAAACAATGAGAAGAAAAAAATCATGTTATTTGTGAAGGAGTTATTGGGTACTCCAAAGAATAGTTCAGGCCCTAAGAAGTCGGCCTCTGTGTCTTCCTTTAAGAATACTTCTTCACTTCCCAGAATTTCCTCATTTTCCGGCACCCACGGTAAAGTAACTTTGGTTTTTTGTCAGCTGATTAAGGGTTTGTATACTTTTTTTAAAGTGCTTCCTGGTGTATAGTTCTATTGCATGCGACAGACTATAAGAGGAGTTATAGCCAAGGATATGCTTGGATCGAGGATCTAATGTCGGTTCTGACTATTTTTTCCCTTCCCTACAATCGAAGAGTAACATTCTATGCATGCTTCTTCACCTCCAAATGTAGAGAGAGTATAATCAGAACATCTTACATAGCCGCAGGAACAAGTGGTAATTGGATCTGTAATACCAAAGCAAGCCTGTTGCTGAATCCATCTGCATGCCCACATTGGTATAATTGTTATCATTTTTATATTCCAAGACTGTAGAATTGACATATTCGTCATTGTCTATCATTCCAGGTTTACTCAAACTGCCTGTTTCGGCTTCACCATCTTGTACTCGATCTCCCCAAACTTCTCTTGACACATCATCATCTGCTTTAGAAGCCTTACATCTTCCATTCACATTATATTGTCCCTAGTAACAGAGACACTTGTTCTTTTATATATAACAAGGAAATCCAATTTTTGTCAAATTTCACTATTTCATCCTCCTTGTACAGCCTTTTAATGGACTTAAGGAATACCATTTCCAAAGATTCCAAATCATCCATATATTTCTTTTGCAGTGCTCGATACTCCACAACATACAATAGTGTAGGAAGTACCATAACTTTATAAAAATTGAACTGCATTTTTTTGCTTGTTTTCCGTACAATCTTCATGATCGTTCTACAAATCCACTGATACCTACTTATTTTGTTGAAAATGTCATAACCCTATTCATAAGTAATATTACAGCCAAAATACTAAAAATATGACACTGTTCTAAATTAATTTCCTTTTGAATCTTAAGGGATAATTTCCAGAGAATGCTATAACTTTGGTCTTTGATGAGAATGTTTACAAATTTATGTAAAACTTAACTAACTGTAATTTGTGTATAGATATTTGTAGTTCATCTTCACTATTTCCTACAATAACCTGATCATCTGCAAATAATGCTGTATTCAAATTTATCTTTGATTCTGATATTTGAAGATACTCTCTGTATTTTTCCATTCCTTTATAAGGTCAACTGTATAGATAATGAACAGTGTTGACGATCTAGCGCAACCTTGTCATACTCCTTGATTAGTGCAAATAATTTCTTTGGTTAATTCTTTACCAGTGTCAATAACTATCTTACTATTGTTTAATATGCTTTTACACACTTCAATCAGCTGTTACAGGAAGCTCCTTTTCCCCATTATACAACCATATCCTACCTCTTATCGTATTAAAATGCCTTTGTGTAATTAATAAAAAGGAGATGTCTCCAAATTAAATTCACATATTTTTTGAAAAATCTGTCTCCGTGGAAAAACAGTGTCAATGGATGACCGTCGTCTTGCGAACCCAGCTTGTTTTTCTACTAAAATTGTATCAGAAACAGCTTGAAGGCTCTAGATTATTTTTAATGTCTTTATAACCTGCATTCAATAAACTAATACCTAGATAGTTTGAGGTGTTATTTTGCTCTCCTCTTAAATAAAGAAATAACCTTAGCACCAATAATTTAGAGTCTAAAATTCACCCCTGAACTTGTATAATTGAAATAGGTTTTGTTACAAAGATGAACCTCTGTATTTTATTAGTTCTGAATTGAATTCCATCCAACCCTGGCGCTTCCCTTTTTTTGGTTTTCTTAAAGCACCAAGCAATTCCTCCATTTCAATGCAATCCACTTTTGCTTTTGTATCTAGCTTTGTGATTTTGTCATTACTTGGGTCATACCACAACCATGTACCGTTAATTAAGATATTAAATATGATAAAATACCAGTCAAGTTGGATAAACTTTTTTGTAAAGGCAAATGAAATCAATTATCTTTTAATAGAAAATGTAGGTACGTATTTATCATACTCACTTCTGAGAATAACAAACACTGAGCAAAACAACAAGACGCCATGTAAGAATTTAAAATATTCAACAACAAAATAAGGAAACGGTGTTGTATTTTCCGTACAAAAAATTCCAATGTCTTAAAAATGTTTCAAATGGTATTCAATATCAATATTTCCTCTTTCCTCATTTAGAAGTTTTGAAATGCTTTCTTTGAATTGTTATGTATTTTAAATTACCATTCAAATTGAAAAGAGTAATTTAAAAGGCATTTTTCACAATGACGTAATGTTTGTCAACGAAATCTATAAAAGACAGATACAGAGTCAACATTGCTAGACAAATAGTAGAAGTGAAAAGTGAACTAGCATAAGCATGGAACTGAAGGTAAGGTTTGATATTATTTTGATTGCAAAACCGCTGATTATTGTACATCAAAATATGTTCTAAAACTGTTATAAAAAGTTTTGTATCAAATCAATATTTTTATCTCTTTGTTGATTCTGGGCTATTAATGTTTTTGGAAACTAATTTGTTTTAGTAATTATTATAAAACTCGACTTTACAAACCATATAATTAAAATAAGAATTTATCATCAGTTAGTAGAGGGAAATTAGAATATAAAAGTGATGTAACTGGGAAGTTGATTTTTTTTTTTCCTTTTTATAGATGTTACTGAGTGGGAAACCGAAAAATTAGCAAAATTGAACTGGAGCTTTGCTATAAAATTACATTTTTGATGCACTATTTCTTAAATATTTCCGTCTCTATGGCTTGTAGAAAAAAAAAGAAGAAAATTCTAGGAAATGAAGGAACTATTGAAATGGTAACATTTAGAGTACTTCCTAACCTCAAGAAATTAGAATTTCTAGATTTAAAATTGTTTCACTAATATTGCAACAAATTGGGGTAAAAATAGTCAGATCTTCATGAAAATTGGACATAATATGTATTGTTAAACTAGAAATTGGTGGTCAAATTTGGAATTTTTTAAAAAAATTTACAAGCACAGTTGGCAATTTTTGAAAAAAAAAAAAAAAATGATAGCATTATAATTTAATTAGAAGTGGTCATAAACTTTTTTTTAAAAATACTTTCTTGTGAATATGTGCAAGAATTTGTTTATCAAAATAAAGTGGGTTTTTGTTATATACCGTATTTTTCTAACCAGATTTTCGTAAAAATTGTACTTAAATGTCATTCTCAATCAAATGGACAAATTTTCAAAAAATATTTACTAAACGTTGAAATTTCATAAATGGGCGATTGTTGTCTAGATCCGGCCCCGATTTACTTGAAAAAATGTCAAAAGAGTAAACTGACAATTTTTTTTTTTTTTTATTAATAAAAGGACACTTTACCTTGATAATTTTTTTTTTCAAATGTTCACTAGAAAGTACCGGTAGGTAAAAAACTGACAAAAAAAAAACTTTACTACCACTTTTCATTAAATTACAATTGACGGTTTTTGAGTTAAGAGATTACAGACAATCAGAATGACATTTTATATCTGTAGAAATACAGGTTTACTGAATAGAAATGCATCTCCTTTATGTTATTAAGATAGTTAATCACGATTATTGGTAATCTTCTTTTTAGTGTGACACTGATTCTGTGAACTCACATCCGTCTATTTTGAACTTTAGGGGGAGAGAGGACAGAGGGTAAACATTTTTATTGTTACTAATTGTTGTTTTAAATTAATACTATGATAATTTTTTACTCCTTGAACAGATTTGAGCAATAAAAATCCCCCCCAGTTTAATTTTAATTTTATAAAACTAATCAATTTTTTCCCTTACATATTATACTGGATACATATTAGGAAAATTAACACTACATCTCCCAATTGTTGATGTTTCTGACTTCCAATAATATATTCTGTGTTTTTCTTCTTTCAGTTTAAATATCTGCTGTACTTTGGAGTGTTTACGTTTGCCTTAGTAACTGTTGAAGCTGTCACATGTAATAAAGAAACAATCAAGTATATGCTCGTCCAAGTTTGTGGATATGGCTATAAAAAACGTAGTAATACTGATCAATATTTTCAAGTAATGAGCCATGAGGATGTTAATAAACGCTTCAAGGATATGGTTAATTCACATTTAATTATACTTTCAGATCCTAGCCGTCATGTGTTAGGCATGGATAATGGTATGTTGAACTATTCTAGTAGAAATATTGTATTGCTAAATAATTTAATCACTTGTTTCAAATAAGGCCTTTTTTGTTACACTCATATTGAAAACAACCCTGGTAGACTTCATGGAGTTAAATTAGCGTTCTACTTCCCATTAAAGTGTTTCTTTAGCAAGACAGCAATTTACAATTAAATGTTACAATCCTGTTTTTTTAACAATAAATTTTCATTAATGTTCATAAATCTGTGTTTATTAATTTATTAACCAATAGACAAAAACCTGAAGAAAATAATCCTTCTGTTGAGGTTATGGGCAAAACTTTAAATCCTGTCGACAGTGCTTTTTTTCTGGGTGTCCCAAATTGATGAACATTAAATTGGAAACACCTCGTGTGTTATCAAAAACATTAAATAAAGTTTCGTATGCTTTAAGAACAATAAACGTTTGTTGTTTTTTGAATGTCGTTCAAATAGTCTTATTTAGCCAACTTCCATTCTTTGGGAAAATTCCAATTCGATATAGTCATTTTGTATTGACATCTTGGATGACATTTTGTAATCTCATCTTATTTCATGACACCATAATGATTTCACAAAGAAATTCATTACATGAAAAAATATATACAAATTATATTCAAAACTTTCATTCTTTATAAATTAAACAAGATTCACATAGTATTTATATTACAATTTAACAGTTCTGTTAATTATGTGGTACTTATCTAATTTAAATTCACTGTCCTTTTTAGATGATCACACACTTTCGATGAATTTCAAACTAATTCTCTACCTCACTACAAATAATGACGGTTTAATCAAACGATGAAAAATACTATTCTTTTCTAACTCACTCAGACGACAAATGATGACTTAATAGTTTTAGTTTCTTTCTTTTGAAAATTTACTTGGCGAAACTTGACTGTCCTAACACAAAGACTATGTGGAGAGCGAAGTGCACAACACCGATATTTCTAGGACATCTTTTCTTTTCTAACGGATATCCTTTTCTCAACGTTCATATATTTGGAGAAGTTATCTTTTTTAAGGAATAAATTACTATATAATTTTATTAACTTCTTTTATTTTAAAGTTTAATTTATTATTTAAATTCTTTATTTTAACTAATTTACCAAATTCAATTTTCTTTAATTTATTAATAAAAATAGTTTTATACAGAGTTAAAGCAAAATCTCTATTTTATACATATAAATGTTTTCTTTTATTTAGTTTAAACTCAAACTTACATATATTACAGTGTTGTTATTTTTAGGAACCAAAAGAGAGCTTTATCATGAGTCACAAGGGTCAGACATACCTGTATAAGGTGCTTTTTATGAAGTTGAATATTTTATATTTTCTGTATATTTAAATTTTTTATTAAAAATAAGGATAAGTCAATAGTTTTAATTTCAAATAATTTATTAATATACAAAATTTTAGAGTAGAAAAATGCACTCTATGCAAACTCAAAAAAGGAATCAATTTTACCAATGTGAAGTTCTATGACAGTTTTCCTGAGGAAATTGAGGCATCATTCTGAAAAAAAAAATTAATAAAAAATAAGGCCTTGTATATTTTTTTACTGGGTAATTGTTTTTATTCTGTGACTAGTCAGAATGTTACATGGGCAAGCAACAAATAATTAAAAATTACTTCATAAAGTTGTTTACCCTTTTTTCATGTTTTGTACTTGTTACTTCATGTTGCAATTGATTTATTAGTTTGACAAATGTAAATTTAAATGGTATTTTTTGTACTAAATATTTTTATTTACAGTAGAACCCCTCTTAACCGGTCTAGTTGGGACTGACACCCGGGCCGGTTACCCGTTTTCCGGTTAATCCGAGGTTCCCGTGAAAAATCGGTTTTCGTTCAAAGAAAGCTTATTTAATCAGGTAGCACTAAGAATTATGCAATTAAGATGTTATTGCAACTCATTTTATTGTACATAAATGTATCGTATATATTATGTTATGTATATTATACATCAAATTTGAAAAAATTAAACACTACAAAGCTTTTTTACAGATTCCCCTCTGTTAAGTCTTTTGACACATTTAACCGTGTCTCAAACGAAACCAACACACGCTTCTGAAAACTGAAAAGAAATGTTATATTTTCCATAATGTATACTAAAATGATTCTTGGAAAAAAAGCGGCCCATCAAACGTTTTTGTGGGTGTATATCTGCTATACCGACGGGTGCCAATGCCGCGGTGTTTGTATGCCGCCTACAATAGGATACCGCTATCGACAAAATCGTTTGACTCGCCGCTGCTTTGGTGCCGCGGTGTTTTTATGCTGCCGACAATGGGATACCGCTATCGACAAAGTCGTTTGATATCGCCGCCGCTTTGGTGCCACAGTGTTTTTACGCCGCCGACAATGGGATACCGCTATCGACAAAGTCCTTTGATATCGCCGCTGCTTTGGTGTTTCAATTACAATATATTTTCGGAAACTCTCATCCAACCAGTACAATAGGATATAGGCCGGTTAATCCGAGGCCGGTTAACAGAGGTTCTACTGTAGTTATAAGATGTATCATATTGAATTAAGGACTCTTCCTATACAAATTATGTTTTTGTCTAACAACAATAGATAATAAAATAAATGAAAAGTAACTCGGCTGTAGTAAAACTATGGAGTGAGGTTAAAATGGGGTCCACTACTCTAAAGCACAAACCCATTAGACAACCTTTCTTACTCTTGTTTGGTAAATTTGAAGACTGGGCAAACGGTTACACAATGAACAGGCCAGTCCTAAGCATTATCAAGAAAATTTGCATGTTTATATTAAATTTGTTATGTTCAACTCAGTACAATGCAATATAACAGGTTCGTTCTGTGTAAAATTTTCTTTTAAACATCTATGTATATATTTTTTTCAATGCAAATGAAATCAATTAATCTTACTGACCATGGTTTCACCAGTTAAGCATTTGTAAGGCAACTTAACACAGATTAAAGAAAATATTAAAAAGCATATATTATACAAATGCTTTGCTTTTTTTAATACTTTCCTTAGTCTGTGTTAAGCTGCCTCATTAATACTGTAACTGACAAAACCATGGTTGGTAAGATTCATTAAAATTGTAGAATTTACAAAATATTGTGCTTGTATTTCATTTAACATGAAGTTCTACCAAGTATCTTTGGTAGATTTAATAGTATAAATCTTATTAAAAAATATAACATTATTTTCTTTTATTTAAAAAAAGAATGACCATTTATGCTAAAATTGTGTTCAAATTTTATTCTAATAATACACTTGAACAATTTATTTCACTATCCAAATCTGATCCAGAAGTTTGAAGTAATTTCATCTCTAATTTCTCAAGTGACAATCATTTAGAAATTATATTTTTCTAAATAAAAATATTTGTATAACAAATTCGAAAAAAAAATGTGATAAAACGGGAACTAAAATATATTGTTTATGTCATAAATTCACAGACTGTAGTATCAACTTTTTAAATTCATGACTTGAAAAAAGCAAAATTTTCTCTTAAAAGAAACTAAGTAGAATTTGGAAAAAATGTTGTACCATTATTTATGTTTTTATTTCTTTTAAAATTAACCTAAAACTTCAATACACTTTCTCAGAAATCAAATGTTTATTAACTCTAACAGGTTTCAACAACAATGTCACCATTTTTAGTGATGCATGAGTTACAATAATCAAGCTATAACTTAGAAAATATTGACTATTTGTATTAATTTTTTTTATATTTCAGTAACACATCAGTTATTTCACACCCACTCTCGCTATTCAAATCTGACCCTAAGACTTTTAGGAGTTCCTCTAATTCCTAAATTGACAAACGTTTAGAACCCATTTTCAAATAAATGATAAAAAACTATAACATTGGAACTATAAGTCATAGAAACTTATAAAACTCATAGAATGTCAACTGTTAAGTTAATTTTGTTTTTACAATGCACTATACTCTAGTGTAGATTATCTGAACTAAAAAATATAAAGAATGAATTGTTGAAGACTACTGATGTTTTAGAAGCAACTTTTCAAATAGAAACAAGTTCAGACTGTGTAGAACGCGACAGCAGGCTTATGTATTAAATTCCTCCTGCCAAGTCAAGTGCAACGGCAGTCCTTAAAGTGTTAAAAAGTCCACTGTGGTTGAAGTGTAACTCACTACCTGAGCTTCTATACTCAATTTATTACAAGAGAGGATATCCAAAAATAACCAGAATAATGTTTAAAACATTAAGTTTTTTTATAATTTATAAATCTAGTCCACTTCAAAGTATTCTCTTCTTGAATCAACACATTTGCCCAAAAGTTTTCTCTACTGTGGAAAACAGTTCTGAAACTCTTCATTGTTTATTTTGTTCAAAGCTTACAATCTTTTCCGATTCATTTCTTCTATGTCAATAGAACGTTTTCCTTTCATGTCATGTTTCATAAGAAACAAAAACAGTTGCATTGTGAAAGATTGGATGAAAAAGATACAATACTATGTTGTTTTTGGTCAAAAACTATTGTACAACCAAGGCCATCTAAGCAGTAGTAGTGTTGTGCACATCCAACTGTTAATTCTCTGTTTATCCATAAAGAATAATTTTTTTATGCACGATTCCATTAATATAAAAATTTTAAAAAACAAATCAACATGGTATTGACATTGGTTCAGACCTGTTGAATTGTCTTGGGTAAATGTAAATTTTGTGTTTCCATTAACTTAATGCTTTTTTTTTCCAAGTCATATACTGTAATCATCAAAACTCATTTTCGATTACAACTTTAAAAAGAGGTTATTTTGAACTGTTCCTTAAAATCGTGATAAACATTCAAACGATTATCCTGTAAGACAAATCCTTTTCAAATCTATCGGTAACATTTGTTGACATGAACTCCAAGACTTCATTGATTGTGTGGCCAACTTTTTTCAAAAATGTTTGTTATTCCAACTTGTTAAAAATCAGCTGGGTTTACAAGTGACGTTTCAAACATGATTATCACTCATTAAGTTATGTTGTACTTGAGCTTGATGACACGTTAAAACAATTTCAACGGCTGTTTTCCCTAAAAGAGAGCAAAACTTCACAAACAGTGTTTCATCTTCATTATCCACCATCACAAAAGTCACCAGTCTTATTTAAACACTTTTAAAAAAACCTGTCAGCATGCAAGGCTTGATTTAGCAGACTGATTAGAAGTGTTACTTTATAAAATGTAGCAGAGAATCATGCAATTATATCATATTTGAATTTCAGTTATTTTGTAGGTACATACCCTAGTATGAAAACATGCTTTTAAATTTATGGTTTTATTTATGTAAGCCAATTGAGATAAATAAATAAATATAAGCCAATTTCATCTCATGAAAATAAATTTAATGTACAAGAAAAATAAATTTTACAATCTAATTTTATAACTTATTAATTTTTTAATTTTTAGACACTGAGGGAAAGAGAGTAACAAATCCTTTAAAGTACAATGAAACTACTGAAGATATTCAACAAGAACTTAAAACAAATGGTAAATATACAAATACTGAAACATATTTAGATATAGCTTATTTGGACATTTGCCATAATTTGTGTACATTTATGAATACATGACATTTCGAGAGTATGGCCAAGTGATCTCTCTATCTCTGGCAAAAAATTGTTAAAACTTGTGAACTATTAACTAAATTTAAAAAATGTTTTCAGTCCAATTAGCGTTTAAGTCATATACACCAATTCTGTCACAGTTACCTGGATCTTTTTCTTCAGCAAAGGTGTTTGTGGATATCTTTTTTTATTTAATGGAGGCGAAATCCTTAAAAGTTACATAGAAACCTTTTTCTTTATATTATTACAACTTAAAAATTAATTATTTTTCATTCTGAATATTTTGTATAAATACGAAGTGCAATTCAAAGTTTCCAGAATGCGCATCTTTGTAGGCGGGAAAAATTAGATACAGGTATAATCGCTAGATAACTCCTGGTTAACCTTGGGAATTGTAACAATTGTTAGAGAAGCAGCATCAGTGTTTTGTTAGTTACAGTGCTTATTAAACTCCGTTTAAGCAATTGGTCGTTTGTGAAAATTAGTGATTTGAAAGACCAAAGAGTTTGTGTTAAATTTTCTTTTAAACTCTGAAAAACAACAAAGAAAGTCATTAAATGTTGAAATAAGCTTTTGAAGAAGATGCAATATGTTTTCGGAAAGGTTCAGACGGTTCAAAGAGGGCAGAATGTCAGTTAAAGTTACATTCAGGACAAAACAATCATTGATCTCTGTGAAGCTTTAGGTTTATCATTTTGAACTTGTCAGCGAATTTTGACGGAGGATCTGGGGATGCATAAAATTACAGCCAAGTTTGTTCCACGTTTACTGACAGAAGACCAAAAATAAAATAAAGCTCATGTGCACACCACTGACAACTCAATGCGGAGCTGACCGAATTTCATTTCAAACATCTTAATGGGTGAATCATAAGTTTATGAATATAACCCTGAAACAAAACAGCAATCGTACCAGTAGAAATCATCAAATTCCCCAAGACTCAAAAACCTCATCAAGTTCACAGCAACCTCAAGTCTATGCTCATTTCCTTTTGATGTAAAGGGTGTTAACCGCAAGGACAGACAGTGAACAGAAAATTCATCGAAGTTCTAAGGCATCTGCGAAATTGAATTTGCTGAACATGTCTTCCATTATGACAATGTATCAGCTCACACATCTCTGATTTGTGTGAATTTTTGGTCTCTATACACTTTACTATCATTCATCATCCTCTGTACTCCCCTGATTTAGGGCTGTGTAACTTTTTTTATTTCTTAAGCTGAAGATGTGACTCAAGAGATAAAGGTTTAATATGGTAGGGGATGAGATCCAGGAAATAACATCCAACGTCTTAAACACATTGACAGACAGTGACTTCAAGAGGTGCTTCACAGTGTATCAACTCAGGAGGGGACTACTTCGAAGGATCTGGTGACAATTAATTCTTATTTTGTATGTACACTTTTAAATAAATGTATTCTGTTAACTTCTGAATCACAACTTGTTGAAACAATTCGGAATGTATTCAGTGAAAATATATGCAGAGCAGATATTTAAGGAATGTCATTCAAACGAGGAGCAACATACACGAGATCTATCAGACATTAGAATTACTCCAATTCAATATTCAATCATCAACTGGTAGGCCTAGGAATTCAAGAAGAAAATTGGAAATTAAAATTATTTCCCGACATGTAAAGACCATGTTTTCCACTTCAAAATTATTCCAAATTATTAAACAGTTCATAAAGGAAAATTATTAGACACCATGATTCGACCTTTGAAAAGAAATATCCTAATTTTAAAATATCACTTAGAAATCTTTAGCATGAGAATGGTAGTCAAGGTACCTCAGAATCGCAAGGATTATAAGAAAACAAGAATTTATCAGAAGAAACTAATATTATTAATGGATAGATTATAGTGGAATATAATAGATCTAAAAAGTTGTTTGAAAAAATACATAGGATTCACAAGTAATTCAGTGTAAACTCAAAACAAAACCACGTCCCAAATAAACATGGTTGATTTTATACGTCTTCTTAGAAGATCGAATCAACAGACACGCTCACTTTTAAAATTCATGTTCCAATTGGTTGAAGAAATACTAATAAATATGACGTAGGATTTTCAATGCAATTTGTATTAATTAAAATATGTAGATTAGCTAGTAATAGTTTAATGTACTAAAGAAGTTATTTGTTTGTTTATTATTCTAATATAATTTATTTAGTATCCTAGAGTCCCATTCTTCCAAATTAAATAATTTTAAACCTCAGAGAAACAGTTAATAAATAATGAACCAAATATTTCACTTGATATACAGACACACATACACAAAAGATCACGTGATTCAGGAGGCGGGTAATTCAAAGCTTGGGAACGCTACTCTTGAGGAAAAGGTGTCTTCTAAACTAAAAGGACGATTTCCCTGACAAGAAGAATTGAAACAGATTTTGCCTAGTAATCATCGTGTTCAGTCTAATAAAACAGTATAAGAAGAACCCTTAAATAGTGAGGGTTATTTATACAGTGCGTTTTAACCCGAATTCTACAAAATACTAAAGAAAACTTTAAATGAAAACTTGAAGAAATAGTTGAGCGAGATCAAACCAAATTTCCTATTGTATTTATAACTAATTGACAGACACAATTCTTAATACTTGCTCAGAAGGATTTTCAGATATACGAGGAGTTAATTATTTCAAAATATAATATTTAAACTTGATATAGGCAATTGAATTTCAATTCAGACTCTTAAGATAAAATAGACATTTCATTGATACTTCAATACACACAATTCTTTTGATATTATCTTTGTACGATTAAGACATTTGGGTCTTAGACCAAATTTGTTAATTTATGATTTATATATGTATTTTCCAAAAAATTTGGGAAAAAGCCGGCACCATCCCTAAACAACCCCGAGATAAGAGTATTTCCCTATAGAAAGACTAGTTCAGCTTTTCTTGTGTATATAAAAAATTTCATAGAGACAATATTTATGCAAAAAACTGGTAAACCAATTACAACAAAATAAGAACTTTAATAATTTGTGTTCTTAAATTAGTGAACTGAGAGACTAATCAAAATCAATTGTATATAATATTCAAACTTAATTTTCTTTTTAATCAGAATTATTCTTGTTCTTAAATTATTATTATTTATTGTGGATAAACCTAAAATTTTATGTGTTCTCATGTGATTTTGATTTTCTTATTAATTTAGACTAATTTTAAATTGATATTTGAATTTTAAACCTTTAACTTTTCTTTTAGTAAATACAAATTGTATTTCAATTTGGCACCTCAACGTGAGGCTTTAGCTATCTCTCTCTTTTGTATTTTATTGTATATATACATTAGATTTTGTATTGACAGGAGTCACAGGCTTGCGAATTACTGAATCAAATAAAGACAAAAACTGACCTTATATTATATTTATATAGTGCATGAATATCCGATCAGCAGCTTTTGATCAACTTATAGACATTGCATTTAAGGCTCATATATGTAGGTATAGATCTCCTAAGTTATTCATATACAGTAGAACCCTTCTAATCCGCCCTCGGGTGGTCCGTTTATCCGGTTAATCCGACCGTGCTCGAGCTCGTGATACTGTGCCGACTTGCCAACTTGTCGATGACTCACGGCCCGTCTGGCACCATTCTTTCCAGTTTGTTATCGCTTTCTCGCTTCAGTGCTGTGTCATCTCTCGTGTTGTTTCTATTGATTTGCTATAGTACTTGCAAAGTTTATATATTATAGACTTCTAAAAGTTTATATTTCACTTTAAAAAAATCTCTTTATATAATATGTAATAAATATTGACTTTTTTCGGATAATCCAACCTTTTTTTGCTTTCCGACCATGCCCCCGGTACCGAAGGTGACGGATTAGAGGGGTTCTATTGTAACCATATTTTTATTACAAATGTCACAAAATAGCAACATACACAGGAATGCCAGGTATTTTGTCTATAAATTAATATACTTGAAAACATAGTTCATATATCAATAAAATTAACAAATATAAAATAACTTTATTATTTGTTTTACAGGAAAATCAAGATCTAGAAAGCTACAAAAAAGAAATGTCTTCAATCCAAGGCCAAATAAACATGGAGAAAAGACAGGAGACACATCCATGATAAAAAATTATAATGGAAATATAGGTAAGGCGCCTTTGCTACTAAATCTTTACTAATAGGGATTGCTTAACAAGAATTATTGCAGACTATGCAAGAGATGTAGAGACTATGCCTTTATCTGTTGTGTGTATCACTGTTTTAGCCCATGGAATTATTCATTAAATGAATATTCAAAATTGTAATTTAATATATAATAATGTGACATTTTCCAATAGAATTAAAAATGAATTCCAAGCATATTTCGTAGGAGTTCAATGTTATTAATAATTCCTCTGGACTCAATCCTGAGGGATCCTAGCTACATCTACAACTTTATGTAGTCTTGAATTAATTAATAATCTAAACATTTAAATATAGAGAGTAATGCAGGGAGGTTTTGAAGTATTTAAATATCTTAACCCTTCCAAACAGGTATATCCTTGAAGTGTTGTTGTGAATTTAAGATCATACAGCTCATAATAGTGATTTAAAATTTATGACACAAGAATAAGGAGGGACTTTAGGTATGGACCATAGATTGGACATCTATAAAAGATTCCCTGTCTTGGCTGGAATTACTCTATGTAAAAGATATAGATAGTTTAATAGTGAGCAAAGTGGCACTTTTTTAAACGAGAGAAAAATGTTTAATCGGCAAGCCTTGTGCGTCAATTTTATCGAGTTTAAAAGACACTTTGCTCACGAATTGCACATTATACTTTGTCTACAGTTGTTATTTTGTGACAAATAAAAAATATACTTCAGCAGTAACACAATTTAATAAAACATTAATTTAATACAATAGTGTTCAACCTCACGTCAAACTGAGGTTATTTATGAATATTACAAATAACTTAGGTGTATTGTTGAGGAAACGGGATTACCAACTTCAAAACTCGGCAAACGAAAAATACTCTCCATGTACATACACTGTCAATCATCTTCATGAATAATTACTTCCTTTTTCAACTTTAAAACGTTGTTTTGTTGTTTATTTATGTTATTTTACATGTAATAATTAATCTAACCTACATACAAGACATTTCCTGTATATTATAAATCAATTCAAATAAACTAAACCTAAATTTCGTTTTGTTCGGTTGCCATTCGGAGTGTGCAAAGTAGTGGGCAAAGTGAAACTGTTGAGAAATCAGCTGTTTTGCAAACTAATTTAAATGAACAAAATGCCACTTTGTCAACAACTGTAGACAAAAATAATTAAAGCTGTAAAATTGAAACACTTGTTGTTGTTGGGGAGTGTATATTCAGTAAGCAAATTTTGTTCATAATTGTGATAGGGGACAATGCCCTCGCTGTGTCAAAAAATTTTAGTTTGTTATTGTAACTATATTTTTATGTCTAATTGATGATATTTTATTATTATTCTATTGAAATTTCTTATGATGGTATTTGAGTTAGAGTTTAATAGGGCACATAGTCTATTATGTTTAAATTTCGTATGGATAGGATACATGGGCTTACTATCATACTACAAAGTTTGTTATGACTCTCTACTGATTGAGACAGTAAGTAAAGTGTTTACAAAATATTTCAGAACTTAGTATTTTATAATGTTTTCTATTTTTGTACTTCTAGGTACCAAGGACCACTTTCCAAGGTACGCCTGCGTTTCCAATCCATAAAAAATCTAAACATTATGTTGGTATTTGTTTTACTAAGTGTAGCTGTATATTTATTTCCAATGTTTTAATGTTATTTTAGTATCCTAGCTTAATTATTTTGACACTTGTTGTACAAAGAAATCGTGTCAACAACAAGAGAATGAATGAATGAATCTCTGTCTTTCATTTTTTCTATCAGGTCTCTTGTGACAAATTTTTGATCTTTTCCGACCCGGATACTATTTGAGTATTTGAGGACTATGGAATGGAGTCTTTATTTTATGTTGTTTTTTCCCCCTTTTTATAAGGTGATGATGACCGAGTGGTATTTTGTATTTAAACAAGAGAAAAAATGTTACTACTAATAATAATAATTTTAAAATAAGTTTTAAAGAAATAAATTACCCAAGTGGGATACAATGCTGTTCATTAGCAGCAAAATAAATTAACCAAAAACTAATTCATACAACACCAACTTATGCAGAGTAATATTTTTTTATTATTTTTTTTAGAAGAAATGAACACACATAAAAAGAGAAAATTAACAATGAAAAAACATTTCTACACTTCCTCACACGCCCAATTAAGCAGTTTGATAGATGTCAGTAAAAAGGTGAAAATCAATTATGGATACTGTATTCATCGATACAAAATAATCTTAGATTTTGTAGGTTATTTTAAACAATGTTTTAAAATATTTAAATTCGTATTTATGGATTGTCTGTAAATTAAATTTTATCATATTTGTTGGAGTTATTTTGAGAAAAACAATATTTGTGTTTTGTCTTGTAATAATTTATTTCATGAACTTTCTATTAAATCTGAAGGAATGAGTTTATTTATTTATTATTTAACTTTATTCTGGGAAGAATTTACTTTAAATTGTCAGGCTCCAGCTTGTGAGAAAAGCACAAACACTTATTTATTTTACTTTTTTCTTGGGTCATGAATGTCGGGAAAATGTACTCATATATGATCATGAAAAACTTCTGAAATACATACATTTATTTACAAAAATTTATATATATTTTTTAAACATACATAATATGGTTAAGCGGTGTGCTTAAGTCCTCCTGAAATACACACATTTTATAATAAACAAATTATAGAACAAGATTCATGTAAATGACAAACATATTTTATATTAAAAGTATACATGTCATAAAGCTCAAATTTCAAATAAAAGTTCATAGAGTTCAGAAGTTTTTCATGATCATTGATCATAATATGAGTACATTTTTCCGAAATTCACGATCGAAGAAAAGAGTAAAATAAATAAGTGTTTGTGCTTTTCTCATAAGATGGAGCCTGACAATTTAAAGTAAATTCTTTCCAGAATAAAATTAAATAATAAATAAATGCCTTCAGATTTAATAGAAAGGTCATGAAATTATTACAATTATGAAATCTTAAACTAACATTTCTTATAAGTTTTTCAATCACACACATACATAATGCTGTAAGTTTAACAACTTTGAAATCTCATCTGTCTGTCTACATTTAACTTCTGAATTATAGTGTTTTTGTCTTTGAACACAAATAATACATGCAATAATATATTTTATAATTTCATTAGGTTTATTGATTAATCACGTTACTTGCAACTATTCCATTTCTCCCAATCAAATATATCTTGATATAAAGATCTCAAAATTGTGAACTTATGGGAAGCTCCCCCAAATTTTGAGTTATAAAAACAAAAAAAAAAAAAAAAATGTTACTTGTAATTTGCTTTTAAAATGAAGTGTTATTAGATTATGGTTTCATTTAAAAATTTTGAAACCCCCAACAAACTCTCATTTTAAAGATCAATCACAATCGAACAATACAGCAAAATTTACAAGTACTTTATTAAATCTACAAAGATTCCACAAGTAGTGTTTTTTCTAAATTCACTTGTTCACAAGTTACAAAGGTGTCACCAAACTTTCGCCTAACCCTGAAAGCATAGATGGAATTCTTTGTACATTATTTGATTTAACATTTTGTAGATGATCTAATGTCTGGAATCGTGAGCAATGATGACGATACCAAAGCCACTAAAGTACACAATGGCCAAAGTTTGATGGAAAAATGCTGCAATGGACTTTGTACACTCGAGGATTTTTCTGGATTCTGTTCCTAATATCTACGAATTATACATTATATTTTGCTCAAATCTATTTATAACATTCACATTTTGTACCAATGTTAAATTAATAAATATAATTTATCAACAAAATATAAATATTCATACTTTATATTTCATTTAAAGGAACAAATACTAGTAAAATATTTAAACAAAATAAAATAAGTTTGGTTAAAAAGTAGTTCCATTGGGTAGCAATTTACTGATCAAGTCCTTTTATACTAGAGGTGGATTGTGACAATATGATACTGATACTGGCCAGTACCTGATGGTGACATGTATATAGTGTTTAAAAAATATCATAACAGTTTTAATATTTTTGGTTCTAATTTAGATGGAGACATAAAAGACAAATGAAAAAATGAAAGAGTCAAAAATGAGGTACCATAAAGAAATAATTTTGTCCTTTCTTAAAGTAAGAGCATAAAAATATATTAAATGGTTTTTTAAAATTTCTTTTACATTTATAGTGGTTTAAAATCGTCTTTAAATATTCCAAAAATGCCTTTATCTTTGATCTCATACAATGGAAGCCATGATTCTTGATACAAATAAAAGAAAAGTTGTGTCAAATAATGTGTTACAAACATGCTTTCAAAGCAACATAAGTTATGGATTAGTTAAATGGACAGAGGTGGCAGACTTCTATATCATGAAGGGATCAAACTTATGCCATGTCTCAACAAGTGTTTAGATCTCCATGGAGATAACATAGAAGAATAAAAAATATTGTAGCTACAGTTTTATGTGATCTGACACAAAATAATTTTTATTTATAAAATGATCCTCCTATATAGGTATAACACAATCCAATCATTCATTTCTAAATAGACCACAATTATTAACTTAATATTAAACTAGTCATTTCCAAATAAGAATTTTAACAGTTTTTAATAATTGCATTTGTGTGGTTAATTAATTGGCCTCATCAGTATTCATTATATAGTCTGGAGAATGGTTATTTTGTGGTAGACAGCACCAGTGCATTGTTAAAGCTACTGATGTTTTCCAGATAATAATAGTGAAAGTGGCGTATCACTTGTCATTCGATTTTGTAACTCTGGATGGGCCTGGATAATACCATTTTACGCTACCTTTGTGACAAAACAGTGACGTTCTGCCAATCTCACAATAAAACAACAAAGCATTGCAATATCCACATTCATCAGAAAGATCATCTATATCGTACAAAAAATGAATGTGTAATTTAAAAATAATGTTGAATTCGGAAGTTTATATTAGCATCTTCCTGTTGTCAAAAGTTTAACCTGTTGTTTTACTTCACGATTCAGTGGCTGGGTTTTTCTTGTCGACCAGTAAGTGTTCGAGAGTTTCTTAATCCACACAGTCTTCCTGTGGCCAGGATTTAGAATAGTTAAGCTCTATCAATTGTAACACATTAACAATAAGCCATATAAACTCTAAACTTTTGTAAGATGTAAGCAATAAATCACAAATAAAGTAAGTGTTATACGTAACGTACAGTTAAGTCAATAACTTTTGTGAGGTAAAAAATTCAAACCCAATTGTCACACATTAACAATAAACTATTGTAAACGGTTTATTTTTCCGAAATGTAAGCAATCAATCACAACACAAAATGAATTGCCACAAATAAAGTAACCACTGTATAAGTTAACCTAAAAATATTTGTTGTAAACTGCTGTTATAAATTTTCAAACAAAACAACAAAATTAAACGTATTTGAGGACAGCTGTTTCAAATTTATTTTTGTTGTGAAACATGGTACTTACCCACGACAGGTAAATTTATATGATAAATTTATTACAAAATAACTGTTTCCAAGAAAAATGAATATTTTCAGCTGCAGGTAACACTGTTTAATTTGACACCTCAATTATTAAAATCAGGGCTATAGTAAAGAAATACGCAACTTCGTTAGTGAATTAAATATAAGATACCTATTTATTTATCCATTTGTTATAGTATAGTTCTAAAAATGAATTATTATATTTTTAATCTGTCAAGTTAATATTGGATATAATAATTTATTAACGTGAATAATGGTTAGTAAAAATATTTAACAAATTGTTACATACTATAATAAACTATTAAATGCTTAACTAATGTTGGTCAAGGAGAGTTTCAAGGTTTAAGAAAATTCACAACTAACACACAAAAAACATAATATAATAGCAACTTTGTTACTCACATGGTATAAAGAAACAAACAATAATTGTAGAGAATATTATTATCTTGCAGCCTGTCCTTCGGGATTTGATGCCCCAGACAGGACAACAAAGATAACCACAGGTACTATGTACATCCACTGAAACAGAATGAAAAAATATATTAAGACAAGGTGTATTGTATATGAGCCGACAACAGTTAACTTCCTAAGGATTTAACATTTGGGCGAGTGATGTCAGTCATAACACATGACCTAATACTCGTGTGAATGAAACAGGACACATTAAAAAACAAATTGATGGGGCATCATCGTTGTACTTACCCAGCTCTGACATAAAATTCATAAAATATAATCCTTAAACATTGGTTTCTTGGGGCTTGTAGAAAATGTTAAACTGTATTGGTAGATCAAGGGGTCTTATTGTAAGCATGGGACAACCTCCAACTAGTAAATAATTAAAAATAATAAAACAATTAATATTAATAATAAATATAAAATAATAATAGAAATAATAAGCATCACATAATAATAATAAATAATTGTAAAGTGTATCTGAACAATCTCCTAATGAAAAATAATGAAACAAAATGATTACAAACAATAAACTATGAAATTCAAACTGTGCGCGCCGATAAACCAACTGACGTTGCAGAAGTCCATTCCAGCAGGAAATTGAACCCTGGAGAAACTTCCCATGAGCCTGAGCGTTAGCTTTGCCAAGCGTCTTCTAGAAACGTGGTTTGAGTTAGTCTTAGTCAGGGGAGAGAGCAGTAAAGTCTTTGTCAGGAGCCAGAATGAGACAGTCATGTTGTAGGGTGACTGGACAGACTCAAAAATCACGACAAAATGGTGGTGTTAAGTAATTAATTGTGGTTAGAAGGAAACTAGCACAACATGGACTAGTATTTCGTGAGTAAAGTGAGAAATAAAGTTTGAGTAATCATTAGGAGACAGAACTTGGTTAAATGGATATATAAACTTTTATTCAGATTTTAACATGTTAAGATGTATACTATCACAGGATAGAATGTTCATTTAAATTTATATGTAATAATGTTCTTGTTTGTCTATAGAATAAAAGGGAGATTTCTTATTTTATAAATATGTCTGGCTAGATTCATTTGTATTAACCATCACCACGTTATTGAAATAACTGTAAGTACGATTAAAGTTGTAACCCTGCCCTTAGGTAAAATAAAAATAGTATTGTAAGAACGCAGACTTACAAACTGAAGTAATTTGAATTTTTGACTAAAAGCTCTTAAAGCATAAACTGAATTAATTAATTGATTAGATGAAAAGAATTGAATGGATAAACGATAATTTCATTGAATTAACTTTATAACATTTATATAAATTGATAACTTAATTTGGTGGCCTAAATGATTAAAAGCATAAATAATGTCAATTACAGTAGAACCCCTCTTAACCGGTCTAGTCGGGACTGACACCCGGGCCGGTTACCCGTTTGACCGGTTAATCCGAGGCTCCCGTGAAAAATCGGCTTTCGTTCAAAGAAAGCTTATTTAATTAGGTAGCACTAAAAATTATGCAATAAAGATGTTATTGCAACTCATTTTATTGTACATAAATGTATCGTATATAATTATGTTATGTATATTATACATCAAACATGAAAAAATTAAACACTACAAAGCTTTTTTACAGATTCCCCCCTGTCAAGTCTTTTGACACATTTAATCGCGTCTCAAACGAAACCAACACAAGCTTCCAAGAAAAAGAAATGTTATATTTTCCATAATGTAGGTTATACTAAATTGATTCGTGGAAAAAAAGCGGCCCATCAAACGTTTTTGTCTGTGTATGTCTGCTATACTGACGGTTGCCAATGCCGCGGTGTTTTTATGCCGCCGACAATGGGATACGCTATCGCCAAAGTCGTTTGACTCGCCGCTGCTTTGGTGCCGCCGACAATGCGATACCGATATCCACAAAGTCATTTGACTCGCCGCTGCTTTGGTGCCGCGGTGTTTTTACGTCGCCGACAATGGGATACCGCAATCGACAAAGTCGTTTGATATCGTCGCCACTTTGGTACCGCGGTGTTTTTACGCTGCCAACATTGGGATACCGCTATCGACAAAGTCGTTTGATATCGCCGCCGCTTGGTGTTTCAATTACAATTTATTTTCGGAAACTCTCATCCAACCAGTACACTACGATATAGGCCGGTTAATCCGAGGACCGGTTAATCCGAGGCTGGTTAACAGAGGTTCTACTGTATATATAAAAAATTAGAAATTTGAGGGACAGTTGTAACAGTCAAACTGGATAGGCCACACAATTTAAAGGTTAATAAAATATGTTGATAAAATGCTATAGCCTAAATGTAATAACTTCAAAATTCGTCCTAGCCTAATAATTTAATTAACTTAAAGATTTTGGAAATTTTAAATGAATAATATAAAGCACAGTCATAATATAATAACTACAGCTAATTTAAATAAAACTTACTTCCATTTCAAAAAACAATAATAACAGTAACTTTACTTAATAACCTAAAATGATTGAATAAGAACGTTTTATTATCCTTTTGTAATTTATTTCATGTTTAGATAATTATTTTTAATTCAAATTCAATGTATATTGTGTATTAATTAATTTAAATAACAAACTGGTTGAATAGAATAAATTAGGTTAGTTTTAGTGTTTACTCTGTTTACAACGAATTAATTATTACAAAAAGTGGAACAGTGCGAACTGGCGGCGAAAGTTAGAACTATTGTTGAAATCGAGGCAGTGACATATAAAAACATAAATATATATATATTATATAAAGTGAATGTGGATTAATTAAAACCTTTTTAAAAAAAAAACAATTTTAACTTCAGGTATGTCTACAAATTAATATACTATTTAAAAATGACTATGGAAGGACATTTAAAAATATATATTTGATATGTTTGAATGCACGGCCATACGAAAAGCCGATCGCGGAAAATATACCAATGATGGCGGTACTTCATTGTAGCCCGGGTTGTTAGAAGAAATAATAAGGGAGTGCTATAAAAAATTTCATGGAGGCAAGGTTAATTTTCGTATGTTCAGAAATTAAAAAAAAAAAGGATTTTATAGACAAGTAAATATTTTAATAATACAAACATGTCAGAGGTGAACTACATGTGAATAATGGTGAACTGGACTTAAGTAAATATATAGATTTTATTATTATCAAAAATTGAACTTTAAGAACTTTTAATATTGATAGTCTAAGCTGATTTGTAAATTATAAGATATATGTCCATAATTGTAATAATTGCACATTTAAAATAAGGGCCCAAACCTTAGTAAGACCCGAGAATAAAGAGTCATTTAAACAATTGAGTTGTTGTTATTAATTAACCATTATATTTTTAAAGTAAACGTGCTAGAGCAAGACACAACTAGGCTAAAATAATAAAAATAATTGTGTGTTATTACAAAATTGGCGCACAACGTGCTGGCTCGATTAAATGTGCAATTAAGAATAATAAGCAATATTTCAGGTAATATATATTTAATAATTTGAGATATATATATTTTAATATTAAATTATAATTTGAAACAAATTTTTAAACCCATAAAATGGCAGATAAGGGAAATTATGTTTTAAGAGAGAATCCAAAAGAAACCCAACGTAAAGTAGAATCGAATTTGCAAATAAAACAAACTAGGCCTAAGAAGGGAATGATTCAGGAGGAAGGACAAATGGTTAAAATATTGGAGGTTCAGGAAATTGATGAATGTTCCCCATATTCAGGACAGGACAGGTTAGGACAGGATGAAAGAGATAGGGTACCATGCTCTGAGGTAGAAGAAAATGTTAGGGAGATAGAAATAGAAAGAGGAGGTGTTACACTTGTTACAGTGAATAAAGAAGAATCAGGTATGGAGAAATTATTGAGAGAAATGATGAAGAAGATGGATGAGAAGGATAACAAATTTGATGTAATGAGGGAAACAATGTCAAGAATGGAAACAAAAAATGAAGAGAATAAAAATGAAATGATGAAGAAATTGGAAGGATTTGAGAAAAAATTTGAAAAGTTAGAGGGAAAGATTGATAATAAATTTGATGAGTTTAAGAGAGAAATAGAGGAGAAACAAGAGAGGATAATAGAAGATCATAAGGAATTTGGGAGGAAAGTAGAGGAAAATTTTCAGATGTTGGGAGAGGAATTAAAAGAACAGAAGGAGAATATTGAACAGTTAAATAATAGGGTTAAAATTAATAAACAAAATTTTGAAAAGGTAGCTAGTAATATGGAAGAGAAAATGAAGGAAACGGAGGAGAGATTAAATAAGAAGGATAGTATGGAAAATAGAACTACTCAGGTAATATACTATGCTAATGATGAAAGCCACGCTCAGACTACAATTCCTAAGTTTAATGGAAGGGGAATAAACCCAATTGAATATATAAGAAAGTTGAAGAGATATGTAGAGAAGATGCAAGAGAGAAGGGAAAGAGAAGGTAGAGAAAAGGTGGACATTAAGGATATAATGGACATATCTATGGAAGGAAATGCTGCTAGATGGTGGCAAATTACAAGGGAGGACATAGAAGACTTGGAAAATTTCCAAGAAAGATTTTTAGAAAAATATTGGAATGATGAAGTTCAGAATGGTATCAGGAACAGGTTGGAAATTGAAAAATATAGAGTTGGAGGTCAACTAAATAGGACTGAATACTTTATTGAAAGGGTAATAACCATGAGGAATTTAATACCAATGCCATCAGAGGAGGAAATTGTTAAAAAATTAGTAAGACATTACGACGAAAAGATTAGGGATGCCAGAAGGGTACAGAATATTAATACTATTCGAGGAATGGAGAGGTTTTTAAATGAAGTAGACGTTGAAGAGATAAATGAGGAAGCAGCCAGGAGAGATCTAATGCAAAGGAGAAGTAGACCACAGTTTGAAGGACAACAACTTAATTATAGGAAGCCAAACCAAAGTGATAGCAATAATAGACCAAATTTCCAATATCAAAATATTCGACCAAATTTCCAACGACCTTTTAACAGAGACTATAGACAGGGAAACAATCAGGAAAGAAATATGGTATATTTTAGAAGGGAGCAAGAAAACAGACAAGTCAACCCAAGTGTAGAACGAAGAGGGGAAGAAAATAACAGGAGGGTGAACGCAATTGAAATAAGAAGGGAAAACAAAACAGAACAAGGGAATACTAATGATGTATCTTTAAACTAATAAGCACTGAACAGTCAAGGGTAGGCCAGAGGGAGAACCAAATACAAAGTTTTGAAGAAAATAAATCAGATTCTTCAGTGCAACAAAAAGAAGGAAAGTTTAGGCCGATCAGTAAAAAACAAATTATTACAACTATATTATGTGACAGAAAATTTTTAATAGGATGTGACAAGGATGGGAGTGTGGATGAGAATGAGAATAAAAATATCCAGAAAAGTAATCCAGAAATAGAATTAAAGATTGGAGAAGTGAAGGTTAAAGGTCTTATTGATACTAGGAAGTAATGCTACGTGTATACAACAGGATTGGCTACAACAAAATTTTAAAAAACTAGGAAAGGTGGAAGAATTGCCGGTTGTTGGGATAAATATTGTAACTACTACAGGGAAGAAGAGCCGGAAAATAAATAAAATTATAATGATGAGCATTCAAATAGGAAAAATAATATATAACATACAATGTTTAGTGGTACCAGATCTATTGAGGGAAATAATTATAGGGACTGATAGTATAAATGAATTAGGAATGGATATTGATTTTAATAAAGGTAATATAAGGATTAATTATAATAGCGAAGAGGAGGTAGTGATGTTTAATAATAGGGAAAGTAATGGGATTAAATGTAGAATGATGAGTCAAGTGGAGGATGACGTAATAGGAGATATGCACCAAACTAAGATTGGGGAAGAATAAATTTGTAAATAAACAATTAAAGGGGGATTACAGTAGGCAAAATGAAATATTAAAAAATATATATATATTGCTTATTGTTCATGTTGTTAAAATGATGTTGTATATAAATATGTTGTTAATTGTTTGTTATTTTCGTTAAATGTCGTGAATAAGATATGTCAAATATATGTTAAAGTATGACAGATTTGAAATAGAAATGTTATTATGTAAATTTATAATTTATTCATAAAATTTGTAAATATTATCAAAAATTATAAATTTAGGGGACTGTTATAACATTTATATAAATTGATAACTTAATTTGGTGGCCTAAATGGATTAAAAGCATAAATAATGTCAATTATATATAAAAAATTAGAAATTTGAGGGACAGTTGTAACAGTCAAACTGGATAGGCCACACAATTTAAAGGTTAATAAAATATGTTGATAAAATGCTATAGCCTAAATGTAATAACTTCAAAATTCGTCCTAGCCTAATAATTTAATTAACTTAAAGATTTTGGAAATTTTAAATGAATAATATAAAGCACAGTCATAATATAATAACTACAGCTAATTTAAATAAAACTTACTTCCATTTCAAAAAACAATAATAACAGTAACTTTACTTAATAACCTAAAATGATTGAATAAGAACGTTTTATTATCCTTTTGTAATTTATTTCATGTTTAGATAATTATTTTTAATTCAAATTCAATGTATATTGTGTATTAATTAATTTAAATAACAAACTGGTTGAATAGAATAAATTAGGTTAGTTTTAGTGTTTACTCTGTTTACAACGAATTAATTATTACAATAAAGTGGAACAGTGCGAACTGGCGGCGAAAGTTAGAACTATTGTTGAAATCGAGGCAGTGACATATAAAAACATAAATATATATATATTATATAAAGTGAATGTGGATTAATTAAAACCTTTTTAAAAAAAAAACAATTTTAACTTCAGGTATGTCTACAAATTAATATACTATTTAAAAATGACTATGGAAGGACATTTAAAAATATATATTTGATTGCACGGCCATACGAAAAGCCGATCGCGGAAAATATACCAATGATGGCGGTACTTCATTGTAGCCCGGGTTGTTAGAAGAAATAATAAGGGAGTGCTATAAAAAATTTCATGGAGGCAAGGTTAATTTTCGTATGTTCAGAAATTTTAAAAAAAAAGGATTTTATAGACAAGTAAATATTTTAATAATACAAACATGTCAGAGGTGAACTACATGTGAATAATGGTGAACTGGACTTAAGTAAATATATAGATTTTATTATTATCAAAAATTGAACTTTAAGAACTTTTAATATTGATAGTCTAAGCTGATTTGTAAATTATAAGATATATGTCCATAATTGTAATAATTGCACATTTAAAATAAGGGCCCAAACCTTAGTAAGACCCGAGAATAAAGAGTCATTTAAACAATTGAGTTGTTGTTATTAATTAACCATTATATTTTTAAAGTAAACGTGCTAGAGCAAGACACAACTAGGCTAAAATAATAAAAATAATTGTGTGTTATTACAACTTACAAATGACACCCGATCATAGGGTTAGCTCATAAAAAATATAAATTACATTGAATTAACTTACATTTATTTATTCCAGTAAAATATCTTTGTTTAAAATAGTTGTTACAAAAATTTTCTGAACTTTGACGAAGTAAAGTCCTCCACTAACTATCACTAGTATCACTGTCATGAAGCTATAAATATATGAAAGAGCCTCCTCTCACTATGCTCTAATTGAGGACTCTGTCTTACTGAATCTTGAATATCACATTTTCTTTGGAGGTTAGGGTTAAAAATTACATTTTGACAATAACTTTACTATTTATCACCATAGAGTGGTGGGGTTGGTATCACTACATGCAGAATTAAAATTTGTACATTTGTATCTAATTTAGTATGTTATAAGTTAAATAACATACAAGGTATGAACAAAAAATGTATTAAAATGGCCCACCATACATTTATAATTAGATTATTATGAATTTAAATACTGTTTGATAAGAGCACACTATAGTTCTCTATATTAAATTTCATATTCCTATCTTAGTTTTTGTGGTCACTACTTTGTGCTTACATACAGAAGACGACTATAGCGGATGGAAGGTATGTCAAAAATCACTTTTTTCAGTTTCCCCGAGGCAATGAAACGTGAAAATCAGTAAAAAAATAACAACAAAAAACAGAGGTCGAATCTATGTGTGATTATCAAATTTACCCTACACTTCGTATACCAGTTATTATCACATACATCACACGAATAAAATGAGATTTATTACAGTTTGTTGTTGCTAGTACAAAACTCTCATACAGAATCTCGAACAATAAAATCATTCATTTTGGTTTTAAAGTGATTTAATAATGATGAATTGGGTCATATTATTAATTTAGTTTAGGTGAACAATTGTCATCATTTGTGTAGATTAAATCTAATTTCAAGAGTGTAAATCAACTCTAATTATCAAATGATAAACTTCTTCTTCTTGCTACTGGTCTTCCAGCACCAAAGAGCCGATTTTCCAATGTCTCTTATTATGCTTTAGGCCTACTTATTATAGTACTTTCAGCAAGGTTACAACCATACAAAAATTAATTGGTTATTTTTGTAAAAAATTACAGTATATTTTCTAAGAGGTTAATTTTTGTTCTATTGTTTAATTAATTGCAATAAGTTTAATAGTTTTTTTTAAAAAATTATAACTTATGTTGGTACAATACGGTTTACCACAGCTAACATGTGTAGGCTTGAATAGTTTGAAACAAATATAATAACAATACAGGTTCTTTTTACATTCATTAGTCTAATTACCATTTCATACAAAAAACTTACCTTAACTGTATTGGAAAGTATTTAACATTGAATTGTAACATATATTTTATCTGAATACAAAGCATTGATGAGAAATCGAGCTTTCATCTTTAATTATTTTAATATTGAACCCATCATCATGCCACATTTGTATTTTGCCAGGTGATTTAAAACTATACTAGCTATTCTAGATATTATTTTGAAAATGTTTGAACATGTACTTTTTGAGGAAATTAAAAATCAAAATTTTTCTTCTTTCCCATATTGTGCTCCCAGCTCTCTAGCTCAATTAGGAGAGCTTCTAGAGCAATTCAAAAAAAAAAAAAATGTCTGTTCTCACTTTTTTACCAATTTTTGAAAACTACAAAGGTGAAATTTCAAAAAAGTTGAAATATCTCAATAAATTTTGCTATTTTTTCAAGTCATGGTGTGTTTATACTCTGTGTTGAGATGGCTTGGAACACAAATTAAACTAAAACTAGTAATCTAGGAAAGGAAGTCTGGGTAATTGGTCTACTTACATATTTACTCAAGAAAGAACGATTGTCTTTGGTCTCTCCATGCTCTCGTGCTTCTCTCTCTCGTTCAATTTTTTGTATATATGAAGCAGTATCAGGTCTGAAATATACAAAGCTACTGCTTTACAATCTGTTCATATTTGTGAAATTTGTATTTTAAATATAATGAATGAAACATATTGCAAGAGCTTTCTTATACAGACACAGACATCAAATTCAAACCACAAACAAAACACATTAAATCAAACATTTTCATATTTCTAGCTACCAGGATTGTACACTTAAAAGTATATTTTAGAAAACGTGTGACGCAGGCAATCTATGATAGTTAAGGTTAAATAAATTAAATTACAGTGAATCTCATTTCCGATTCACTGAAATTAGCTGCGAATTCATCCGGATTGTCTACTTGTATTATTTACTGGCTGCTCCCCACGTTTTTCTCTCCAAGTATTCCAAATATATACATAGCCACTAACAATCCTCCCTCAAAATTGTAGAAGGGCCATGAAAAATTATTTTATAGTTTTTAGTCCATTTTAAAAATGTGGTATGTTTAAAAAAAATTTATTTGATTTATTATTTTCTGTTTTTTAGTCTTATGTCCGGGTGAAAGATTTCAATCGGTTTTGTATATATTGATGAGACTCTGACAGGGACATATATAGGAAATTCCCAATGCATTTCACATCCTATTTAGCTGCAAATGTCTGAAATTCAAAATATTACCTCTTATTACCTGTTTTTTAAACAAATGTAGAGGCAAGAAACCAACTTAATATTGTATTGTCATCCAATTCTGACCTATGTTCAAAATTTCAGGTGTCTAGCTTATCGGGAAGTTAGTTTAAACTCAATTGCAAAATTTCACCAGGACAGACAGATAGACAGATAGACAGATATGACGGAAACCGAACTAATAAAAACGTTGTAAAAGGGAAGAAAAGAGTATAAAATAAAAAACCACTAAACCTCGAATACTCTATTAATGTCATGGTCAGAAAAGAACAAGAGTTGGCCAAGAAGACTTGATATGAAAGAGAGGGATCTAAACCAAGACTACACGAATAAAGGTATAGGATCCAACTAGGTCCTCTCGGGATTGCCAACGGTAATAGAGTAATATATAGAGGATCTTTCCATGTCTAAACTTCAGGAGTGATTTCAAGCTAAAAGGAACAAAATAAATCGTGGAAAACATTGCACTAACTTTCTTCAAACCTAATTGTAACCAAAAATAATATTCTTTACCATCTTCCTAAAAATGTGTTAAACTACATTTATATTTTATGGTAAATATGGAAAGAAGTTGTCCGATCGATTTAAGTGTGAAATCTCATTCATTCCCCTTCAAAATTGCGTTTTTTCAATCAAATAGAATTTAACACGTTCAGTGCGGCCGGTATGAAATCGTACCAGACGTGTCCCACGCCCTGAGCGGCCGGTTCGAAATCATACCGCTGTGTATTGCTATGGCTAAGGCTTTAGTGTGAGCTCAGCTCTTGGAGAAAGTGGACGTGTTATTGTTCGTTTGTTGTGCCCGACCTGTTGAACCTTTTTACGGGGTCAGTTTCAACTTACCGCTATTTTCAGTACTCGAGTGCGTTATTACTTATTACTTTATTGGAACATGTTTTGTGTGTGTTTATTTGATTATGTTATGTGTGTGTTTTGATTTTATTTAGTTGTTTCCATATATTTTCAATTAGCTATGGCCACTGCACAGGTGAGTGACGATGACTTTAATGGGTCAGAAATCTATAGCTCTGATGATTTGGGTGAGAGTAGTGAAGAAAGTGAATATGAAGACACAGATCTAAATCCTATCTGGTCTACTTCTACATCTGGCCTAAAACATATTCCCTTTACTGGGAATAACGCACTTTTTCAACTCATTCCGGGGAATAATAAGCCTGTTGACTGGTTTTTTCTTTTATTGGATGATATTTTCCTAAAAAGTATCTGCGATTTTACTAATGAGTATGCATTGGAGCTGTTTTGTGGTCCTTCAACTCAACCAGGTTCTAGAATTACTAAGTTTCAAGACCTTACTGTGCCAGAACTTAAAATCTTTTTGGGGCTACTGTTACATATGGGCTCTATAAAACTAAATAGATACCAGGACTACTGGAAAACAGACAGACTCTATAACATACCCATATTTAGGCAGTATATGAGCCGTGATCGATTTTTACTCATCATGAGATGACTTTACTTCTCAAACCTAATGCTCCTACAGCTGATCCGAATGACCGCCTCCAAAAAATATCGTTCTTAGTTGATTACTTCAACTATAAGATGACCTGCATATACTCCCCTGCAAAGGAGCTTTCTCTCGGCGTAGCTATGGTTTTATGGAGAGGCCGCCTTCAGTTTCGGCAGTATATCAAAGGTAAGCGGCATAAATATGGAATCCAGCTCTACACTTTGAGTAAACCTGAGGGCTTGTGTCTACGATTTTCAGTCTACGGTGGAAAGAACGATGTCCTTGGAGGGGAGGCCATATGTCCAAAGTTGTTATGCACTTGTTGAGTGGTCTCCTCTATAAAGGGCATTCCATTTACATAGATAATTTCTATAACAGCTTTGCCCTGACCAGTAAACTGTTGGGCCACAGCACATATGTTACTGGCACTCTGCGATCTGTTAGGAAAAACAACCCGTCTAAAGTGACCAAAGCTAACTTGGCGAAGGGGGAAACGAAGGCCGAGTACTCCGAAGGCGTGGTGGTAGGACGTTGGAGAGATGAGATATGTTTTGTATATATCTTCAGAATTTGAAAACAACACGGTGACCGTCATAAATAAGCGAAACCAGGAAAAGGAAAAACCCCTTCCCATTGTTCAGTATAATGCTCACATGAAAGGAGTTGATCGTGGCGACCAGATGCTGTCATATTATCCCTGTGAGCATAAGAGCATCAGGTGGTATAACAAGATATTTGTACATATGCTCCAAATGACGGTCATAAACTCATTGGTACTGTGCAACATGCACAATCAAGAAAGAAAACAAAACACTGTTATATGAGTTTCGTAATGAACTTATTGGAGCATTGCTACCACCGAAACCCGATCTTCCTTTGAGGACACCACCAAGGAACTTGCTACACAAACTCATAAACAATTATGCTCGAAATGCAAGTGGTGTCAGAGCTAGAAAAAGGTGCAAAGTTTGTTCTGAAAAGGGAGAACAGAAGAGAACCATTTATGTCTGTTCTGCCTGCCCTGGGAACACAGCATTCTGTCCAGTAGGATGCTTTGACAATTATCACAAGAAGTTGTAAAAAGGAATAAAATGTGTGGTTGGTAGGGCTGTAAATAGTGTAAATATTTTGTATAAACATATATTATTTATAAACTGTGTATTTTTAGTTCATTGTGTCATTTAATAAGACTACAACCACAGTTCCGGTTTGTGCAGTATAGCGCATAAGCGAGCAGTACGATATCACACCGGAAATAGTGATGATATATAAGTCCAAAAAAAAAAAACATTCTAAGACATTTACTATGGAATACAAACATATTTGGTAAGTTTTTGACAAAAAATATTTTTAGCTCCTGAGCATGTTATTTCAATTGATTATATTTAGGAATAGCATTGAACGTGTTATTGAACAAAGCTACTAGTTTTTTATTTCTCAAAATTCATTATTTACTTAACAATCTATGAAATTGACAAATTATAACATATTCAATCAGGTAGCCATATTAAATTCACTTGTGGGGTGCATGTACACTTCATTCACTTTTGTTGATATTACTACGCTTCTATGACATAAGATTCCGGATGACTAGGTCACTAAAACCCAGACCTAGTAAAAGAACTATATGTCAAGTAAGGTAATATATATATATATATATATATATATATACATACATACATACATACATATATATATAAATATATATGACCTCCCTTGACCTGTAGTTCTTTAACTAAGTCTGGTTAGGTAACCATATATATAGTTACTTTCCCTGACCTTTTAGCACGACATGATTGATACTAAATGATACATAGTTTGACAGTTCTTCATAGTGACGGTTCTTACAACAGAACTATTTTCCACGCGGAATAAAAAAATATCGATAGATTTTACTTAAAATGATGAAATATGTGTTGAAATTACCTCTAAATACCATAAATCAGTCATTTTAAATCGCTGATTTAGGATAGAAATAATTAATTGTGATAAATAAAAAGTGGTAAGCGTATTTAATAAGTATCGAAATGATGGAAGAAACGCTATTTTAAAGAGGAATTGCCTTGACACTTATATCGATAATTTATAGGGAAAAATTGGCATTTGAAGGTTCCTAACTCCTTAATCAATATTTTGTGAAATTTTTATTTTAAAATCTTTTTTTATTTTAAGTTTGCTTCATTTCTAATCCTAAGCATAAATATTTATATTTTATTGAAATTGAGTTTATAATGACATCAGTTAAGGTGCATTTTAGTTTTCGCCAACTATTTCAGAACCATAATTTTCTTATACTTGGTATTTTGCACATTGGTTTGGGAAATTGTAGAACCAATTTTGAAAAAAAATTAGGTTTTTTATGAGGGTTTTTTATGTTTTGCACCAATAAATCCAAATCCAGCATTTTTGGAAGGAGAAATCCTGTTTTGGACAACATTTTAACAAAATTTAATCATAGTTTTGATCTTATTTATTGCGGCTATTTCCAAATTTTGAGTTATTATGAAAATAAAAAAGCAATGCCTCAAAATATAACCAAAACATGCATGCACTGTATAAAGGCTGTAGACTATTGTATAGACAATATTTAATAATTCCACAAATCATATTTTGGGGCTTAGATGACCTATAACAGATATTTTAACCCATCACATAACTTCGTCTTTACAAAGTATATCTAAAAAATAACAAAATGAATAATTAAAATGTATATACTTACATAGGTCCTTGTTCAACGTTCCTGAATACCACGGATGTATTAAAGTCCACCAACTCTGATGGACTTACATATCTATTTTCACAAACACTGATAGTTGACGATAATGTTACAGCAATTATTGAACCTGATTGGTCAATGGACATTGTTAAAGCATCATTCAAACCAGATTCTACGAGGAGACACTGAAAATGTAAATATTTGTTATTTACTGTTAGAAACAAGTGATGTTTTTTTCAATTTTAACCTTGTTTAATTCTGAAACTAACGGTCATGTTTTCTTAAATGGCAAGCAATTTTTAAGTAATTTGCATGGTAAAATTGAAAAATTCATACAAAACAAAGCATTATATGCACTCATTATATATATATATATATATATATATATATATATATATATATTATATTTAATTTGTAGAATTTCACATAATATTATTGAAATAATAAAAACATAATTATCGAGCTTGACTTGTGTAATCTTTCAAAATTAAAATAAAACCTCTCACAAATAATATGTTTATTAACTCAAACCTGTTTCAACGACATCGATTAAGATGGCGACACAATAGTTGAAACATGTTGATAAACATATTATTTGTGAGAAATTACCTTCAAATTTTATTTTAATATTAAAAACATATTACTTGAATTATTTATTTGTTTTTATCAAGAATATTAAATTTTTTTCGACCTATTTAAAAAATGTTTGACCTAACCATTTCGGTCACTATCCGCCTTTAATAATGAGCATGAAGATGCTCCAACTTAAAATTTACAAATGACAAAAACTACAAACAATAACATAAAAATTAAAATAAAATTTTGAACAACAATAAAACGACAAACTAGTTATAAAACAAAAATAAACAACAACAACATATTATAAAGCTATAAAATGGCCTTACAACAAGTTAACAAAAAATATAAACTATGATAAATACAATTAACAACAATTAAAAACAAATATTACCAGGGCGGTAAAAGGGCCCTGCAAGGAGTTAAAAAAGACAAAATTTAAACAAAACAAATAATTTAATTGGATAACTTAAAGAAATATTACACAGCTGTAAAGAGGCTCTGCAATAATCATATCGAAATATTGATATGAAATTTTATTAAAAATTTTCAGACGATGCAAAAAGAACAATACCGGATCAAGGATCTGAGCATTATCCCCCAACATAGTCTAAATGGAATTAGTTAGGGCAAATTTTCAACGCACACCTCTTAAAACACGTTCAATCAGGATGTGCTTAAAATTGATAACACACCTTGACAAAATGGGAATTGTGCCAGATTCTCCTGTTCCTTCAGAAATCTATGAGTCATCATGGAATGATCGATACGAACACGGGTAATCACCACTTATTGTATTCCACAGACGGACAGTGTCTTTTACTTCCCTCAGCTTACTGGAGTGTATATTTGTCCATTCTTCCTCCCATTGCCTATTCAAATCTATTTTAACTGTCGATACCATGTCAGATATCATGTCTCTCAAATCATCACCAAATTTTATTTGAAAAAAAAGACCCCAATATTCAGGTTTAAAACTATATAATGAAGTAAAGAGACATTAAATATAGATCAATTTAGAGTAAACATTAAGGAAAGGCCTAATATGATGTACAATCTTTTATGGAAGACCCTATAAATTAGATATTGTGATAGTTTCGAGATAGTTTATAGTCTGTTATTTTGTTGAACTTGTGTCTGGTTTAACTGTGGATTTTAATAATGATTGTGATTAATGTTAAGTTCAACTCTGACAAAGCATCTGTATTATATAATGCATCTGTATTATAATATATTAAAATTTGTGAATTTGTTTTATATTGGTTTCGTTTCCAGGTCATAATGGTTGCATCAAGACTCATAATCTCGTTACAATTTTACAAATAAATTGTGGGTCATTTTGAACTTTCAAATAATTGTCTTTTTAACATGAGTCCGATTGAGATAGAGGATTTTTCTTTGTTCTCTCTCAAATAAAACATAATGAACATAAACTCATTGTCCTTTATTATTACCCATCACAAAAATCACCAAACTAATTTACAGACAATTGAAAATAAAGTCAAGGAAAACAAACTTATCAGAACAAAATGATGAGCAGGCTGATTCAGAATAGCAACTATGAGCAATATGTATGTCATATTTGAATTATGGTTAATTTTGGATTTTTCTTTTAAAGGTTTATATAGTTAAGGGGACTATCTGAGATATATATATACTTACTGCTTTAACAAAGGTTAAGAAAGAAATTTCTCGTCCTTTGGTAGTTTTTACAACAGCTTTTAACTGGTACAACCCATCTCTGCTTCCCAATGCCTATTAAACAGAAAAATATTGACAATCTATGTATAAACAAAATGTACATAATTTGAATCATGCTGTTTAAGTATACAATTTAAATGAGTTTATTCTGCATATTTAAAACTTTGGAAATTTATGTATGTAATATATCTATAGACAACGAAAATATTTCATTGATGATTTTTTTAAAATCTATATTTAAAAAAAATTCAAAACTATAAAACTGAGCATTTAGCAGTATTTTATATCTGCTGGTTGCCATTTTCTTACATATATGATGTCATGTGATATTCTATGCAGTATTACTGTAGTTTGCAAAGAACGATTTTTTTTTTTTGCATCTGTGGATACAACATTTGTTTTGCAACTTGTCTATTTTATTTTGTTTCAACAATATTTTTATAAATATTTATTAATTAAGGTTTTAACCTTATCAACAAATATTTTTTATGTAGGACACATTAAGTCTTTTATATATTTTGCCACTAAGTAAAAGGGAATGGACAATCTTGATAAAATATATATTCTATGATGAAAATTATCTTCACAGTATGACAAATTTTATCGAGATCTCTTTTGCCTTTATACAGTTATAATTATAAATTAAACCAAAGTAATCTAACTGACCCTGTCCTACATCCAAAATAAATTTTAAAACAGCTAATATTGTTGAAACTAAAATATAAACAAGTAACAAACATGTAATTTTCTAGCTTACATTAAACTTTGTTGTCATTGATAACATTTTACAAACCCACTATCATCAGTTTTAATTTATTTTAGTTATACAAGTATAAAGTGGTGATTGTATATTTTCTTAATTATTTTAAAGTAGTTAAAAAGTTTTTAAAACAAACATAAATAAATAAAAATAAAATATTTGACAACTGGATACGTGCCAATAATATACAATAAATAAATATCCAAAATAGTTAGTTTATAATTAGAATTATTAACTAAATAAGTACCTGTAATTCTTGGGCTGTCTGTGAATCTACATGTTCCTGAGAGAAAAGAGCATCACCTGTGACAGCATTTTGTACATTAATCTGGCCACGTTCTTTCCATTCTGGTACTAAGCTTGATGTTAGGGAATGATATAGAGTAATACTGAGAGGTCCTTCGTAGTCATTCTCAGTCTAAACAAAATAATATGAATTAGTCCTTTCATATTAGCATACATAACAAGCATTAAGATTAAAAGTATTAGGCTTATTTTACTTACATGATAAACATAAGGAAACGTAACCTCTATATGGTGAAAACATTTGAAATAGTGATATCATACCAGCTGCTAAACTTCATAATCAGCAAGCTGGTAACCTAACATAACGTACATAATTAGGAGCCCAGAAAACAGCAATGGTTACAGTATGAAATGGGTTTAAAGCTCACAGCTACAATTTAAAATAGGTTTGAATCTTTATCCAGGATTTTTTCACCACATAAATTCAAGTGTGGTACTAATTTCACAACCAACAGCAGGTGATGCTACAATGAATAAGAGACAGCACAAACAGCGAAAGATAAGGAAGATATAAGATAAACCTAGTTTGGGTGCTTGTAATCAGAACTATACTGGTATTTTCAACATATTCTCTAAACTATATATATAATTCCAGGTAATTAAGCTTGCCCTAAATTTCAGGGCAATTACGTTTTTTCTTTTCTTATTATAATATGGTTTACTATGCGTTTATTGTTTGTTTATTTCTTTACGTTACTTTTATTTTGATTAGGCCTATAATGTTTATTTTAGACATTGAGTTTTCTCAAAACTTTACAAAACTTACTGAAGATATTTTTTATTTGTCGGAATTCTCAAGGGGGCATGCCCCCCCCCCTGCGGGCGCCTCCGGTAGGTAGTACACGATTTCAATGATTTTCTAAACTAAACTTCAGGACAAGGTCCAATGCATAATTACCTAATTCAAAATAGAAAATATTTGGAGCTAAAAAATAGACTTTTACCAAATTATTAATTGTTGGATACTTTAAAAACCATGTGATTATTTAATTGGTTTGGGTCATTACAGGCTGATAAATCTGAACCCCTATTACACTAATAATGAAAGACATCTGGTAAATATTTAAGGTAATGGTTTACTGTAACAACTGCAACCAGTCTTTTTGGAGATTTTTTAAATCATGTTCTACATACCTTATTTACTAATAATAAAATAAGCTATTTTGGAGCTAATTTTTTCATCAAAAAATCATGATTTTAAAAGTATAAAATTCAGTGCATTTATAGATCATCGAAGTCAAGCAAAATTGAGAGTGATTAGTACGTGGATCAGTGACCGTTTGGGAACGCACACCCAATTTCTTCTTTTCTTCCAAATTTATGCGTAAGTCAGGTATAAATGTGTGTAGAAACCCATTTTAACGTATAATTCACTGGTAATTCTGTGCAATTACTTGGTCAACCCCAAACTTTTTCATATTTTACTACGGTCATAAGGATGTTCTCAGAAAGCAAGAAACATATAATTCAAGGCCCGCAAGGCCATCGTACAGGTTGCCGAGCGATAAGAAGGTTCAAAGTCCACGCGATAACAGTGGCTTGCGGGAGACGCACGGAAGGCCTATAATGACAGGTTTGGCCAGGTAGCTATATATAGCTACCTGGCCAAACCTGTCATTATATATAATTATATAACGGTACTGTCACAACTGGCCTTCCGCGCGTCTCCCGCAAGCCACTGTTAACGCGTGAACTTTGAACCTTCTTATCGCTCTGTACGATGGCCTTGCGGGCCTTGAATTATATGTTTCTTGCTTTCTGAGAACATCCTTATGACCGTAGTAAAATATGAAAAGGTTTGGGGTTGACCAAGTAATTGCACAGAATTACCAATTCACTTAATGGACTTTAACCTAGAAAGTTGAAAAAAAAAAAAAAATTCTGTGAAAAAGGTAGGCTAGTTCCACTGTGAAAACTTATTTTATTATTAATAATTTAGGTATGTAGAACATGATTTTTTTTTTAAATCGCCTTAAAGACCCATTGCAGTTACAGACCCATATTTAATAATTCTGAGCAATTACTGTTCAATTTTGAAATGTGGTTTATGTACAAAACTGATATTGAGGTCACAGCAACTAAAGTGTTTAAACAAAGTGTGTGGGTCATTTTTACACGGAGGCTTGGTAGCTATGCTGTTCATACATATTTGAATATAAACACTTACTCTGACCGTTTTCAATTAGAATCTTGTTAGGTCTTGACCTAACCGTTATATCGAAAAAGAAACATCCACAAACAAACACAGAATGTTACATCACCAGAATAGATATTAAAGAAATGTAAACACTACATTTTTTTTTTTTTTTTTTTTTTTTTTTTTTTTAACAGGTTAGTAGAACTTAAAGGTAAGTAGGTGTTCAAAGCTAACCTTTCGATTTGTTTGGCATAGCATACAAAAGGAGGAATTTGCAGTAATAAAAACTTTTACTCTGTATATTTTGAAGTAAAATTTGGATGGATATAAGTTCCCCTTCCTCTTCATTAATAATATTTAGGGTAAATATGAAGGAGACACCTGTCTGATCGATTTAACTGCAAAATCTCTGCATTTCGTCTAAAAAAATGTGTTTTTTTCAATACTTTCGATCACTCTGAACAAAACTAGTCACTTTTTATGTGTACCAATTCATTATTTCTGTCTGAAAACAGTGATTTACGGCATATTGAGGTTATTTCACACATATTTCATTATGTATTTATTGATGTTTTTTATTCAGCGCAGAAAATAGTTCTGTTTTAAGAACTGTCAAGCTACGTATCATTTAGGTCGCATATGGTTACCTAACCAGATCTAGTTAAAGAATTACAGGTCAAGGAAGGTCATTATATATATATATATTACTTGACCTATAGTTCTTTTACTAGATCTTGGTGTCAGAGACCCAATCATGATAAATCTTAGATCATAGAGGCGTAGTAATATCAACCTGTATTCGTGAATGAAGTGTGCATGCGCTCCACGAATGAATTCAATATGGCTACACAATTGAAGATTTAACAAATTGTACAATTTCTAAGATTGTGAAATAAATAATGAATTGTGAGAGATAAAAAACACTAGTACACATTCGCAATAACCCAAATAAAGCCTTAATACCTTGTCAAAAAGTGTCAGATTCTTCAATATTAATGGATGTATACATTTAAAAATTGTTTCAAGTTGTTAAAAAATATCTGATTAATGAGAAAGAAGGTAAATAGTTTGCATCATTTTTAGCGACTAAAATCTAGGGTGAGCTTCAATGCATAATTAACAATTTAGGTTACTTTCGTTACCAAGCTAAGTCTAGAGCAGAGTCTATGTAGAAGTGACTAAAATTTGAATGTTACCTATCAATTTGTTGGACCATAAATATTATTACATTGTAATTTTTAAACTAGAAACAAACTAATATAATATAATTTAACACAAATTTAGGTTTGAACATGAAAGAACATAACCACAAACTTACAGAACTAATAGCTGTAACTAGAAATACACATAATATGACTAATACAAAATGTAAATGACTTAGAAAATTGTTCATATATTTCATTTTAATAGAGTCTAAATGTCTGGTATTAACTCTAATATGATAAACAATTCCGTAAAATAGTTCACAACTATACACAGGTATGTATTCTCTTGTAACAAAAATTACTAAATACTAATACTAATACTAATAGTCTAATACCATCTACTCACAGATTGAAAATCAAATCAAAATGTTATATTAGGTTATTCCGTGTTTGAAGTATATTATCTCTGGGTTATTCACAGATCCATAATTAATTATTGAATAATAACTAACGTTCTATATTTTCTAATAGAAGTTTAATTCTTGTTTTGTAAATTTTAATTAATACATATAACAACATACTAACATGTGACACGTAAAAATTATGGACATTACAGTTTTACTAAAATGTTATTTCCAGTAAATATATATAATCGCTGTTAAGTAGTATAAAGTAACATGGAAGGTTGAAGGCACTATTATGGTACAATGTACAGTGCTATCACAGCATTCACAGCACCAAGATTATCTAGGAGTAGCCGAAAAAACTTTCAACTCTTATATTACCATACTTTTGGGCTATGTATTTAAGTCGTTGATTTTATTTTGTAAAGTGATTCTGTAATTAAGACTTCTAGCTTATGGGAAACAGTTTTATTAATTTTCGGATATAAATTTTATTCATCTTTTCAAATTTTTAATACATTTAAGAGAATAGTATCAAAGGGATTCTCAACCTATTAGCCTCGGTGCCCCCCTTTGAACATTGGTGTGAGGTCACCACTCTGATCCCCCCCCCATCACCTCCATATTATGTGGTCAGTACAAATCCAAGTGGTACAAAGTACAATCGAAATATGAAACTAAAGTTGGTTATTAAATTTGTCCTTGACAAGTTTTTGAATATTTGATTGTAACTGTAACAAAGCACACAGGTCACTTTCAATGTCCAACCTTGCTCCATATTTTGACTTTATGTAGAAAATCCAGACTAACAAATATGTGTGAATGAAAACTGTACTATCAACTTCGCAGCTTTCAAAGTATCTTGTAGCTAAACAGGAAAATAGCTTAACCAAAATCTTGAACATTCATGTTTGCGAATTCCGCTTTTGTTTGAGAATCACATTTTAGGTTGATTTCTTTTTCCTGAATATGATCAAGAAGTATATTCACGTCGATTCAAAAGGTATCTTTTGTCAACTTAAACTCCTAATTCTCTGATCTAATGTCTGGAATAGTCTTCAATTTCATTTTTCAGTACTACTAAATACTCTGATAGAAGAATACTCAATCTTCAATTAATTTATTATGTGAAATGGAAGATTTTTTGTATCATCGAGATCTTTCAATCTTGGAAAGATTGAAAAGTTTGCCTCTGAACTCTGAAGAGCAATCTTTTCTATGAAACCGTTAACTGCATCATAAGTCTTCAGAATGTTTTTCTGACCTTGTAGCTTCAGGTTTAGAAAGTTGAGTGTTTCGAAAAAGTCTGATAAATATGCCAAGTAAAAGATAAATTTATCACCTATGTACAGATCTTCATATCTTGAAGTCATCAAAAAATTTCAACTTTAGATTTTAAATTAAATATTCTAGCAATCACATTATCATTGGACAACCAACGAACTTCTGTGTGAAAAAGAAGAGTTTCTTGGTCACAGTTCAATTCTTGATACAATTCCTTATAGAGTCTTGTGTTTAAAGCACTGGATTTAACATGGTTTCCTATTTAATTGCTATGTTTAAAGCAACGTTGCCGCCCATTGTGATTCAGGTAGAGTCTGACAAATTAAATCTTGTCTGCGAATGAATACAGCGAGAACCAATTCTTTTTCTTAGATAACTGTATAAATGTCTTATCAGCATCTTATCATGGCTTGGGCTTCATCAGTACATCTTCCAATAACTTTCTCCCAAAGAAACTTACTTGATAGCTGCTAAAAAAGTAAGAAGAACAGTAAATATATCAACAGCTTTAGTTGTCGTTTCAAGAAATTTTGAAAACAGCATTTCCTCAAAGAATTGTTTCCTTCAATAAATCTGCAGTAAAACAATAACTGTGCTTGTTTTGAAATACCGGTTGTTTTATAACACTACAAAGAAAAGAATGGGGACCTCTTTAGTTTTTGCAATTCTTGATTTTTTAAATTAAGAGCCATTTCATCAATACTACGTACATTTTACTGTGTCTGACAGAGAAATTTTTACAACTTTATTACACCTGTCTTCACTGAGTATAGTACTACAAGTAATAAGAAAACAAGGTTTTATTAGTAGCTCACCAATTGTATAAAGTTTTTTGTCTTTTGCTATCAACAAGGCAATTTCGTAAAAAGCTTCAACAGCTTTCTCATTTTCCATTCAAAAACGTCCAGTGGAATCAAGTTTCATGCGTTTAAAAAAGTACAATAATAATGAAATATACATGTGACCACAAAACTGAGTATATTATAGTTTCTACTATTTTATTTTTTTAATATACTCACGCCTCCCTTGAAATTCTTGTACACCCCCCAGATTGAGAATTGCTCCTCTAGCAGATATGGTTTATACAAATTATGGACATTATACTTTTACTTACTTTACTTTGCACTATATCCCTGGGTGGGCTTTGGCTTCCTTCACAATTCGTCTCCATTCCTCTCTGCAACCTCGACAACATCACTTTCCAGAGTTATTTCATATCAAAACATGATATTACAAAGTTGCCCAGTTACACTACATTATTTTGTAAAAGAATGACACTGAAAGTCATACTGCTAAAACCCTGACACCATGATTTTCAAAAAGTCATCTAACATATATATAAACCCCATGGGCAATTGTATTAATTTGTCTTTGATGTTGTCTCATACTCTACATATTTGTCAACACTGCAAAGTAATCTGGAAAGCATTCAGTTACATATCATTGTGGCTCATGTAGGTACTTTAGTTTTTCTGGATATGAGTCTTTGATTTAACCAAAATATTACACTTTTCACTACACATCCCTTTCCCATCCCCTCGTTCTAGTCCTGTGACAAGTTTTTTATACTCTGTTATGGAATACAGTAATGTTCTATCCTATACATTTCTATGTATTAGATTAGGTACTGCATTAAAATTTGTAAAAAATTATTTTATATTTATTATTTTAATGAGCTGATTAGAGGTACCACACACAGTCAACATGTAACAATAATAATGAATACTGCAATCTATCTGTGATGTATTGTTAAAATCTTTCTTCTTGTTGTTTAAAGAGGAAACCTCTCGTAATCATCGCTTTATAAAATAAGGAAGAAATGAATATACAATCCCCATTCCTTTTAAATACTCTAATCAGTGTAAGAAAAGAGCAAAAGTTGGTCAAGAGGGAACTACTAGGTAAAGTGAGAGAGATCTAACCAGATTACATGAAAGAAGGTGTAGATACAGCTAAGATCCCTTGGGATTGCCACCCTAATTACTAAAGGTGAGCCCCTGAGGGTTGTAATGTTAAAATGAATGCGTCTTTTTATTTCAATACTGTGGAAAATAAAATACTTATGATTGCTTCTCATAATTAAGTTGAAATATATATATATATATATATTGGTTAGATTTTGTATGGACAGGAGACAGGCTTACCTTGGAAAATGGTCCTTGGTATTACCTAATAGTACATAAGTAAGAAAACACACACAAAAACCACTAAAGTTTTGAAATATTTCGTAAACACTGTTCACTTTCTCAATCAGTAGAGTTAAGGGGAAAGGATAAAGGATGATTCATCTAAGGTTAAGAATAGGGGGTTCTCTTGATTTTGTGACCCATTGATGAGACAGTTCCCATCTTCTTAGTTCTGAGGGGTTACATTAAAAAAAAAATTGGTATTAGCTATGGGAAAGTGGTGATTGGGAGTTTAATTATGACAACACGCTTGGCCATTCAATATTTCTTCGTGTCATTTTTTTTACAAAAGGCGAAATCACCCAGGTGTCTTGATCATAATCTCTCCTCTAAAATCTACATTTGACTTTTTCCAAAAGTAAAAAAAAGAAAAAAAAGGTTTGAATGAAAAGAGGTTTTAAATTATAAACAAAATTAACAGAAAAACAAGGTAGCTAAAGGAGATTCTAAAAGATAATTGTTCTGAAAAGTGGTAGAGATGCTGTAATAAGTGTGCAAGTTCCAAAAGGGACCAACACACCATGTCCTAGGCCCTTGTATCATTTTATTTGTTGTTCATAAACTACTAATGGGGAAATTACCATGTACTGGCAATATGCCAAACAACATTAATGTAAAAAAAAAAAAACACACACAATCCTTTAACCCATTTATGCCCAAATTATTATTAACTTTAAATTTCTTTTTTCCTCTTAATATTTTGTTACTTGGGGTTAAAATATTGTATATATACCATTTTTAAATTTTCACATCTTTAGTTTAGAAATTACATCATTTCAACAAATCTAAACAGTGGGAAAGAACGGGGTCAATTAGATTATGCTGACAAATGACAAATTTTATTGGATTTATCTTATGTATTTGAACAAAATTAGCTTATATTATTTTTGGTGGTATTGTCTAATTCAAAATATATTTCCTTAGAAAATTAAGAAATTCAAGTTATAACTAAAATTAAAAAAATTAAATAACTGTAACTTGGAAAACTCAAGTATCCACTAAAAAAATTAAATTATCATCTCAGTTACATGAATAAAATATCTTGAAGGTAATTGTAGAATATGAAAAATTTAAACCAAGTTGTAAATTATAAAATGAAAAACCTGCTTAATAAAAAACACATAAATTAATATTAAATCTCAAAACTAAAACTAGGGTTTCTGACAGCAAATTTTATGACCTTGATCACACAAACCGTGACAACTTACTTTACAAATCTCGTATATTTTTCTTGTTGTTTTACTACATTGGGCATAACTGATATGGGTAGCCGATGTTGGCAAGAAGTGGTTTCCACAGTAATGTACATCCGGTGGAACCCTACTTAACGTCTTTGCATTAGGTCGTCCAGCTGAAGGTCTGTTTATGCTAGAGTTTGCTAGGTAACAGCAGACCACATATCTTGTGTAACTAAGAAGATGCAGCTTCTCCTACTGACCCTTTGAAGTCAAACAATATATCAACCAAGTATTTTTTATTGATACACTAAGCATGTGAGTTCGCACTCACTGTCTACATTTGTCGACAAAAAAGTTTATGTTGAATTTAAACAATGTTTTAAGTTTATTTAAGAATAACTATCCTGATCATATAATAGATCTAAACCTTATATAAATATATTTACTATTAATTTCATGAAAATTTAAAAATAAAAAATAAAATCACTTACAAATTCAAAGAGAGATATAACATAGTGTACAGCGTAAGATAACCTGCCCAGTTGCACTTACAGTAGAACATTAATTTCACTGAAGGCTACTTTACAGAAGGCTGCTGCAGCTGCGTAGTAGTGGTCCCAACTGACCACAAAAAGTACGATACGTTTTCTTTGCCTTATTAACATAACAATATTAAATATAAAAATTAATGTAGACAAATGTCGACGTTGGGCACAAATCGATTAAGAAGGTAAATAAATATATGTAAATCAATTTTATCACAGTTTATTTTAAAATAAAATATGGTATATCTCAGTTTTTAATGATGAGGATGTAATATTTATAATGGACACAAGATAGGGTGATTGATGGCTCAAAATATGTTGTTCATGGAGGGATATCGTAAAACAATATCATTATACAGTCTTAACATGGATAAAATATAACTTATACTACAAAATACATTTCTATTCAATAAAGAAAGAACATTACATTAAAAAAAATACATATCACAATTCTTATAATCAAAATACACACACATGCACGCACGCATGCACACACACATTCAATCTAGACTAGGATAATATACATACATGGTATATATTTTAGTTAACAATTTTTTAAGTATCATATAATTAAATTTTCCCCATATTTGTTATTTATCATAAGTACCATATATACAAATAAATCGGTAAAAAAATGAGAACCAGATATCTGACAGGACATTAGTGCAAGGTTTGATAAAAAATATCCAACCAAAGTTTTCTTAAGGAAACAAATTAAGCATCTAATGAAAAAGTCAAGGTAACATGAATTCGCCACAGAGAGCATCAGTCATTGCCAGTCAGTCTGTGAATGAGGAAATAGAGTCAGTCATTTGATTGTAATTTTCTGCAAAATAACAAAACAGCTTGAGCAGCCGTATTGTGTAAAATTTTGCATTACACTTGGTCACCAAAGTGGAAACTATTATGTACACACTAGGTCAAAACATTACTAAAGATATATAGAAGAAGATCCTCTGTATCAGAAGAAATACTTGTGAAAACAATGAAAGAAAACAAATTTGAGGAAATGAACTTAACTCAGGTTGGATTAGCATTTTATTCAAAATCAGGGCCTTTCTCTAGCAATTTTTAGCTTTGAGTAAAGCCAAAAATCACAGAAAATCAAATCAGGAAAGTATTGAGTTTGACTTTAAGGACAGTAAGGAAGTGCTTATTTGAACAAGAAACGTTGACTTGATTCAAAGAATGAGATGGTGTGTTATCATGATGCAGCTCCTATAGGTTTGTTCTATTGCGTTGCAGAGCATCACGGAAATGATGGAGGACCTTCTGATAGTACTCTTTGGTAATGTTTTGACCTAGTGTGTTCGTAGTACACTAATAAAATAATAATCTTATATATATATAATATATATATATATATGTGTGTGTGTGGTATAAAAGAGTCTTTCTTACCAACTTTTTGAGAAATCTATTGAAGGTTGTTTATTTTTTTTGGAGAAGGATTTAAAAACAAAAGCCTAACTTGGCTGTAAACCACTAGACCGCCCAAGGAATACATTAGTGAAAATGGCTTGAACAATGGTTCGGCAATTTTGGTTATAGACATGATAAATCCGTTGCAGAAATTTCGAAAAAGTTTGTTCGGCTGTAAAAAATTAAGAAAAATTTATGATTTATGTGTTTGTTCAGTATTTGTTATGGTTAGTTGTTTATTTTTAAATTCAATATTATAGTAGATAATGATAACAATTGAATTTTTAAACCTAAACAACGAATATTTTGAATACAGGACTGGTTTAGGTTAGGTTACTTTGGTTTAATTTACAAATTACAAATATATAAAAATAGATGATGTGGACAAAATATAAGTCATAGCACCAAGACAAATTCACACATAAAAGGAATTTACATTATCAACATTTTGAAAAATGGAGTGATCGTATAGGGTGACTCTTCAAGTTGAGAGATACATTTCATTTGATTTAGTTTTTCTACTGTGAAGAAAAATACATCTGTATGACAAGGCAAGATAAAACAATATAACATTTGAGATGAAACAAATAAAATATATAAAATAACACACAACCAATAGATGTTATAACAATGAAACAATAATAATCAATTAAAATTCAGTAATAAAACCAAAATTCTATACAACTTTAAAACTCATTTGACCTTATAAACACTAACAAAACAGATCAGTGTTTCATTTCATTTCACTCTACTTATTGCAACCCAGAACAAAACTGCATCTTTAAGGCCATAATTTCAATAAATTTTACAAATTAATTAAATATATACAATGTTATAATGCTACAATAAAATTAGAGATTACAATAACATTAAAAATACTAATTGAATTTACGAAAATAATAAAAAAGCAACTTCTAAAATAATAGCAATTATGATTACGGTTAGGTTAAAAAGTATCTGTGCTAATGGGAAGGTCGTGCTAGTTAGTATCCAAAATGAACACTGAAATAGAAAACACTGCAAAGTATGTGCTATGATACGATTTATATTGGCAAAAAATGTATCAGCAACAATCATTCATTGTAAACTGTGCGCTGTATACGGCTAAACAATAATGAGTGAAGGTGTTGTATGTTATTGAGTTTGTTTGGTTAAAAGTGGGAGAACAAACATTCACGATAAGGAAGGACTAGTACGCTATCTGTAATCAATGATGACTTATTTAGAAAATTGATAAAGGGTCAGTGAAAATCAATGGTTCACAACTTCCAATCTCTGAACTTTCTGAACAATTCCAAAACTAAATTTCAGACTGATTTGTATGGCATAATCAGTGACCATCAATTCTAATGTTTATTGTGAGACTTTAAAAACTAGGAAGGACTGTTCTGAACAAATGACATGGTTGGCTTACTTTTGGTTTCCTGTTTTGCCTCACGTTGCTTAACAAACAAAAGATCAGTTACATCAATTCAAGTGGGATCTTTTTGATCATTTGACATATAGCTTAGATTTGGCTTCCAATGATTTTTGGACATGAGGAATTGGCTTGGGTCCCACTACTTTGATGAAGATGAAGATTCATTTTTATTAGAGCTTAATTGTTATAGCCCTAACACTTTGAAAAAAAGCCTCGCTCGATCTCGGTTTTGCGCATCGAGGGGAAGGGTTTTACTCCGAATTCAAGCGGACAACTGTCCCCACCACGCCTCTCCCTCACTTCTCTCCATGTGCGTGCTGCTGCGTAGAAGATTGGTTTCTGCGCTGGCTTTTTTCAAACTGTTAGGCCTATAACAATATTGTTATGATACACAAAAAATTGTATTTTGTTTGAGACAAGCATACAAATAATAATACTGTATGTTGACTAATGCATCATACACTATTTTATTATATTATAATCTTAATTAATATATTATTGTGTGCCAAATGTGAATATGACTATGGTGATACAAATTTGTACACAGTTGAAATAAATGAAATGGTAGCATTTGTCTATGCAAACATGTTCCAACAGCCGTGATTGTTTCTTAAATCTAGATATCGTCATCACAATGACTTCAACAACTATATTTCCAATATGGAAATTACATAACAAACTATGTATTAAACTTTATAACACTGAGGTACCTTTTTCTTATAGCTTTTTAATAACTATCTTTGATTTGCTGGCACAAAGCAAATTGTAGATCCTTAACCACAATATCAATTTCCTCCATAGAAGTATCTCTGCCTACACTAAGTCTTATAGCAGTCCTTGCTAAGTCTTCCGTCACTCCTGATTTCAGTAGAATTCCTAAAAAGGTACACAAAACATTAAAATCATTAACAAAAGAAAACAAAACCCATTGAGATGTGTTTCAACTAAGTTGCCATCCTCAGGTGCTGACTTCAAGAGAACAGTTACAGTATTGAAATTCTTTTAGCATGATTAGATTATTGGGTCGGGTAAATACCCAGTGGGTTGGATATTTATAAATCGATATTTATTCCTGTCTCAGTTAAATAAACAAACAGTGGATATTTCGAAATTAATAATTTTTTCTATGCTAGTAACTTTTACTGACCATTATAGCCAATTAAATTTTACCAAGGCATACATCCAAAACTGGATAGTTTTAAGAATTTCTGATTCTAAATAACCTTTATAACAACAACAAAATAATCATATTCATTTGAAACTAACTATCAACTTGCTAGTGGTTTTTCCCCCACTACTAGTATTACTGGATGATGTTGAATGTGATGGAATGTTACAGTGTATGTTTGAAGGGGGAGAAAGAGAGAGGGTGTGTTTGAGAAAATTAAATTAAGAACCGTAAGCTGTTGGTATTACTAATTAGTAAGAAAGTTTTGCGTTAAAATAATTTTTTAGGTTATCATTTGTTATTTTGTTTTGGTTTTCTGCTTTTAAAAAATTTAACTGCTCTCTTATAATTTTTTTCTACTATTTTTACGTTTACTCATTTGAATTACTCTATAATTTCATAACAAGTTTGCAAGATTTCATTGACTTAGAAGTAGTCCTTTCGTTTTGTGTGAAGTGAGATCTTGAGTGAGTGTTATTTCTTTTACAGTGAAAGTGTTGTACTTTACAATCTATGCTTATTTACGCTTTTGTTTTTATGGTTTGAATTAATTTATTGGCTATACTATTTATTATTTTAATTTATCTGACTTTCTTTAAATTTGATTTATTATTTAATTTATAATCCCTGTGCCCCATTCTCTGAATATTATTAAGACACTTTATTCAACTTTAGCCTAGGCTAACCACTTGTTAGGCTGTGTTTACAATTAATGAAATTAATACAATGACCTTCAATAAATATATATAACAATTAAATAATAAATTTACTAACTAAACTCTAACAATTAACAAATAAATAACTAACTAATTAGATTCTAGGCTATGGGCTGATTTCGTTACAGGTAGTTTAATAAACATAATTTAATCATTAAAACAGTCTTAGTTTTTTTGTCCAGTTTTTTTTTGTTTGTGGAGTCTTTTAAGAAAGTTACAATATTACGATTTAAAACTAAATAGATTTTTAACTATTAACATTTTAATTTAATAATTTAACATTTTAATAATTAACATTAACATTAACATTTTAATAATTTAACTCAAAACTAAACATTAGACAATTATATTGTACCCCATTATTTTATACACTGCTACTTTCCTAAAAACTTTCTCCTTTTTTCTTTAGAAATTTTTTTCTTAAAATTCAAACCTAAAATGTTATATCTAGAATTAGATGTCAATTTATACGATTTAATATCAGATTAATAATAAAAAGTATAGGTTTAATTTTATGGTGTTGTAAATAAAATTATAAATACCTTGGTATTAAGCTCAAAAAATAAATATCCAGGTATTTTAAATCACACTAACATGTTGCGACGAAGTCTATATTTTTGATTTTACTTTAAATATTTAATTATTAAAAACAAATAATAATATTCCCCTCTAAAGACTAATGTAATTCCTCTACATCACTGATATACTATGTTACAACTCAAACCACACCATGTTTAATATTCAATTTGGATATTCTATACAATTACCACAAAACTTAAAATTTATTTTTAAAACAGGCCTAGAAAAACTTACTTTATGTCAATGCTATGCAGTTACATGCCAAAGATATTATTGTTATATCTTAAGAAAAAATATGATATTACTTCAATGTCTTTGAGTGACTATCTTACCGGATAATTTCTCATGAGAATGACATGCTGCTGTAGTACTTGCTATAAAACGAGAACAGTGGCTTAAGATTTCTTCTCCTGACATCTTTATGTTAGAGAATGAGACACTGACAGTGTTAGGCAGTCGTGGTGAACTTAAGCAATTGATGACAACTCTACCGCCACTAAATCTAATCTTAAAAAAAACAAGCAAAAGTCTAAGGAAAACCCGAGGTAAAAGATTACATTTTTTATAGCCAATAGTTCATATTGGCTAGTCTAATAAGGATGGTAACTCATATGACATCATCAGATCTGTACTCATCCAAATTTCTTAAGACTCAATCAAGAGAACCAAATATAAATTTCTCCACTTTGTAACAGGTAATATGGCGTAAAATTATTTTTACTTGTCATAGTTTGAGTAAAAAACAACACATAACATTAAAAAAACACATACCCATTTTACAAAAACAAAGCAAACTCAGGATAGTCCAGTTTAATTTATTGACCCCTTCTTCCACACAGTTAAACTTTAATTAATAACTACACGAGTTTATTAAATGGGAAATATGTCAATAGGATTCAGAGTTTTTGGGTAAATCGAAGAAACCTGGTTTAGTTGCAGGAATGCTTTATATTCTAAATTTTTTTAGATAAAAAAACCAACAACATAATATTAACAAAAAATAAGGATAGTTTGGAAAATTTTAATCCTGGAAATTGAAGTTCCACAATAGGAAAATTGTGATTGATTTTCTAAAATAGAAATTTACTAACAACAACTACATTAAAGACTACTTACTAGAAGCATAGCCTCCAGATAGTTTCTCATCTTCAACATATGTTTTGTATAAGTTTCCAAATTATCTTTAACCAACTGTGCTGCTCTGCCTAGTCCAACAATCATTGGAGTGTTCTCAGTACCAGGTCTGTATCCTCTTTCTTGCCCTCCACCTTGGATTACAGGATATAATGGAGTATGTCCTGTATTACGACAGTATATTGCACCAATTCTAGGTCCGTAAAACTATAACAGAAATCATATTCAGTCACTACTTGCCCGCAAACAATAAAAATGTTTTTAAAAATAATAAATACTTTGAATAATGTATATTTTAAAGAAACACTTTGAGATCATAATAACCATTCTGTTTAGAAGCACAAAAACTAGTTATGTCCATTATCTTATCTTTTTCTTATCCTACTGCCTTAAATTATTGTGGCTTCTTCTGTCATTGATATGGAACATCGTAGCACTATTTTTGACTTCTATAAATTATGTAAATCTAAAGAAGTATGTGTTTATATTTTCCAATGGGTTAATATTTTACATAAAATGGTACATAATTACTAATTGTGAAATTTTTACTCATCTGCAATCAATTTTGAATACACATAATTTTTTAATGGCGAAATAATCTGCAATGATAGAAAAAGTATGTAAATATGACAAAATATTTAAAAAAAATTTAATTACATATATTAAAATTGGATTTCTGGGTTGTATGCTGCATCATTTTTATCTTTATCGAGGAGTCAAATATATTTAATACATCCACTAAAATAGTCTTATTTCAGTGTATGCACAGAACGTATCTGACCAATCACTGAAGCCTTGAGAAAGACTATTCAAATATGATTGAAACATCAGATATTTATGTCGAAAAAAAAATGCAGTGCACAAGCCAGAAATATAATTTTAATATTTATGACAATCGCTACAAAAGCCTGAAGTCTGTAAAGTACTCTAAGGAACTCGAACTATCGGAAATTAACTCATACTATCGTCATCTCAATGTTGCTTAACACCATTAGCCATACAGAAATATTTCATGACAAATACACTAGTGCATAGGGTTAAAACTATTTCCTTACCCCAAAATTTGCTTAGGGAAATTAAACATCCGAAAAAGGCACTCCAAAAAAAATGACTAGAATCCTTGGAATTGCTTAGAGCTACTATGAAGTGTACAGACAGAATAAGCTTACTTAGGAAATACAGAATACGCACTGGTTTTAGTACAGTTAAAAATATTGGACTGAGTGTGAAATCCATAAAATCAAAGGATGAACAGGAAGGTGTTTACCTTCCCTTGTAGCTGTGGGAAGGTATATGTGGGAAAGATAGGCTGTATATAAAAACTAGGCTAAATGAACAAATTGTAACTGACAAAAATGCAAATGCAAAACAGTCAGCAGTGGCAGAACATAAGTCATCAACCTATGGTTCTTTCTTTCAATCTTACAATCTTTCTTACAATCGGAACTTGTTGCCATAGTAGATTGTTACTGACATATAAAAGTAAGGGGCGTAATCTAGATTATACAAAATTTCGATAATATAAACAAAGGTAACCACTACAAGCTTTTTGATTCATAGAAACTAGCTTTGAAACATTCTAATTGAGTAACAGTGATGACAATCCCTAGGAAAGCCTAACTTCTGTTTTAATTTAAAATAATTCAATATATCGAAACAAACAAAAAACTAAATAGAAATTTGTTTAATGTGAAATTTGGTTTCAAGTTATTATAACCTTAATAGAATATCACCAAGTACCAACTGTGTTGTATTTATATTTATTATATTTCCAATAATCGCAAGAAATTCACACGAACTGTACGTTGTAAATTCTAAACTGAGATTGCAGAAGATCAATGATTTTTTAAAAGAAAACTGTTTATTGTTGTATAGCGTACAAATATGTATACATATTTCATGAAACTTAGTTCATATGATTTTGAAATCATACAGCTTAGTAATAGAAGACAGTTAATGGGCATACATCTAAAGATACGCTATTCTATTAGCTATGAAACCTAGACGCATAGGCTCATCATATATTCTGAACGTTGAAAGCAAACTTTTAAATTGGTTATATTGGACAGAAATAATGGATTTTGATAATTGAAAAGGTCTTCCCAGCTAAGGGATGATCCAACTGTTTAATAATGAGGTATGTAAAACACGATTTCATGAAATTTCTATATTAAATCATCACGTGATATGAACTGGACATTTACCATGTATTTAATTTGATTGATATGGATAGATGAATTCTTCTACAATGAATATGATTGGGTTAATATGTCTTCTGAAGCTTCTGGATATGTTTAATTATCAAATTTGTGGATGCCTATAATCTAAGTTTCTTGTTAAACATAGTTGATGAGATATCCGCATGGGGTGTGGCGGTTGGTTTTCGTGTACTAATTTTGTTTTCACAAATTAAAAGCTATTTTTACTTTTTTCCCCTTATGTGATTTGAATTGGAATGAGATTATTGAATTGCTTCAAATCATTAGATTGCAACCCCCAGGGGCAAATAAAAAGAGGTCACCCAAGATGGTGAGAAAAGGAATATTAAGAAGGAAATGAATATGACAGGTAAAACATGGAGATTGTAAAAAGCTATGGCTGCTGACCGAGTGTGTTGGGGGTGTTTCATTGAGGCTTTATGGTTCGGACAAGTAAGTAAGTCATTCCTATTCACATTTTCTAATGCCCATGTGATGGCCAAACCTCAGTTTTATTTTCACAAGTATTCCTAGAAATTTTTTACCGCTCTAAGAAGTTTCACTTAAAAAAAAATGTGACAAAATGATGTGGTAGAAAATGAAGACAAATGAATGGGGAGTGACGTTGAAAACAGAGTTCCAAGTTGATGTTCAGTTGTGTATCAATAACTTACAGTAAAGTTTGTTTTTTTGTGTATTCAAGGATCTGTGAACTATCAACAAGTAAATGTGAACAACACTGGAATTAAGCACAAGAAATAGATTAGAAAATTATTTACATGAAGTGTGGCACTAAATTGCTAGCTTCTCTAAAAGCTGTTAGAGGTAATGTTAAAATAAGTCAATTTCATATTTTTCCTGTTAATTCAATACTATTGAAATACATTGAAAACTATTAAATGTTTAGGTGCAATAAATGTAATCTGACCAATATTTTAATACAGTATGTTTTGAGCAGAATCACTCTAGCTTTAGTTTTTATTATCCTAAATTTTATAGAATTTTAAAATTTGTTCTGCATTTAAATTACTACAAATGGATATTTCATAATGTAGGTTATTATACCTTATGGCCAACAATAGTGAGGTAGTCCACTTTCAACTCTTGTACATTTACTTCAATCTTGCCAATGGCTTGTGCTGCATCAGTGTGGAGCCAGATTGGAGTAAGACCTGACTTTTGTCGTTCACCATTCAATTTGTCAACGTGTCTAAAAAAAATTCATTGATTAATGAAATATATTTTTCCATGCGTAAATTTCCGATATATTACAAGATTATATTTATTTTATTTAAAATCATTAGAATAATGGTGGTGTAGCATAACACATGGAAATAAGCTAAACTATAGACTCAATCTGTATAACCTATGTAAGATTAGAAAAGTAATACTCAATTTAGAACATTTAATATCCATATTTCCATCTTATAAGCCTAAAAAATAATTTAAAAATTGTTCATATAATTCTATTTTCAAACTCAAAAATATATATTAACATCAGACAGTTTTTGTCAAAACAAAATTTAAGTTTATTCAAATCCTGATATAATTTATGGAACAACTGGACTTTATTAGTAATTGAGAGTTAATTTTTATCAATTTTTTAGACTTGATAAAATTTTACAATTTTCCAAAAACATAGTCTATATAAAATTTTCTTAAAATCAATCTTGTGGTAATCAAACCCCAAGGGGAGGACACACAGTGAATAGATGAAAACTATTGTGTTCATATTATTCATGACAATCAATTTCTATTATTACAAAACTTAAAATGCTACACAAATAATTGGGAAGAGGGGGGGGGGGTAATAAATGTTAGACATTTTATCTTACTAATTAATAGACACACTTTGGTGTGCTAAAATAAGGTAGGTGTACTCATTTAGGGGAGAATGGGGGATGAATATTTATTAATTAAAAACCACAGTTGATGTAAAATGAATTGTACAAAATTATAAAATCCAATTTGAATACAAACACGAAATGTATTCCAATCAAACAAAAACATATTCATACACATATTTGGGTTAGTTTATTATGAAGTAGATTCAGTAGATTGAACATGAAATTCACAGAAAATAGCAATTAATAATTATTCAAATTCATGGATACAACAACACAAAATTATAAGTTTGTCTTTTCATTAATATTCATAAATAAGAAAATGATTTAAGTCCATATAATATCCAACACAAATCAATATATAATCACTCTATGACTGATTGAATTAAGAAAATTCAAGTTCATTAGATTATTGAAATTATCCTCCTGTTACTAAATTGTAATTCAATTATTCTTTATAACAATTATTATTAGTTCATAAGTATATATAAATTATAGATTATTTGAATCACAGCTGTTCAAAGATCCTAACAGGACTGTCTCTATCAGTTATTCTCACTTAAATAGATAATAGTGTAAGCACAAAAAATCTTAAAATCGGGAAGGGGATGGTCCAGACTTTTCCCAAGTATTGGGGTGGGGGGGGGCAAAAACACAAGAATTAAATATTGGACTATGTCTAGATAGTCAAAGTCAAATTATCTCAAGCTATAGTTTATTTTAAATGTAGAAGGGGCAATGTACATTCACAAGATACAAAATGGAAATATTAATATTCAAATTCACAGTCAATCAATTCCATTATAAGATTCAATTACATAAAAAATATATTTACTTATTAGTCCTGTATTTTATATTTAAAATAGTATCTTCAACATTGGGAGTTTAGTTCAGTTATTATTATTACAAATTATTGTTGATTGTAGGTAAATAAAGAATGGAATGATCTCACCAGATTTGTTAACTTATGTTTCGCTAAATCTCTTCTTATATATTAGAAATCATCTTTTAAAATACTACTTTTTATACCCCCACTATTTATATTTCCTTCTGAATATACTCTTGTTGTGATGCCAGAGGATTTTTCGGCCAAAATCGGATTCAAATTTCTTCAATATTAGGACGCGTCTGTTCTCTGGGTAGTCTTCTTTGTTTTGAAAGTATAAAGTCTCGCCATCTATATCGCACTTTCTTCACTAGTATTGGTGTTGATATGTGGCATTTGTAAGGAAGGACACTGGACAGATTCTATTTGCCATTTAAACAGTTTGAAAACATTAATTTGGGGAACACATTAATTGAAAATAATAAAATATATTACACTAATCATACAAAAGGAACTAAATAGCTTCTCTTTTATAGTTACAAGTTAAAAAATAAATTTACATAATTATTCCAGTGCAACATTCAAAGATATACATTACAAATTCCTTAGCTAATAACCAATCAGGGATGGAGTTGGTAGTTGGGTGAGGTGACTGTTGTAGATGACAAATGCAGCTGAACATCGTTCATGTTTAAGTTAACAAACTATGTAGTTTTTTTTGCCTTCTAATTAGTTATTGGTACGAGATAGTGAATTATGAAACAGAGATTCTTTATGTATTAGATTCCACTTCATACGCTGGTATTATTGTTTTCTCTCTTGGTTTTTGCAATCTTTTAGAGAAAGTGACAGGAGCATTTGATTTCTAATGTTAGGCCGTCCCATACTGATTTTTAAAGGTAAGTATGTTTCTGCCACAGTTTTTTCTCAAATTTTGAATAATTTTCCTGGATTAATTGGATTGTTTAGATTAATTTTGGTATGGCTTTTATTGGGATTTATTGCCTGCAAATAATTTTATTTGTTGATTTTCTGATCACAGATCTAGTATTATTTATATTTAGGTAATTTGATAGATTGTCTGTTTGAAATTTTTGCCACATGGAGGTCGTTTTTGTATGAATGGAATACTTGAAATTCCTGATTTAGATTACGTTCTTTTCAACATCATTTTGAATTGTTTTAAACTGACCTAGATATTTCCTTAATAGGGAATATGACACCAGTTTCGTTGTTAGCCATCATAACAGTGATCATACAAGTGTTTGGTTTCACATGTTCCATTACATCCTTTACACGCAGCAATCCTTTGTTATCTACTGGCACTTCATTGTAATCTGTAAATCAAAGGAATTTATGTTCAGCAGAAAATTAATATAGATTAGGAAGTGTATATACAAGGTTTGAACAAAGTAGCCGGCCAATTTTTTCTGTGGAATCTATAAAGCGCAAGAGTTGATTTCCAGTGAAAATATAGATGATACATTCTTGCGGATATGTCAATTTGTTTCTATCCACAGAAAACATTTGTAGACTAATGTAAAGATACAAGATACTTGATTTTTTTAATGTTATGGAGGTATTATTAATCAGACGTACCTTGGGGGGGTTGGCAAAAGGGGTCTCCACCAAGGACGCAGGTGTTCAAAAGGCGCAAAATGGGACTGAGGAAAAAATTTAGATTCATTGTGATTTTTTCTAAAGAAATGGAAGGTGAGTGGAAACAGGTTATTTCGCCAAGGGCCCAATATGAGCTAGATACGTCCCTGTTATTAATATGAACAAATACAACCTGATCGTGTTTGTATTTATTCTTAACTTTGACTGCTCAGGCCTATTTTAGGCTTGAGTTATTTTCTTAGGTTATAGAATTAGTTTTAGTTTCCAACATGGCCCTAGGTTTCTCTTTATGCTCGAGTTTTACACTTGATAATGAGAGTTGATTTATACTCTTAAAATGTTGTATTTTTTTATATACACAAATTATGGCAAATGTTCAATTAAACCATATTAATAATATGAACAATCCATCATTATCACATAACTTTAAAAACAGTATGGAGGTATGTTACAAGACATAATAAAGTAAACATTATAAAACTTTATATTCTTGATATTTATCAATTAGTTCAAGTTTCTAAAAATAAATAATAGAGTGTAGAGGGTTGGGTAGTGAAATATTTCATCTTATATTTAGTCTCTACAGTTGGATAGGCTATGAATAACATTTTACACATATATATATATATATATATATATATATATATATATATGAATGGAAATCTAGATATAAGTATTTGATATTAATAGTCCTTGGCAGCTAAATGTTTATTTTCTAATCAGTTAATATATGTAATATGACTGATACATCTATTACACAAATCTTAATTTTGGGAAGGACTTTGTGCCGTCTTCTCTCAAGTGGGGTTGAAAAGCAAGAAACATATACACAAATAAAATTAAATAATCTGGACTATGTCCCAATAATTATTACTAAATGTAATCAAATTTATGGTTCATTAAATGAAGAAAATAATGTTGAAAATGAGAATGAATGTGTGGATAAGAGTTCAAAAGTGCAAATCAATAATTAATTCATTTAGTCCATGTAATCACTTTCAATAATGATATCTATATGTATATTACTGGTTCTTAGGCTCAACATTCAAACATATAACATTAGATATTTGACTTGAACACAAATTGTAATAAACGTCAAAAAAGGATTTATCTTACCAGATTTACAAACTTGGTGTTGTTGCTATTTTCTTCGTATTATCACTCGAAATCAACTTTGAACGATTATTTTATTATACTGCACTGTTTATTTTATTTTGAGATACAATTCTTGGTAATATGTTGCTGGATTAAATGGCAAGATATAGATAATATTTTCTTCAATTCTGGAAAATGTCGGTTTTCGTCCAGGCCTTCTCCAACAATGCAGAGTTCTTCTTTCCTTATTAGCGCCACGGAAAATAGTTTTTGAGGTTCCTACCTTCAGTATCTCATAAAGTGCAGGTGTTGGTGTGTGTTGTAACGTCGTACATTTTTAATTTTGAAATTAGCATGAAGAAATGAGTTTGAAACTTGCATGCAATTGGTCGAGAGAATAAGTAAAGAGGACATGCGTAAGAAAAATAGTCCGTCAAATTACCTTTAATAATTTAAGAAAGAAACAAAATTTGAGAACAAGATAAATGATAACAAATAATCAGAGAAATGTATTGTATGTGTTAATATCATTAGAATAAGTCTAGACTTAATAATTAAGAATATTTTTATATAATTGTGTTGTGAAATCGGTTACTATGCGGAAGACAGGATGATGTAATCTACAAGGATTGTAGTTAAGCGTGCCCCAGTATTCAGAGCAATCTGGATGGAGAGACCAGAATGATTAGACGTATTATGTTGTTTGTGTGGTTTCAAGTAGAACAATGGAAAAACCGTTAGAATGTAAGATTTTGTGATTTAGTAGGGACAATAGAGTTTAATGTTGATAAAAGACATAGAAAGTAAAAATCAGTGTACAAAGAATTGTTAGAAATTGACTTTACGAGAGATTCTTTTGTATATTAGAACGAAGTACCATGCGGTTATTTGCAAATGGCTCACATGAGTCAAAGGTTTGAGCTTTGAATATCTTCTGGACAATAAGACTATAAACCAATATTCAAAGTGTTAAATGTGATTGTTTTAAATTGTGAACTTTTAAACTAATGTATAAACTTGTAGAACGTGACTTTAACAATAATACCCGTGTTTCAGTGATAATGCTGAAATGGTAGTATGATAGACGGGACTGTTATTTGTGAGAAGTATTGAACAATTTATAGTAAAAAGAATACTAAATTCCATATTTTAATAGACAGAAAGTTAAGATGAATACCGTGTAGAAAAGGAGGGACAATTCGACGATGTCAGCACAAAGAGAGGGAGTGATTCCTTGAGGCGACCTCATGGCGTCCTGGACTACAGAAGAAACTATCTTCGGAAACAAGTGTTTCCAACAAAATAATAATGTGTTTGGTATCCACGTTTAAGAAACTCTTATTACAGAATTATGTATGTATTTATATAATTTGTGTTGTTTAACATTAGGAAAAGAATCTTTTCATTTTGAATTTTAATAAATAATGTAAATCCTTAACTTTTAAACCATAAAAAATATATTCATAAGATCTTTTGATAACTAATAAAATAATATAGCTTGCTCTAAATTTTAAAAGAATACCATTCTTATTTCAATTAAACTCTTCTTTTTTTTTTAAAGTTGCAACAAGTAAAATAATGTCAGTAAATAAACTCTATTCAAATTTTTTATCATTATCTTTTATATAAAAGAAAATTGATAGGATGTATTAAAGTAAGATATTTAATGATTATTCAATCTGCATATCCATTTATCATGAATACATGTTAATAAAGTTATGTATTATTTCAGCACAAAAATGGACTTCTAATTTTTAACAATATCCTACTTAAGTACACTGTTAAAAGAACTTTGCGACCCTAGAAATTTATAACGTAAATTTAAATTCCTTTTATATTATAATTTGGTAATTATTGAGTTACCATGGCGCCCAACTTTAATAGCACTTAGCTATCTTTTAACAAATAATTAAAATACAACACCTTCTTTTTAAAATAGTTACAATGAATGTGTGTATGTGTGTGTTTGTTTGTTTGTGTGTTTTGTGTGTGAGTGTGTAGAATAAATTAATGAAAAATGAAATGATTCTTTTATATAATTTTTCTTTTTTGGAAGAAACTAATTGCTTATTCGAGAAACAGAGTTTTATAAGGGAAATATTAAATTAAACGTATCAAGGGTCAAATAAATTCTCTTATTAATTTTAAACCTTATCAACTATTTACATAGCAGTATCATTATTATGCACTGAGATTTACTTTGTTTATTGAAAATCCTATCCTCCAATCACTGTGTTAGTTACTGTTCATGACCGTGGCTTTGAGTTCTGCATGACAAATGACTTTCCCAATCCTCAATTTTTTATAATTATCTAATGTCGATGTTGTTTTTGACTTACTGTACATTTTTAGTGTCTCCTGGGATGTTTCGCCAACAACTTTTTTTATTCAAAATTTTCTGTTTAACACACTGGTAGTGTTCTTTTTATTTGATACACTTTAATATACTTGATATGTAGGAATTATGAAATTAGGCTCTTCATATTCCTGAATGATAGGCCTCTGTACTCTTGTTTTAAATTAAGATATCTATTTTATAAAAAAAAAATTGTTTGTCCTGTATAAATAATAAGTAGCCTTTGTCTTTTGTTGTTTCTTCCATGTTGAGAGATGAAATTTTAACAAAGTTCGGTGAATCATCAAATGTAACCGATCAGCCGCCACCTTTATCTCTAGCTCTTGTCATAGATTCTAAGTTTCATGTGTATCACCCCAAACAGGTTTTTTTTTTTTATAAACCTCGGGGTTATACTTTATTAGTCTTAAGTTTGTAAAGTTTTGTAAACTGAACATGTATATGTATATAGTGACTAATAAAGATATTTCATTTAAAATCGTCTTGTTGTGTTCTGGCGTTAATTTTCTTTGGTAGATTGGTTATTTTAGATTGATTTAGATATGGCTTATGGCGGGAAATATTATTAGAAAATAATTTTAATTTTTGATTTTCTGATCGAAAGTCCGGATTCTGCCTGGTAGTGAAATTATTCAATGTTTTTTGACGGAACGACCGCTAGATGTCATACACACCATAGTCATTAAATACTTGAGATGCCTTTCTGATGGAAATTATTTATATGAATTCCGAGTTGCCATAATAATAATTATGTTAATTAGAAGATATTGAAGAAGATGAAATACATGTACTATTAGTGTATTCTATAAACTAATTTATTCTAACTCTATGGATGATTTTATTTCATATTTTGTTTAGTAATCATATTATATGTAAATATATTTCTTAACAGGCTTATTGATGCAGCAGTTCTCAGTACAAAAACATTTACAACATTTAGGAGCTTGGTAGAACTTATTTAAATAGAAGAGGACTTCTTTATTCACTATAGAAGAGATGGAGTGAATTAAAAACTACCTCGGAGTGGCATATTGTAAAATAAGTATGTTACAAATATTAGGATTAGGCCTTGTTTCATAGTACTGAATGCAGATAGCTGCTATATCTTATTTAAAACAGAAATTACTCAATAACTTACCAATTACTCCATCAGCTGCTAGATGTTTGACAGGAAGTAAGGTGGCCACATGTTCCACATTAGATAGGATGATATGAGGTTTACACAAACCTATAGATTTAGCCCATCGTACAACGCTTTGAATAACCATGTTATTTGACTGTAACACATATTAATATAATTTTAGCATGCTTGCACAGGAGTAAATTAATATATAGGCTTTGAACACTACTCAACAATTGAATCATATTAAAAAAGGATTTAATAAATAGATTTCTGTTTATATCTGATAATTAAGTATTATTTGACAGCCAAATGCTAATTTTATTAAACATTATTAAATTTCTTTAAATATTTGAATGTCTGTTTTTCATCAAATCAAATTTCAAAACTATTTTATCTGTTTTTTAATATGAACCTGCTGTGAATGACATGTGTGAGTTAATACTTTCACCAATTGGACCAGTGAGAAGTCTTGCTCATAACTTATTGTCAAGATACCTCCGCCAGCCACTGTCCCTCTGCGGCTTTAACGACATTGCCTGCTTACCTTGCTTGTCTTAATTCTGGCCATTATGATGTAATCAGTTCTACTTTGGATCGACTTCCAGAAGTTGTAGTATGTTCACAAGGTATGTTTCCTTGGCATAATGTAATATTTCATTTTCAAGATAATATTTTTGTAGAATATAAATTAAATTAAGTGATTATTTTAACAAACATTACTTTTCAATTATACTATTACTCAAAGAACATAAATTTCACAATTTAATGTATGCACTCAGTTAAAATATTAATAACTGATACAAAATTTAACTTTGTTTTAGAAGTTGCAGTGCCACTGCTCCAAGCAGTATTTGCCATTGGACTTAGTATGAATATCAACACTTCACAGTGTATTTCCAAAACTTTGTTAATAATTGTTCTGTAATATTGTTTTAAGAGTATTCAGTTTTATAATCTATGTATTATATTTTATTTTTAGGATTATATATTTTCATGTAAATTTTGTAATTGGTGTAATTTTAGTATATAAAATGTAAATTCTCTCTCTCTCTCTCTCTCTCTCTCTCTCTCTCTCTCTCTCTCTCTCTCTCTCTCTCTCTCTCTCTCTCTCTCTCTCTCTCTCTCTCTCTCTCTCTCTCTCTCTCTCTCTCTCTCTCTCTCTCTCTCTCTCTCTCTCTCTCTCTCTCTCTCTCTCTCTCTCTCTCTCTCTCTCTCTCTCTCTCTCTCTCTCTCTCTCTCTCTCTCTCTCTCTCTCTCTCTCTCTCTCTCTCTCTCTCTCTCTCTCTCTCTCTCTTATATATATATATATGAGTTAATGTAAGGTTTATGTTTAATGTTAGCAATGTAAGTGAGAAAATTTATTTATTTTGTTTATTGTTTGTGTTTTTTTTTATATATATAATTTTTAAATGTCTGAAATTTACAGTAACTATTTCGTTCGTCCATTTTACGAAACCAGTTTGGACACTGTAGCCAACTTTTCAGAATAATTGAACTACGTTTAACTATGTTTTACACATAGAAATTTTTTGTTTATAACCCATTGTAAAGCATTACTTAGTTTTTAACATTTATAATTAATTACGATATTATTTGTGACAATAAAGGCTATGCATCTAAATAAATTGAGCTTTTGAGAGAGAAATTATTTACGGTACTGCTAGTTATTAAATCTATGAACGAGTGTGAAACAATAATAACCTGAAAATATTGTTATTGACGTTAAAATAATATAATAATAGTAAAAAAATCATTGCTTTTGTTATCTCACACCCGCAAAACCAAATAAAAACTAATCAGAACTTAAAATTTCAGTTAGTTGTCAAATAAAAAAATGAATAAGCACCATGGACGACGGCTATGAAAAAATAGTTTTAAATTTCATCAAGGGTCAAAACTTGCTTCGCTTGTACCATAAACACGTCCTCAACGTAAACCGTATTTGTTAACATCATGTTTTTAACGACAGCGGTCAAGGTCAACTTATGATTTTTGCCAAACTGTTTTAACATAAAATTCAAAAATTCTATTAGGTAAATAATTTGATAATTTAAAATTAAATTGCAACAATTAAAAATCTGATATTGTTAACCATTACTATAACTACAGAATTTACTTAATCACAATTTTCTATTGTTAGAGCTCATTCTAAATCCAACACTCACACGCTTTACATCCTCCTCTGGAGGCTGGCTGAAAGACTTACATTTGCAACATTATGGGTTGTGAACACTTGCTGTTAGTGAAGGTAAGTGGAATAAGACCACCATATATCGTCGGATGCCCGCGTATTACAAATACCAGGTATTTGTAGCCGTTTTCAATCTTTATATAGGGCATATTTTTATCGAAATGATAGGTTTTTTTTAAACATTTAAATCCAGATTCCTTTTTTTAAACAGGAACTGGTGTGCATCGCATCTCTTTATTCCGTGTTATTTCTAATTTTTTTATTATTTGTTTTTATAACCGTTTATATTCCGACACATTAGATGCACACGCGATTAGTTTCTACCGCGTTAATTCATTTTAAATTAGGTTCTTTAGTTTTTTATTTTTTATAGGCGTTTTTATTCCGATACACAAATCATGCAACCAGGGTTGCATCCGCGATTAGTTTCTACCGCGTTAATTCATTTTAATAAGTTTTTTTTTTAAATTGTTATGACCGGCCGCGATAATCAAAATTTTTATACTGTAGGTCGATGTCAGGTCGGACAACCACGGGGGTTGACAACTGCGTAATATATGGTGGCATCTACATTCCGGTAGCTAACTAATGGTGGGACCGACCTATACACATACACACAACACACACTCTAATAAGAGTGGGTCTTTCAGTTGGTACACACAAGACTGAAATAAAACAACTTTCACAATCTGGTCTTTGTGTTTTATTTATTAGACTTAAGTTAGATGTAAGATAAATTTATATTTTAAAATTATTGTACTGCAGTGATAGATAGATTGTATAATATTTATAATGTAAACTTTAAAATATTGTAAATGCAATTGAAAAATAAAACTTTACTGAAGAAAAACATATTTCCATGACAACCAAGTTCAGTAACAATTAAAGTAAAATATATTGAATCCTTTGTAAAAGTATCTGTTATTAAAAAACTTTCTTTTATTTAAAAAAAATTGACAAAACTGCAACTTCAAAACAGTGTACAGGTATTTGGTGTGTAAGTCTTTAAAAATATTAATACATTTCAATAACTTTACAGAAAACTTCATTGTGGTTCAACAGCTTCTGGGGTTTCGTCAAGTGGAGTTTTTAGTAACCTTTTTTGAAACTGTGTTCTTACCTCTGGCTGTAGATAAGGCATTATTTTCCTGTCTGGTTTCTTCTTCTCAGGAAAGCCAAAACGAGTATGGTTTTCACACAGATGAACATCTGGAAATCAGCCACAGTTTCAGGATGATTCTGGAAATCACCTTTCAGGATGTTTTTTCCTTTGCCCCATTCAGACAAGTCACTAAAATTTGTAGCCACTTTTACTTCACCAAATTTTGAATCTGTTAAGCGAAGTTGGGTTGAAGATGAAATTCCAAGCCTTTTAGTGTTAAGAAATCCCTGAGCTATCATCTTAAAATCGTAGAACACCCCTACAATCATACTAGTGAATGGATTTTTTTTTGAGCTGCACTCGTAATAACTTCTGCTATATTCTTCAGAGTCTGACCCTTGTAAACTTTTTTGACTTTTCTCGATCGTTTTCACGTTCTTCTTGTTCTTGAACTTTAATTTTTTTTTTTTTAATGAAAAATCTCGATTGTAGCTTAGAAAGGTATGCTATTTAAATAGGAATTTGAGGACAACTTCAGAAAAGTAGTTGTTAGCTATTGGGACAAGATACATCGCCAACATATACTGATTTTTGTTCTGGCCTCCACAGTTGTTCTACCAGAAGATAAGTTTCTATTTCCATGTTCTTAGGTTAGCCATAGTCAAATATACAGCAACCATTAATCAAGGCCGTTGAGGGAGGAGCCAGTGAACAGCCTGACCTTGAAGAAACCAATTGGGGAAGTGTGGCGTTGCGATAGCTCTTGGCAAAGCGATTCTTCTATAGGGGTACATTTTTTAAATTATTCTTTACAACTTTTGTTATTTTCTGACTCTGACACAATTAGAGTATTCAAGGACTAAGAATCTTTATTTTATTTTATTTTCTTCCTTTGTTTTATAAGCCGATGATGATCAAAAGGTTTCATGCTTAAACAACACGAAATAAAGAAAATATAATATAATTAATACAATTGGTCCTATCAGTATCACGGCGGCTATTTTTAAAATCCTCTAATTAAAGACTAGCTCAGTTTTGGTTGTCATCAACTCACAAAGGTCGTAGGCTTATTTCCTACGATAAAAGTTCTTACAGATGTAATAATGTAAAAAATTGAAGTTCATATTATGTTTAAAAGACGCGGGTGATTAATAGCAGATAGGCTGTTTAAATTATATTTTGTATTAGTAAATCCATTTATAAAAGAAAAATAGATTTTCAAAACAATAGAATAAATAATCATGTCAAATGTTAATATAATTTGTTTTTAATTAATAGTATATGTAAATTCTTGTGTTTTACGGGGGGTGTGTGAGATTTGAGTAACGGTGACCATGAGAAACAGTTCGAGAGGGAAAGTAGGCCTCATGGCAACAAATCAGTCGAAGTCCAGCACTTGGAGTGACAAGATGTGTTTTGTGTTTAGAGAGACTTTTCAGAAAGTAGTTTAAATGTTGAAAAACTGTCTTAAATCAAAAGATTACTATGATAGACAATTATTAGTGATCGGTAGTTGTTCATGAATAAACTTTTTAACAAAAAGGCCGGGAAACGTGTTCAATTTGTGACAATGTGAAAAGTCAGATTTTAATATAGACTCATTTAAAAGACGCGGTTAAGCCAAACAGATAAGAGATTCAAATAATAAATTAAATGTAGTAACTTCATTAATAAAAGAAAAATGGATTTTCAAGACAACAATATGAATTATTATGTTTAATTTTAATGTAATTTAGTTTGTTTGTTTTATTATGTAAAATATGTGTATTTTACGGCAGTGCGGTAAAATGTTGAACAGTGACCGGAAGGAACGCTTTTCGGAAGTAAGAATTTGCCTCATGGTTACAGCAGTCTGAGTCCAGCGTTAGGAGTGACAGGCTGTTTCTAAAAAAGTCTAGATCAGAGCTTGGTGGAGAATGGTTGTGTTTTTGAGAGTCTAGTAAGGCTTTGAGGAGTAAGGTTGTGTGAAATGTAGAGTTCTTAATTACAAGTTTGTTTTATCTAAAAAGTAATAGATTTAATTTTTGTCTCAAGTAGAGACTAATTTAGTAGAAAATGGATAGGAAGTGATAATGGACGCTTCTAATGACAATGTAAACGTGTTTGAAAGTAATAGACTTACTGTATTCTAAGTGACAAACAATATTTATGAGAAAATTAGTATAAAGTATTTAATTAGACGGTGAATATAAAAAAAAAAAAACTTAATGAACACTCGAATTTATAAGATTTCAAAGAATAAGAGACTGTGTACTGTAAATGAGTGTCTTAAACGGATCGTTTAGCACGTGGCAAAAAACTTTGTATCGAAGTGAACATTCTTTTATTAATGATGAATGTTATGATTGTCGTACAAAAAAAAAAATAACATTCCTAGAGTGCTGGGTGAATATTCGAAACATGAACTTTTCAGAAAACAACGCTTGCTGTAATCTACAAGTCTCAGGACATCTGGAATTAATATCTTTGGACAATTTTAGTGCAAATGGGTGTTCTGGTATAAACACCATATGTTAAATTAGGACTAAGTATTTATATTATGTTTTGATATATTTTGCTATACATGTTTAAATTTTTTAATCTGTTTCATAAATATTTTAAAAGGAAATAAATTGATAGATAAAATAATAAAAATTTTAATAATTGAAGTAAATCTCCATCTGAGATCTTTATAATGATTTAAATTTCAATAAAAAGTAAATTCCTGTTGCAACAATTTTATTGGTAAAAGCATTTTTAAAGATAAAATTAATTAATTTGAAAGAAAGAAATAAAGGAAATATAAATTCATAATTTGTTATTGAAATTAAAAAGGATAACTAGTATTTGTAATATGAATTTTTTTGTTGTTAATAATAATTTGTAGGATGTTTCTTTAATAGTTTAATAAATCTTTATGTTAACATTTCAGAGACAAGTGTTTTCATTAAATACCAAATATCACTGTAAGTACACTGTGAAAAGAACTTACGACCCCCAGATATTTTTTCTTTCTTTTAAATATTTAAATTCATTCTTTTTTCAAAATTGGTATGTTAAGGATACCTGGCGCCCTAGTCGAGCAATTTAATAAGATAATTATAAATAATTAAAGTAACTACATCACCTCCTTTAAAGAAATATTACAAATGTCGCCGCAACTGTGGGCCTTTTTAGTCGAAATAAACAGTGATTTTGGTAATGAGAATTCTTGAAATCAAGGTAAGGACTCTCTTTATAATAATAAGAAAGATTCTTTTTTAAAAATTTTTTGTGTTAAATATAGTAAGATAAAAATGGAGTCAGAAATTGTAAATGTAAATAATAGTGATGAACAGGTAGGGTTAGGAAATCAAAATTCTTTAAATAATATAGAGCCATTGGAATTTACAGGGGATATTTTTGATAATTTAGAGAAGGAATCGCAAAGTAATGAGCAAACAAATGAACAATTTGCACAAAATTTTTTAGATCAAGAAATAAGTAGTAATAGTAATAGTAGACGTTCAAGTGTGAACGCGAATAGTAGTTCAGGTTCGGATTTTAATGGGTTTGATAGTGATAGGATGCTAAATAGTAAAGAAAAGTGTGAAGATATGAATAAAAAATTAGTAGAAACACCAGGGGTAGAAATTGTAGAAGAAAATTCAGATAAGGAATTAAGAGCTGAAGAGGTTAGGGTAATTGAGCAGGTTAGTGTAACCAAAGAAGTTAGGATTGATGAGAGTGTAGAAAATAATGATCAAGGTATGAGCATGGAAAAAATATATGAGATGTTAGTAAAAGGATTTCGACAAACTAGTTTAGATATGGATAAAAAATTTGATAAAAATAGCTTAGAATTCAAACGAGATAATGATAAGAAATTTGAATGTATAAGTAATGATATTAAACAAACAAATAATAAAATTGAACAAAATAATGTAGATTTGAAGCAAGATTTAAATAATAAATTTGATGACTTCAATAATAAATTTGATCAAAATAAGCTAGAAATTAACACTAAGCTGGAAAATTTCAATGTTAAACTTGAACAGAATAATGTCAAACTTGATAAGATAGATAATGACCTGAAACAGAGTAAATTAGAACTAAGACAAGCTAATTTAGATTTAAAAGAAGCAATGTGTAAAAAATTTGAAGAAATGAGGGTTGAATTAAAACCAAATTATGTAAAATTTGAACAGAATCTTAAAATGGAAATTAATGTAATGGAAACTAATAATAAAGTAGAATTTGAATTAAGCTATTGTGAGAAAAAAGTAGAATTTGAACAGATTAATAGTGTAGAAGGTGTTTTGGTAGAAAATATTAATAATTTAGATAACAATTTAAATCAAGCAATAGCTGAAATTGAAATTAACAGTTTTAATGAGATAAATAACATGTCAAATGATTTGATAATAATAGAAGACGATTGTGTGAATGATTGTGTTCAAGAAATTTCTAAAATAATGAATAATGGGTTAGGTAACAAGGTAAATCTAGAAACAGCAAATAACGTTGAAATTAATATGTCTAGTGGGGTTGGAATAGGTATAAGTAATTTGAAAAACAAAGTAAAAGTAAATAATCTAATAACGAAGGTATCAGCTGTTTATTTTAAAAAACAAGTGGGTCATAAAAATGTAGAGTTTGAAAATTATGTAATGATAAAATTTAAGAGTATCTTTCAAACCCAAGAACAAGAAATTAAAAGTTTTTGTGAGAAATCTAACTTTAAATATAATCTTGAAAGTAAAAATGTAGAAATAGTAAAAGAAGGTTTTGTACTAGTGTATAAGAATGGTGGGGTTAGAATTCCTGAACGAACAGATGTTGAAATTAGGTCATTAGATTCTAAGATGTTTGAGAGAAGGAGGGGTGATGGTATGCCTGAGAGGGAGAAAGAGAAAGGTATTTTGTCAACACTCCGAGACAATAACAAAGGGAGATCTTTTGTTAGGAATGGGTCTGTTGTAAACACTAGCCTAGAAAAACTATCTAAGCTAGAAGCGGTATTTAACATTAAAAGTGTGTTAAAAAATTCAATCATGTATTTTAAAATCTTTCACCAATCTGGGAACCATCGTAAAAAATGTATAATTTATAATTGAGTCATAATAAATTGAAATTTGGAATGAATAAATAAATGTAAGGACATTTTATAAACACACGGACTTGATTTTTAAAATAATTAATAAAAAGTAGTTAAGATTTTGTTAATAAATAAGTTTAAGTTTGAAAATAGATAATTAAGAGTTATGAATATTAATAATTTGTGTGTACTAATGAATTTTGTAAGCTAAGACAAAAATATAGAAAATAATTATTAGCCAAGCGTAAAATATTAAGAGTTTAGTTTTAGAAAACGTTTAGGTATTTGTAAAGTAAAGACGCTGGATTATAGCAGTAAACAACTTTATATGTTTATTAAGATCTTAATATTTAGAAAACGTGACGAAAACAGATTAGCTAGATGAGAGGATCATTGGAGCTGCAAGGTTGTTAGTGAATAACCGAGCGTTGTTTATACTAAGATAAATATTGATTTTACGTGACATAGATAAGATAGTTAGTTCGAAGCGAGGATTCAGAGTAGTGTTGAAGAAAAAATATGCAATATTAAGTAGGTGGATTCAATAAAATATTCAATGATGACGAGAGAAATAGAATCTAGTTGGAGCGAAAAGGTTCACTTCTTATCAGTAGACAGATATATTGCTTCATACAGCTAGGGGAGATTGTTTATTCCTTAGTCAGGTATAAATTCCTGTGCATGACATTGAGACGAAATATAGGGTGTTACCAAAATGCTGTCTAGGAAAATAAAAAACCTTTGACGTATAATTCTAATTTAACTTGCGTTTTCGAATAAAATTTACTTAAATAAAGGATAATTGGCTTTAAATAAAGTAAACAAGAACAAAAGTAGATTACTTAAATAACTTTAATAGTATTGAAGGTAAAATTTCTAAGTAAAGGACTTAGAATAAATTTTAAAAAATAAAATTTTCTTTTTGAATTTGAATAATAACATCTAGAAAGGATTACATAAACAGAAAATCGACGATGCTAATAATAAGACTGGTAAAATAAACATTTTTTCAACTTCGGATGATATAATTTAAATGAAATTTTTTATGAATTTTAAAATTTTCTTCGAGTAGATGCATTTAAGGAGTACATGAACATTTGGGTGGATGGCTGAGCGTTTATGTAGTAATAATAGAATGTTTTATTCGCAAGAATAAGGCATTCTGGGACTACATGGAGAGCGTGTTGTGGAATAGGGATGTGTTTTGGGCTTTATCTTGAATTTAGTAGGGATATTGCATTCAACCACTGCACATTTCAACGTCACAACATGTTGCTTTGTGTAAGAGTCCAAAGAGCAATTTGAAGTATGCACGGTATAAAGTAGATGGTCAGAAGGACTGTAGTGGGGTAAGTAGGAGGTCAAATGCATAAAATAAACAAAAAATTCATAAAAAATCAAATAAAAAAGGTATAAATAAAAAACAAAATAAAAATGGAACGTTGGAGGGTTTTATTAATCGACGTTCGACAGGGCTTTATTATAAGCATAGAGGAGTATAATTCAATTACTGTGACTATAATAAACCCCGGTCGAGTTTTGAAAAATAAAATAAAAAATAAACAAAAAACAAAAAACAAAAAATTTGTCATACGACTTATGTAAATGAAATATAGTTAAAAACTTTGACAATTTTGAGAAGTTTAAAGAACAAAGAGTTCTTATTTTGTATTCAGAAATACAGAAGTTTAGTAGAAGGAGTTTAAGAGAGAACATAGAGTTCTTGAGTATATTATAAAAATATAAAGTTTGGTAGGCGAACTGTCTTTAGAGGCAGGATGTAGCTATGTTCGAGAAGTGATATGATCAAGGCCTAAGATATCATTTCTGGAAGGTAGTGATTTCGAGTTAATTGGAAAACTTATCAAAAAATCCAACGTAGTTGTTTAGAGTTCTGTCACATGTAATTTTGGGCAAAAAACATAAACAATGACTTATGTTTGTAAGTGTCATAAACTTTCATAGGTATAGAAAAAGTTTTTTTTTTGGGTCTATTCTAACAAGTAGAAACAGATGTTTGAAGGAAGTCGTCAAGGGACAGTAAGACAATGCTTTCATGGTGAAAGGAGGGGGTTTGTTAAAAACAAAGCCTAGGAATAAATCGGACGTGACAGAAGGGAGAAGTTTTTTATGAAATAAAACGAAAAGTTTTGTAAAATTGTAAAAATGTTGATTAGGTGATTAGAATAGGTAATTAGATGTTAAATTGTAAAACGATAAGTTGTATGTTTTGATGTTTTAAATTTTAAGGATTATTAGATAATATGAGATAAAAAATTGTTAGTTTTAAGTGATTCATGGTTTGAAAATATGAAGAATAGTTGTGTGAAGTTTGAGAATTTATGTGAGTTTTGCCAAGACAGATAATAATAAAGTTTTTAAGTTTTTTGATGTTAAATGATGAGTAAAGGAGGTTAAGTTTTTGTTTTTTAAAGGAAGGAGTAATAAATTAATAATAAGTAGAGAGATTTTAATGAATTTGATAGAAAGGATAAATAAGTAGTGTTTTTTAAATAAATAATAATGGAATTTGAAATAATAAATGATGTTAAGCAGTTCTTTGATAAAGGTATCTAAAGATTTTGATGAAATACGGTGTTAGCTGGGAAAGCAATGATAATTTTTTATTTTTTATAAGTTTTTTGTATTTAAGTGATTGATGACAAGGGAGATTTTAATGAAGTAATTTAAATGAAAGAATTTTTGAGTTTTTATATGAAGATGATGACTTTACAGAATTGTTGAGTAAAGTGGTATTTAAAATGAAGTTGTTCTGTTAATAAACTTTTATAAAGAAGGTAGTTAAGTTGCATTGATGGTTAATTTTTTAGTTTTTAAGAGGTTTTTTGAGTACTGCGATGAAATAAAGGAAATATACGACGATTTTAATGAAATAAAGGAAATATGCGACGATTTTTAATGAGATAAAGGGAGATTTGAGGAATTCTGCGAATAAACGACGGTTATCATGATTTTTTAAAGGAAGCTACGTTGAGATAAAGGGATAAATGAATGATAAAGAGGTTTTTTGGGGATTAATGCAACTTTGATTATTAAAAAAATGAAAGATAAGATGGAAATAATTTTAAGACAGGATACTGAAAGATGAAACAATTGTAAAGAGGTAATTTTGAAATAAATAGATGAGTTTTGTAAGTAATTTTATTTTTTTTTGATAATAATGATGTTATATTTTGAATTTTAGTTGAAGAAAAGAGTTTTTTGTAATTGTAAAATCAGTAGCTAACATGTTATCCCAGCAAGATACAGGAGAATTGAGATTTTAAGTAAGAATAAATAGTTATTGGATTTAAACTAAAATAAATAATAATGTAAAGTCTGAATTGAAAAGTTTTAAAGTGAATTGAAGTAATGTTGAGTAATAAGTAAATAATTTTCGTAAAAATGTTAATTGAAAATGAGAGGTTTTAAATTTAAATTATGTTAAGTTAAAAAATGATTTAGATGAATAGTGTGAGATGGATGTAGATTTTCAAAGGATGTAGAAATGTCGTCTTGGCAAAGAGGATGAGACGTAGAAAAAGTATATAGACGGCTGTCTGGGAGATAAGCTTTGAGTGACGGGATCCTGTCAACAAAAAAAGAAAATGTTGATGGAAAGTTTCAGCCAACGAGGTTGAAAAGGAAAATGATGATGGGTTTTATTGTATAAATAGAGATAAGACTTAGCACTAATTGATTCGCATTATTTTTTTTTACATGAGTTATGATGACTCAAACAAATTGAGATAGTGAAATAGGATTTTAGCAAATAGATTTTAATTTTTTATGTAAAAAGAGAATCTTTCTTAAATTAAGTATACTAGGGATACTTATTTTCTTTCATGAGGTCCTTAGCTTCTGAAATGAAATGTCTTGAACATCCATTAAAAAATTTTTTTTCTTTCTCGATTTGAAATATATATATATAAAAGCTTTGTATTCCAATACCTGTATTGAAATACAAACCTTGTGGGGTTTTTGTGACAATGTGAAAAGTCAGATTTTAATATAGACTCATTTAAAAGACGCGGTTAAGCCAAACAGATAAGAGATTCAAATAATAAATTAAATGTAGTAACTTCATTAATAAAAGAAAAATGGATTTTCAAGACAACAATATGAATTATTATGTTTAATTTTAATGTAATTTAGTTTGTTTGTTTTATTATGTAAAATATGTGTATTTTACGGCAGTGCGGTAAAATGTTGAACAGTGACCGGAAGGAACGCTTTTCGGAAGTAAGAATTTGCCTCATGGTTACAGCAGTCTGAGTCCAGCGTTAGGAGTGACAGGCTGTTTCTAAAAAAGTCTAGATCAGAGCTTGGTGGAGAATGGTTGTGTTTTTGAGAGTCTAGTAAGGCTTTGAGGAGTAAGGTTGTGTGAAATGTAGAGTTCTTAATTACAAGTTTGTTTTATCTAAAAAGTAATAGATTTAATTTTTGTCTCAAGTAGAGACTAATTTAGTAGAAAATGGATAGGAAGTGATAATGGACGCTTCTAATGACAATGTAAACGTGTTTGAAAGTAATAGACTTACTGTATTCTAAGTGACAAACAATATTTATGAGAAAATTAGTATAAAGTATTTAATTAGACGGTGAATATAAAAAAAAAAAAACTTAATGAACACTCGAATTTATAAGATTTCAAAGAATAAGAGACTGTGTACTGTAAATGAGTGTCTTAAACGGATCGTTTAGCACGTGGCAAAAAACTTTGTATCGAAGTGAACATTCTTTTATTAATGATGAATGTTATGATTGTCGTACAAAAAAAAAAATAACATTCCTAGAGTGCTGGGTGAATATTCGAAACATGAACTTTTCAGAAAACAACGCTTGCTGTAATCTACAAGTCTCAGGACATCTGGAATTAATATCTTTGGACAATTTTAGTGCAAATGGGTGTTCTGGTATAAACACCATATGTTAAATTAGGACTAAGTATTTATATTATGTTTTGATATATTTTGCTATACATGTTTAAATTTTTTAATCTGTTTCATAAATATTTTAAAAGGAAATAAATTGATAGATAAAATAATAAAAATTTTAATAATTGAAGTAAATCTCCATCTGAGATCTTTATAATGATTTAAATTTCAATAAAAAGTAAATTCCTGTTGCAACAATTTTATTGGTAAAAGCATTTTTAAAGATAAAATTAATTAATTTGAAAGAAAGAAATAAAGGAAATATAAATTCATAATTTGTTATTGAAATTAAAAAGGATAACTAGTATTTGTAATATGAATTTTTTTGTTGTTAATAATAATTTGTAGGATGTTTCTTTAATAGTTTAATAAATCTTTATGTTAACATTTCAGAGACAAGTGTTTTCATTAAATACCAAATATCACTGTAAGTACACTGTGAAAAGAACTTACGACCCCCAGATATTTTTTCTTTCTTTTAAATATTTAAATTCATTCTTTTTTCAAAATTGGTATGTTAAGGATACCTGGCGCCCTAGTCGAGCAATTTAATAAGATAATTATAAATAATTAAAGTAACTACATCACCTCCTTTAAAGAAATATTACAAATTGAGTATAGTTATGCAGTGCTTTGCACGTGATTTTCGGAATTGGAACAATGAACGATTATATTCATTTGATAGTTAAAATGAACTTTAGAGATAGCGAATACTATATTTTTCAAGAGTGCAGACATACTTCAACAGTCTACATCTACCTCAAATACGACAACAGCTACAATGTTACTCAATGGACAATTCTCAGCAAAAGTGAATCACAGGTTCTATGGTTTCATATAAACTCTCTATAACATGTTATATGTATTGTATTTGAATTGTTTCTGTAATATACATGAATTTCAATTATTTTATAAAATATTTTGTGTGAGTCTAAATATCATTTAAATGAAAGATGAGATTAAATTTTATTTTATATATTTCTTGCATCGATTAAAAAGAATAAGTAAAATACTTATATCTAAATTCTTAAATTCAACTAATGGATTAAATACTTGCAAGTTTGATTTCACAATAATATATTTTCAAGGTAGAGTTAAAATTTTTAAAGTTAAATATATGATCGATCTTTTTCAGAATTGATAAAATTTATAAAGTAACAAGACTTTATTAAGCATTTATGCACAATCAATGTATGTTAATAATTTGTTTTCTTTTCATTTATGTTAAAACTATTTATCAAAAAATGTTTAATAAATCTTTATGTTAATATTTCAGCTACAAGTGTTTTCATTACTTACCAAAATTCACTGTAAGTACACTTTTAAAAGAACTACACCCTGAGATTATAAATTTTGTAAATTCATTTTTTTATGTTAAATAATGACCTTAGGTCTGGCGCCCAATAATTACAAAATAACCACTCGTAAATTCAATTTTCATTAATTAAATTAAAAGGTAAGAACTCTTCAAGTTCAACAAGAATTTCTCAAGAAACATTTTTACAATTGTTTCAATTGTCGCTCAACGTGTGGCATTTTTTAATGAATAAAGTAGCTTCTTTATCTCCTGAAACTTTTTTCAATAATTACACAGAGAACTCTTTCTAACTATCGATACCATGACGTCTAGGCGTATATGTAAAGTTAAAGGTTATACTGAGTGACTAACAGATTCAATTGGAATTTCATACTCAGCTTGCATGTCGTTTATCAACGAAAATACCTTGTCAGCGATACACACAATATGAATTTATTGGGCTAACTTACATTACTACGTCACCCATTGTCATCGACTGTGTAGTATCGCTTAGCATATAATTTGAGGAACATTAGAAGACCACTGAGGTCTGAGGACTTCATTTGTGTTACACTTGTTTAAGTTTTGTAAGCTTAGTTTTGGCGCAGGTAGGGAGGGCTGGTGGAGCAGGGAATCTGCTGTGTGAAGGAGAAATAATGGGTTTTGTAAACTGAACGAATTTTGCCTGATGTACTAAAAGTTTAATTTTTTCTCATTTTTCTTTCTTCTTTTAATAACGTTTGAAAATATATTCTATAAAGATTTGCAACATGATCTTGAATTTCTGATCGTGGAATTCCGGGAATTTCGTTGGATATATTTCGCCATACATTGATAATAATGCATTTAATTTTACTTCTTAGCGCTATTCCATTGCTACTGATTTCAGTTGAGTCATAATTGTTGAATTAAACCTGATTTTTCCCCAAACAGTCATTCTTTTATACGACTCACTGAGGAAACAAGGCGTTTCGTCCACCAAACCAAATAAGATTTCAGCCTGAAGACAATTCACTGTAGAATCTGCCACAACCACTTCACTGTAAAATTCACTGTAGCCACAACCAGGTTTAAAACATGGATATATTGTAAATTATGTATTTTTGTTAACTGACTTATGGCCTACCGGCAGCACCAAGTATTGTACATGTGTAAATATTAGTTCATTTTAAATAATAAATAATGTTATATTACATGCGCTGCGTAACTTCTGGACCACCCTGTACTTAATCTACAAAATCATTTAATTTATCAATGTCAATATAACTCAAGCTATCTGTACAAGTGTACTCTTAATGCCAATGTCAGATAACTCTAGGGCTTCCAATGAATGATCTGTTATCTTAATTGGAATAATTGCTGACCTTACATCTAAATTATACTCAACTTTAATGCTATAATATCATAAGGTCCAAACATGAATGTGATGACATTCTTCTTGGTTAATTGAATAAGGATTCTAAATAAAAAAAAGTATCATTATAGTCTAATAATTATCACATCAAACGATGAATTTTCAGTTGAAAAAACCAAAAAGAAACTCTATATCTTCAAAATCAGTTAAATAAATGGTTTTAAAACATTCTGCAAACAAATTAACAATGAAATGCGAAAAGTTGTCATAAGATCAAAGTTCTGATTTTTTTTTTCTTCTTCAAAAATAGTTTTTAATGATTTTGATAACATTTTGTTAAATTGTGTTTTAAAGGCCAACAAAAAACTTATTAAACACCATCTTGTGGAATATGCGAGTTGGGAATTATCGGAAAAAATGGAAAATTAACCATGCGCTGATATCTCAAAATTGCAATAATTTTGATAAATTTTTTGTAAAATTGAAAGATTTATACTCAAACCAATGTGCTAAACATCAGGTACAAAATTATCGTAAGTGAATAATTGGAGGGGGGGGGTCAATGAACAGAGTTAATTTCTCAAATACTCAAGAACCGTAATTTTTACATTTCCCGTTTTGCACATTGGTTTGGGTTTTAAATCTATACATTTAACTGAAATCAGTTGTGTGATTTTAAGAAGTTTGAACGTTTACGACCGTGCATATGGTTAATTTCCTTTTTTTAACTCTTAGTAGAAGCAGAATTTTTGGAGATTTTGATTCTTAGTGGCAAATCCTTTCAGCAAAACTTGTTAAAGACAATTTTATAATAATCATGATTTTTGATTTTTATGTTATCATAGAAGGATTCAAATTTTGAGTTATTTATTAAATTGATCGGCATTTTTGGAGAGGTGGCGATTCATATGTTTTCTTTTGATTCCTTTATCTAAATTGTTAAGACATGATTTTTAGAAAATCATAATTTTGAAATTTTTTTATGGCAGCTACCACTAATTTTGTGTTATAAAAAAAGTCCTTAGATATAGCCAGAAACCATCTTTGATCAGTCCACTCTTTTGAAAATACATAACAGTCCAAAACAGACAACATTCCAAAAACCACTTTTTCGGACTCAGGGAAACTTCGAATGGATATTTTAGTTAAAAACATTGATTTTTTTGACCTATCATATAACTTTCTCAATATTATGTATATGTAAGATAACAAACAAACAAATAATCAATATTTGTTTACATATTCATGTCACTATACAGTAATTACAAAATTATTAAATCATTTACAAGTAGGCCTATAAACACTTGTTACTCACTTCAGTTCCACCAGAAGTAAAAATGATATCTTGAGGAATGGCTGAAATCATATTAGCAACATCCACTCTTGCTTCATTGATTACTTTATTAGCTTTCATGCCAATAGCTGACGATGAACTTGGGTTTGCCCAATCTTCTTGTAGCGACTTTATGATTGCTTCTTGTACACTGGACGCTACAGGTGTTGTAGCATTGAAATCTAAATAGATTGTCGATGGCATTGCTATATTTATCAGATTCTGTAACATTTATAAAAAAAAATACAATTATTTTATTAATGTTAGAAGTTAGAAATTTTGCACATAAACATTTCTTTTTCTTGTCATTTAAAGGCCAAAAATTTTTTACGTCATCATCGCCTGAAAAAAAGAAGAGTACATAAAAATTCCTGAGCATCTTGAGCATGCACAGTCTAAAGAGCATGAGCATCTTGAGTTGATCAAGAGGTACTTGATAGGGAAGATGAAAGAGAAGGATCTAACCCAACACAAGAAGAAGGTAAATCCTGCTAAAGTACCTCAGGATTTCCACACCCTTAATTAGTATAATTGTGTCCTCGAGGGGTTGTAGACAAACAATAACTAGTGGTATACTAGTAAACCTTGTTTCTCGGTTACTTTTTAGTGTGTGACGTGACAGTAATATTCATAGATCAAGAAGTAACAGTAAATAATATAACGGCTATAGCTCATTTGTTGTGTGAAGAAGCCTAAAAGAAGGTGGGGTGGGGTGGCTAAGAAAGTGGTGAGTGGAACACATGCACTATGCAAACACTGTGAATAGCGAGAGCTGACCGAGTCGCTCGTTTTTCCCACCACCAAATAGAGCACGGAAACCTCTTCCCTGCTGAAGGTCAGGGTTCTTCACATAACAAATGAGATATACTATACAATTAAACAAAACACCACTTACAGGAGAAATAATGAAAGTTAAATGTTTCATACGTGGCTTGCTACTTGCAATGCGATTGTAATTCACAGTGGTTGTAAATATTATACTGTACCTATTAATATTATATATAAACCCTGTTGACTACTTTATCTGAAATTTAAACCTTTATCCCCACTACTGGTAGGCCACAGTGGCCCAATTTGTTTGAACTGTAAACAATATAACTACTGTTAATCATTTACTCTAGTTTATTAATACATATACATAAGTTACATCAAGAGGAAATCACAGAGAACAAAACAAAATAGACCCAAACTGTTACATAAATAATACTTATTTCATACTTTTGTAACTATATGAAACTCGAAAATATTTAGGTGTACCATTTCAGAACAAAAAATTAAATTAAAAACCTCGTATATATAACCTAGTAAAAACCTTCACCCTAGTAGCATAGCAATGTACTACTAAATTTCATAACAAATAGTAACTGTGTTTGGAAACAAAATAATTTGCAGACGAAATACCAAATGGTCAAACAAAAACAAGACACTTGGTCAACAATTTTATAAGTGTTCTCACCATAAGACTTTTTTGCTGAAATCAATTACTTTTGGGCATTTGATAATTTTATAAAATCAATGTGCCTATATATTCATTCTGTTTTTGATGATATTAGGCAAAGAGAAATGGCTCATAATAATAATATTGCTTATTCAGATATTTTTTATAATTAGAGTATCAACCAATACAATGATGATTTGAGAATACAGTTTTTGACTTACAGAAGAAAATTGGGTATAGAATGTTTTGCAAAATTTGTTGACGAGTTATTTTATTATATAATTTATATATTAATGGTATATTACAAAAATGACCAAACCTACTCTTTAAATGAATTCAATGGATAACAAAATATTTAAGCCTAAACAAATTTACTTACAAATTTGAGTTAAAAGAATTAACTCAAACACAGTCTATTTATATGACTTAATTGTATGATGTAGGTCTAGGTTTTACAACTCTTTTTGGCTGACCTGTGGAATTCTGTCTAAACAAAATGCTGACTGGCCGATTGCCAGACCAACCAACTCAAATGACTAAATTATATTCATTACCTCATTGAATAGTCATTACATGATGCACTTTACCTCAAACATAGCCATGGGTTTCACCAGTGTATAGCGAACAGGGCTACTAGTCAATAATAAAAGTTATGGGTTTAAATCTTACCACTGATAAAACATTTTTATTATTTGTTTATTAACCTTGGAACTGGCAGTCATTTTTTCTTAAATAGTGTGTGTTTCTTAAATATTTTGTATGCATAAATTGAAAAATTTATAAACAAATATGAAACATTCATAACACAATCTTTTGAATCTTAAATTTTATCATTTTATTTGTAAAACTTCACAGAACATTACTGTATTATTTAGAATTTATATATAGTACCGGGAGACCGAGCTAAAGCTCGAATTTTTAGATTAAATTAAATCATAGGGAAATTCCCATTAAACATTTTGGTAGCAAATTTCATGTAGTTTCATAATATCACCATCCACTTTGGCCGATTTCCTTACCGTTTTCAAGATATTTAAGAAAATATGATGACATGTTCTAAAAAAATATTTTTTTGAAGCATATTTTTAACTCCATGGGACCCTAAAATTAAAATCCTTCCATTTTTACGATTGTTTTTTTAGACCACAAGTGAACAGCATTCATACCATGTTTCAGCTTAGTACAACAAATGGAAATGTAAAAACCAGAAGTCGCTAATTTTCCCCATGGATTTCATATGGGATTTTTTTCGATTTTCTGGGACCTCAAAAACCTTTCAAAACGAATTTTCCAGGACATGGGGATAGCGCGAATCGATTCCTGGCAGTCAAAAACGGTAATCCCCAAATTTTCGTCGAATTTCTAGGACGGAGTTTCGAGATCCGTTGTACAGACAAGCAATTTTTCCTCGCTTTAGAAGATAAGATATATATAAATGTATTTATTATAATTTGAGGAATGTGATGTAAATTTATATAATTTAAACTTTTTGAAGAGGTTATATGAGGGATGTGAATATGCATACCCAGTAAAATGTAAGCCTAATATAATTTTGAGTTGGACAAAGCCTATTATTTTTAAAATAGATTAAATATTATTGAGTGTGATAATACCTTTTTTCAACAAGAAAAGAAGATTCTTCTGAAGAAAGAAGTTTGTGCCATACAAATACAAGAAGAGGAGTTATCGAATGCCAAAATACAGGAGATACTTGAAATATCCTCAGAAGACGATATATAAAAAAAAAATTATTTTTTTTAAAAAATCGTTTTTAAAATTGAATAGAATGTCATCAATGATTAGTTATAGAATTGCTTTCTCAGACACCCATACCCAACAGGTTAAATGTGGGATGGGGGCAACTGATTTATATGGATTTGATTATGATGTTTTAAATATTAATAGTAATGGAAAACAATTTACTTGGATATTTTAATTGTGTTTTTCTCAAAAATATTTCTTTTCCCTCAACTATGACTGTACAACACACACACACACACGGTTTTTTATAATATTCTAATTTTAAAATATGCAAAAGAATAACCATTTTAGTTCTGAAAAAATGTAAGCTATATGATTTATAACTTACCTACTAAAAAAATATTCTTATAGCAAAAAAATGGTTTCTAAACCCATCATTTGTTATCAGGAAATTTACTTATTTTCATACATAAATTGAAAAATACTAATTACTCAGAACATAAACTTATTATATATATTTTTCTTCATAAAACTCCACTTACCATAATAATGAAAATAACTTAATTATATATTTTATTCTCAAATATTTTAAATTTCTTTTTCAAATTTTCATTTTTAACTTTGATTATGCATAGCTCACATGGATTTTTATAATAGCCTACATCACTGTTATTCTCTCCCAAAAGAATATCATGTAGCCTATATGACAAACTTTACTCACCATTATACCAGTTTTTGAAAAAAAATTCACAAAACCGTTATTATTCTTCAACAATGCTACTATATTCTAAGTCCAGTTACAAATACTATGTTAAAATCAGCTGCCTTTTCACAACTGTTAATATTCAATGAAACCTCAAATTTGATTGTTATAGGACAATGTAAGAAAGATTAAAATATCAGCTATCGATTAGGACCACAAACTTTACATTTGGACTATATTTTATGCTATTTTCATCGATATTAGTCAAGGCCTAGGCTTCATACTCATTGTATTTGCATGGTTGCCATTTCAGAAAGAATTGATTTAGTCGCATTTATGACCTTAGCCAGTTATAGGGATAAAGGCAAAAAACCTCTTGGTCATCATCAACTTAAAAAAATGAAGGAAGAAAACAGAAAAAAAAGTACCCTAGCCTAATTGCTAAATCTTCAAAGAATGACAGTTAATCCACAAATAATGTGTATAACATTACATTAAGTTAGTATGAAAATATCATTTGTCATTGTTTGAAATTTGTCTTCAGTGCAGTATCCATAATACCTATGAGCAAATGGAAAGCTGGTGACTTTTCTATAATGTAATACATGACAGTATATACTTTGGTTAGATTTCCTCAACTTTTATAATTTTAGGCCTACATTGCGCTCTCATTTGTTTTCTTTTTTAGGTATGTTTCACAACATTCCAGTCTTCATTAAATTTCTTTTTATAACTTTATTATCATATTAAATACCATACAATTTTTCTCACTGATATATAATAAACATTACGTACAAACAATGGCAGGGCCGGATTTAGCATTTTGACGCCCCTAGGCCCAATAATTTTTCCGCCCCCTAGTCTGGTTAAAGTTACTTCTCCAAAAACCTTTATTAAAAAATTATATCAAGCCTTTGTTGTAACGAAGTTGATGCGTAATGTTGAAAAATAGTTTAACTTTACCAACAATTATTTGTTCCAATGAACTTCAAAATCAGAATGATTTTTTTTGTAATCAATTCAAAAAATATGTTAAGTTATGGCTATTTATTTTTATTTCTAGATTTTTTTTTCTCTGCCGTGCGCCCCCTGGGAGCTTGCGCCCATAGGCCCGGGTCTTCAGGGCCTATTGGGAAATCCAGCCCTGAACAATGGCATGCTGAGACTCTTAATAGGAAGCGAGAGAAAACAAAAAACAATTTATTATTAAAGACATTGATATGAATAATTTATATGTAATTAGGCCTATCAAGTAAGTCTAAATAGTGTCTAAAAAACTACGAAATGCACGTATGATTCATAGGTTATGTACACATAGTAATGGTAATATGTAGGTAGGTCTACTACATCTGAGCATAGTAAACATAATGGACTTTAATTTAAACAATGATTACAAAAGTTTGGCTAGGTGGATATATATTTATCCCGGTATGCCTAAATGACAGAAACAACATTGTACAGAAAATTACGTTTTAGTATTAACATCTCATAAGACATATAATGGGCATGCATCATATGACATGTGAATGTCTTGATATTAAGTCGTCATTTTTCAAATTACAAATTCCCATTGCTATGTGTACATAACCTATGTATACTTGCACTAGGTAGTGAAAAAGTTTATTCCGCATTAAATAATATATTATTATTTAAAAATAAGGTATGTAGTATACGAATTACACAATTAAAAAAAAAAAAAATTATATATAGACACTGTTGGGACTTATTTGATAATTACCAATTTATATTAAATGGACATTACCAGTACAGCATATGTAACGTTTGATTGTTCGTATGTTATGATAGTTCAAATTGAACTTGATTGAAAAATATCGTCAATAGTTTAGATTTAGATACATGGTGGATTAATATTTAAGGTTATAATAAACAAATAATATAATTTTCCATTATGAGTTAAAACATGGCACAGTAACTTATATAATTTGCTATTTATTACAATTATTAATATTTTGAATTGGTTCCTACAGCAAAATAGTGTAAAATAAGAATTATAATAAGTAAAATAAGAATTCTATACATACCACTCCGGTAGAATAGGTCTTTAGATTTATCCGACAAAATAGTATTCCAGTTCAAAACAAAACCTTAATATATCAGAAAGGTCACTTGTTTAAATTCAGAACAGAAAATTATTAGTAGATGACAGATGGACTACATAGATGTATAATCTAGCCTACTTAAAGATAATCTAATAATTACAGTAACTACATTCATATGCAACTACAAAGTACAAACAAATCAACAGCTGGCACGCTGGCACCAAGACACCGATGAATCGTGACGTCATGTCATGCACGTTCCATCAAAAGTCAGTTTGACCAACTTCATTACTTACTTTTACAGATTTGTACAACTGACTCCGTTTTCCGTCCCATGTTTCCTCAAATCCTATTATTAAGTAATTGGTGGTCACATCTTTTTCTACATAATAAATAAACAATTTAATTAAGCTAACATTATTACGATATAACTGTCTAATTTAATTATATGTCATGGATTAGATCTGGTAGGGACTGATATTGTTATAGTTTAGTTATTTTAGCTCATGTATCACTGAGGATGGAGACTTTGTCGTTAAAAGACGTTTGATTAAATAAATGCAATTTTTGTGAGATCTTATGTTCGAGTTTTATTCTATACATACTGTACCAATCATACCATAGTTAAAATACCTAAATGAATAAAAGTTGTGACAATATTTTGGTGCTTTCTGTATAAAATGTGGTACTATAGTTATTTGAAATATTTGGTTGGTAAGGACAGTACATTGTATTAAGTTTACTTTTAACAGTATTATTAATGTTTTTAATGTTGGGAAAAACTAAATTATTGCTTTAATTTTTATAGGCCATACAGTTGAAAATTACAATCAATTTGGACTCCTTTGAAATGTTATTTATTTCATGGCATCATAAACCATAGGAAAAAGAAAATCCAATCTGTAATGCAACTCCTTTTTAAACACTGTAATATAAAATAAAAATATCAACAAAACTTGATATATTTTTAGTTTATTATTTTAAAGTTAGAGTTTAGGTTTGAGGAGTTAGAGAAGTACTGTAACACACACACCTACATATAATATACATCAAATTATGATCATATATGTTTTTTGTCAATGTTATTACCATTCAACCTCAATCATGCCGATCTAACTAGAAGACTGAAAAGGACTAATCCTTTTGAACTTGTGTAGTATAGGCTACAGCTAACTAAATGAAACATTAGATCAACAATGGGTGAACTTTAGATAATATCACTTTGATGTATGTGTTTTGATATACATTAATGATTGGTCTAGTATAAATCAGTTTTCATTTGTTAAAAAATATGTAGTGTATGGGGGGGATATACTGCAAAATTTTAACTGAGGTGTACCATCATAAGTTTTTTTA